>JAQHUG010000206.1:757709-773448 GCA_028555095.1 Dicrostonyx torquatus | reverse complement strand
CATAGGGCAGGGTATCCTGCCCCATCTTAAGGAAGCAGGGGGAGGGCGGTGAGGTAGTGGGGGAGTGGGAGGGCTGGGAACAAGGGGAGTAAATGTAAATTTTTCTTTTAACAATAAAAAAAAAGAAAAAAAAGAAGGAAGAAAACAAAAAGGAGGAGGAAGATCTCCCAAGTCTGTTAAAAAAAAAGAAAATAAAATAAATGTACCATGGCTTTTGGTTGCACCATACTCTGCTTTTCCAGAAAAGGATGTTAAGCAAATATTGGAGGGGAGAGAATGTGTGTCATTGGAGGTTGAGAGATCTGGCTCCATCCTATAATGTCAGACAGATTCTCTGTGACTTCAGCTGCAAACTGTTGAGCATAGAATCTATCTTTCAGGTTTTTTAAAGTCAGAATTACACATAATATTTATAAATTGTCCAGTAGAGTATCTGGGAGATTTTACAAAGTGAGTTGACAAGAGAAGAGATTATGTTGAGAGAGAGAGAGAGAGAGCCTATGGAGTTCTTTCTGTTACTACAGTATGACAATAGGGAAGGGAGGCTGGGCCAGTGTGGGACTTTATTACTATGGCTGGTAAATTCAAGGGACCGAGAGCTCGTGTGCTGAACTGAGAGGAACGGCATAGGGACCTATGCCTAACAGTAGAGGGCGGTTGTTGTAATTGAATGCAGAATTGCTCTCTGATATTTCTTTATTACCCACATGGACACAGTTTGGTATTTGAATATTAAGGCTGATTTGTTCTCAGATTCTGAGACATATCCTGCATTTATAAAGTAATAAGAAATAATAGTATATGAAAATCAATAATAATAAACGAGTCAGTTTGCCCTGATAACACAGCTCTTTTCTCCTTTAATCTAGGATTGTATGTTTCTCTTTTGCTTAGTTAGTTTTAAATATCACTTCCTATGTGAACTTTGGATTGATAGGAGGAGCTCAAAGGACACCCTCAGAGTGTGATTGGGGTGTCAATAAGATAACATTTAATTGTACACATATATGAAATTCTCAATAAGAAAGAAAAGCTTAAAAAGCACAGCTGTGTAGCCTGTGTTTGGATTATGACTCCAATTGTGCGCCCATTTCTGTTCCTTAGACTTGCTATGACTTGGTTCCCTTAGGTGTAAACCAGAAATAGAGTTTGTCATAGACAATAAACAAACTTTTCTCACAATGTTCCTGGCCTATTATAGGAGTTTGCATAAGTACGTGATTCACACATTGGTTAAAGATCATCATCTTGAAGGAGTCTGGAAGACGCTTTTGGTGTTGTCTTCAGTACTGTGTGTAGTGTGTAGTATTAACAGCCTTCAGAGGGTCAGGGAAGATGCTTGTGAGCAGGGTGATCCAGCAGGCTTTACACATGAAGTGTAAAGAGGTTTCACTTCTAAATTCATTTATAGAGTTCTAATGCTGGTATATATATATGTATATATATACATATATATACACACATGTTCACATCGATATGTGTGTGTATATATATACACACAACACACAAATTTTAGGCTATATGTACATATACATATACACAATTTATAGGATATACACACACCATTTACATATGCACACACATACATATACATACAGCCTTTACATACACATACATGTACACATACAACCTTCAATTCTACCAAGGTTCTTTCTTTTAAAATCTAGAAGTTGTTTTATCTCTAAAATTAGGTTTGCCTCGAAACCTGCATGGGAGCACTGGAATGAGCTCCCAAAGTCCAGTTAAAGAGTGGGAGGAGTGAGAATATGAGCAAAGAGGTCAAGACCATGATGGGGATACTCAGTGAAACAGTTTACCTGAGCTAATGGGAGCTCACCAACTCCAGTCGGACAAGAAAGGAACCAGTGTAGGACCAAACTAGGCCCTCTGAATGTGTCTTACCCTTTCTGAGGAGTAGATGGGGGGGGCAAGGGGAGGGAATGGGAGGAGAGGAGGGAGTGGGAACTTGGTTTGGTATGTATAATGAAAAGATAGTGTTTTCTTCTAAAAAAAATTAGGTTTCCTCTTTTTTCCAGAAATAGACTCTCAAAATACTATGATGCTAAATAAATTTACCGATCATTTCAGGCCTTTGATTTCTAGTGACATATAAATTATGAAGTTATTATAAATTTTATAATTTACAATTTTAAAAATTATAAAAGAATGATAAAAATACTTTCTTTTTTGCTAACCACATACTAATTGAGGTGAGTAACAACATGGGTCCTACTCACTTTAGTGGTCAATTAGGAGGAGACTATCCGCCTAGATTTAAAATTGTCCCGCGGCTACAGTGTGAAAGTGTAGATCCAGGACATGTAGGGATTGTCTAAAACAGTAAAAGGTGACCTTTGGATGCTGGCAATGTTCTTCCCTGAGGATCATGACTAAGAAGTTCCTGGTTCTTAATCCTTCTCTCTTTGAGTCTCATTCAAACCTTGTGTGGTGCTGTGGAGTAATAGTTTAAGACGTGTTATATCGTTTATGCTGTGGAATATTTGTTTAACGATAGAGATGTGTTGCATGATTTTATGTTGCAGCTGTTTAACTCTGTAGCAAAGTACTAAAACATCTGATTGGTCTACTAAGGAGCTGAAGAGCAAATAACAAGGCTGGAGAAAAGATAGGTAGGATTGGCATGCAGAGAGAAAAAATATGAGATATCTAAGAAAAAAATGAGAAGAGGGAGGAAAAAGAAAAGGAGGAGAGGGGACACCAGGGACCAGTCACCCAGCCACACAGTCAGCCATGGAGTAAGAAGAAGAGCAAGATATATAGAATAAAGAGAGATAAAAAACTCAGAGGCAACACACAGTTAAAGGGAAATGGGATAACTAGTTAAGTTAGAAAATCTAGCTAGAAACAAGCCACGCTAATGCTGGGCTTACGAAAGACTTAAGTGTCAGTGTATTTATTTGGGAGCTGGGTGGTGGGCCTCCAAAGAGCAAAACAGACAAACAACCCAACAACACTGTGGCTTTCTCAAGCACTGAACTTTGAACTTTGGACTATGAAAATTTGCAGAGGTCCCAGGAAGCAGTGCCTGCTCACACGGAGGCCTTCTTCCTGCCAGTCCTTTGACCCTCTCCTCTACTGTCTGGCAGCTGGTCCCCCTGAAGGCGACCTGGCCCAATGTGCACCTTCTCAACCTCTTCATTACTTACATCGCCTCAGGCCACCGTGGTTTGGCCTAACTCAACCTTTAACAAAACCGCAGCAAATTAGCGACTCTCTGGGTAACACATGCTAAATCAGTAGATCAGAAAATCAATTCCAATGTATAAAACCGGGCCAAAGGAGAGCTATTCAAAACGAAAGTAAGTAAATTTTGAATTAGGAGGGAAAATGTACTCTTCTGAACATGGCTCGTGGCAGGTGCCATTTGACAGCCCCACACCCCAACAGGGGGAGCCAAGACCTGGAAACAGAGGACTCATCCTCTCCCAGTTGATTCCTCCTGCGGATACCATACTGAATTTTAGGAGTTGCCATTATCTTGGTCTATGTTCATATTCCACCTTCCAAACATGTCTTCCCAAGCCTCACTCCCTCCACTGCCAGTGTCTTCTCCCTGGATTCCTGCAGTGGCACTGTCCATAGTTTCTGTCACCTTGCCACAAACCTAGACACACCTGGAAAGAGTATCTCAGTGAGAGGATTCCTCCATCAGACTGTACTGTGGGATGTCTATGGTGTCATTTTCTTGGTTACTGATTGATGTGGGACAGCCTAGCCCACCGTGGGCAGGGCCAGCCCTGGACAGATGGACCTTGGTTGTATGAGCAAGGGATATGAGCAAGGAAAGTGAAGCGAGCCAGTAAACTGTATTCTCACACGGTCTCCATCTCAGTTCTGGCCTTGGCTTCCCTCTATGATGGACCGTAACCTGTAACCAAATAAAGCTTTCTTCCCAAGTTTCCTTTGGTCATGGTCTTCATCACAGGAACAGAAAGCAAACTAGACTAGGTACCTTATGATTGCTTGTGCCTTTCCAAGGTCTTACTCATCATCTTAGGTATCTAACTTTCCTCATTTGAATGCGCGCTCGAGGAGGGCAGAGATTTGTGTCTGTTGTAAAGGTTAGAGCATCAAGTCTAAGAAACGCTGACATGTAAGGAAGCAAGTGCTGATGAATACTTCGGAAAATTAGGCCTTGGGTATCCAGGGAGAGCAGATTTATGGCGCATGATACTTTTATATTAATGGGCTCAACATTTTTTTTTTTTTTAGGAGGAAACCATTCTGTTTGTTCTGACACTGGGAGCTACAGAATAGAACGCTTGAGCTAATTCTGTGTGGAAATTGCTTACTCGTCTGTGGGGTGTGCTTTGGAATGCTGGTACCATTTTTTCCTCAGCACTATGCCACACACTAATGGATTTTAGTTTTCTTTAGTCTGTCACATCCTTCTTCTACATCATAAATAGTCTTGTGCCAAGGTTAATTCTTACTCCACTATTTTAATTTACTCTAAACCCTTCGTTTGTGTTTTTGTAAATATCTGAGTTAAGTGAACATTTTACAAATTATTACTGAATTTATTATAGTAACAGTCATCCAGATGTGGTGCCTTAGAGGGCAACACACATTAATATCGCACCTAACAGATTTTTCCTTGTTTACCTCTATGTGATGATTTATGAAATGGATTCGGATTCCTTTCCACTCACTAGGAAGATTTAAAAACAAGTATTGTTGATGTAGACATTCAGGCCCTGCTTCCTAAGTCCCTTTAAAGTTTGTCACATATGTTTTTGCATTTTATGACTTCAAATTTGATCCAGTATTTGAGTGCCTGGTTATTGTTGAATGTAGTAGAAAGATTATTGCATAATGCTTAAGTCTCTTATTTATAAATTTCAGTAGTGCATGCTTTTAAAAAATGAACAGCTGACATGTTCTTTTGTGTGTGTGTGTGTATATGTGTGTGTGTGTGTGTGTGTGTGTCAGGGCATGCAGAGACTGGGGGTTGATGTTCTATCTTTCTCAATTGCTCTCCATCTTATTCTTTGAGACAATATCACTCATTACTGATTCTACTGCACTGACCAGTGAACTCCAGGGGACTGTCTGTCTCTTGTCTCCCCAGAACTTGGATTCAGTTATGGGCTGTGTACCCTGCTTTTTATGTGAGTGCTGGGATTCACATTCAGTTCCTCATGGTTCAGCAGCCAGCATTTTACCCGCCAAGCCACCCCCAAGCCTCCTCTGTTGGTTTTTACTCAGTTTTTAGCCTTTTTGTATTTCATCTTATTCTGTTGTACTAACTCAGAACTCATCCTCGCTTATGTGTAAAGCCCCCTCCCCCACACCCGCACTGATCACTTTGTTGGTATGGATGGTTTTAACCTGCCTATTGGCCAATGTTGGTGGAAACGTGAGCACAGGAAATCTAGTTTTAGTTTAAACAATGTTAGAGTAACATGGGAAGTTGATATTTTTAAGAGAAGTTAAATCATATTCCACCGTGATTTGTAGGCAATAATCAAATCCATTTGTAAAACACTGATTGCCTAGATTATTCCAGCTGCCAGTGAAATTATTACATTATTCTTTGGACTTAAGAAGGCAACAGTGGAGAAAGGGACCAGGACATTTGCATCTAAATAGTTTCTTTTTATTTAGTGGGAAAAAGAACTTTTTTTGGTTGGATAGAGGAATCAGTATTCTGTGAGTAGTGATAGCTTTGACTAGGCTTGAGCAGCAGCGGGCCTCTTGGAAATCGGCAGAGAAGTCATTTTTAAGTTCTGGTAACATATGAGAATCCTCAGAGAATGTTGAACAGTCAGAGACTCGAGTAGCAAAGGCTGGGAAGAAACTAGTGATTTGCTTGTGCATGTATATTTAACAAAAATCTCAGAGTTCTGACGCTGGTCCTGGAAACTTCTGTTTGGGGTAGGAAGATGAGCCAGTGGAAAGTGTTTACCTTGTAAACACGAGGACCTGAGTGTGGTCCTTAGTGCCTGTGTAGAAAACCAAGTGCAGTAATGGGAACTTCTTGTGGGAAGGCTGGCGTCAGAAGGTGGACAATGGTGTGTGTGTGCTAGCCAACCAGAGGTCCAGGGAGGGACCTTGCCTCAAAAACAAGGTGGACAGTGACAGAAGAAGATTTCTTCTGATGCCACAGATATGTGTGCACTCATATTTGACTGTACACACTTGTGCAACATACACAGACTCTCTCTCGCTCACACACAGAGGCATAGCAGCATGTGCTTGTAATGGAAGCATGGGTGGATTTCCCTGCATGACTGGCGTGTCAGTCCAGCTTATGTCATCAATTCCAGGCCAATGAAAGATCTTGCCAAAAAAGAAAGAAAGAGGGAAGGAAGGAGGGAAGGTAGGAAGGAAAGAAGGAAGGAATGGAGGAAGAAAGAAAGAAAGAAAGGAGGTAAGGAAGGAAGGAAGGAAGGAAGAAAGAAAGAAAGAAAGAAAGAAAGAAAGAAAGAAAGAAAGAAAGAAGTACCTGAGGAGCAATACTTGAGGTTGTTCTCTGGCCTCCAAATACACTTGCACACAAGTGTAACCCTGCCCCATGCGCGTGTGTGCATGCGCAAGCGCGCCCGTGCGCGTGCACACACACACACACACACACACACGTGTATGGATGTACACACACAGTTTGAAACCCAACACCATATGGTAAGATACAGTTTCTGGGTTGTGTGTTTGACCAAGATATTTCCCATTGCACTCCATGGGCATTATTTTTATTTGATTTATGACTTTGCAAGATTTTAAACCCAAGCCCCCTTACCTTTCTTTACTCGCTCCATCTTTGGCTACTCTGTTGCCGTCTTCTTAGCTTCAAGACGGACACCTGCTCCTCCCTGGGAGACTGCTTCACTTCATTCTGTCTTCCTGCTTTAATTCTTCCTTCCCATCAGATTGCCTCTTGGGGTTTTAAGCAGATATCAATTCACTGGCGTGAGAACAAGCGAAATAGCTCTATTTCCAGTCGCAAATCTCTCTGTGTCTTTGCTTTAGAATTCCGCAGCTGCATAGTTATGTGATTACTTCTTGGTAGGTACCAGTCCGTCTGTTACTTTTTGTTCACAAGAGCAGTGAGTTCTTACCCACAAGGACTAGCTTCTACACTGTACTTGGCACACAGTAGATTGTCTTTGTATATGAATGAGTGTGGATGCTTTGTGAATTGGCATACCAAATTAAGCTCAAGATTGTTTTGACAGCTGTGATTGGAAACACTCAACATCGCAGTAGTATCATTCAGGTAAAGGATTGCACATCACACTTTGCTTCTTATGGTCACAAAGCATTGTTTACCACGACAAGATAGACCAGAAAGGCTACCAGTTCACAAATTTGACAAGGAATGGAACAATCATTTAAATAAGACATTATAACAATAACCAAGTAATTATTTAGAAATATGTGATATTAACACATTTTATATATGCAGTTAAATGTGACTGTTCTTATCTGCTAATTATAGGGCACAAAGTTTGTCATGCCAACTTACTACTTTTTGATTGGATTAAAAGCATCTCAGAGCTACGCTCTCCATCTCTTCCCACCTTGATTGCCATGGAATGCCATGCTTTGACTGTAAGCTCATTCAGAGATCCTGGCCTTTGCTTTTCTCAGAGGTGGAAAGCTTCTCAGTGAACCCCCTCAGTTACGATGCTTCTTCTGAGGAGGTGAGCATTAAATTTGGGAAAATCACCTGGTCCTGTTTCTGTTTCTTTCCTTAATCTGACTTTTTTCTTCCTTTTAAAACCACTTGTCACCTCTCTCTCTCCCCGCCACTCCCCCTCTCTCCCTCTTACTTCGGACTAAGCAAAATGTTCTCTAAAAGGGACTGAAGCAAAGATCTCTACTTTCTGCTAGAGGTGAAGAACTAGGGACTGCGCTTCAGGGCACATGGCTTTCCTTATGGAGAATGGAGTGTGCAGATATCGATACAGACCTGTACTGTATAGTAGTTGACTTAGTGCATACAAGCGCATGTAGGACTGTCCGATGTCCACTTCCTTTTCTGTCATTAAGGGTCTGATAACAGTCAGTTGCTGAGTCTCTTGTGAGCATTCTGAACAACTCTGAATACCCTGTGTGGTGTTAGACCACACATTTTCTAGCCTCTTGACTGTGCTGGAACGTCTGTGCCTTACCTGAGTTCCCCGAGGTCAGCCCTCTTTATTCCCTCAAGCATACTCTTTGGGAACTGATTTTTAGAACACTGCTTAATTTCTACGGAGCTGAGATTCCTAGGAAACAGACAGCTGACTTAATCTGAGAGAGGGAGACTCCTATGGACTTCAGATGAGCTTTGCAGTTAGTTATGTCTGTATTCAGATTGCATTAGCCTGGTTGTTATAATCATGGCTTTAGGACTGTGATTCTTAATTGGAGGGTGATCTTAAGGGACATTTGGTTGATAAATTTGAGTTGGAGAGGGGCTGTTGGCCTCTAGGGGGAAGAGGCCCTGGAAACTGATAGATGATTTTCCACATTCTTGACCAGGAGTTATGCACTCCCCACCCCAATGTCAAACCTATGAAGGTTGGCCAACCCTACTTCAGGAAAGTTGCTTAACATTTCTATCCTTCCTTTCTTCATCCCTGGAAGGGAGAGAACAATTAGGACTTAGAAGGCTACAGTGTATCACAGTTAGTCAGCATGTAGACTTGTACAAGAGAAAGTAATTGGATGGCAGTCAGGGGCATCACTGAACAGTATTAAAGTGGGCACGTTATGGGAAGATGCTGGTCCACCATCTTGTATCCTGATCCTGCTGGGAACCGGTTCAAATTCATTGGACTTTTGTTTGTTTCACTGCTGCCCCCCGCCCAGTGCAGATTTTGCCCTGCCTTCTTTCAGGAAGACCAGGAGTACTATGCCTCTGGTTTCTCTTATCCTGTTTGAGCCAGGGCTTTACTGACATCTTAGGGAAGATGCTGGTGGACCTGCATGTCCTCATGATATTGCAAACCAAAGTGTGGGAGCTTTGGCACCCCTGGAACTATGCTTAACTCTGAAGGTCATTAGTGTTCCTTTCTCTTCTCCCCTGGGTGAACCTGCTCTGAGGCATTTCATGGGGATTCTTAGAAGATGCTAAGCATCAGTTAACCAAAGCAAGCTCATTAACATCCACATTCTTCAAGTAGAATGGTTCCCATGCCCTTCACTTCTGTTCTCTGGGACCATTGTCTTGCTTTTTCTTTTTTATCTTATTTTCTTTTTCTTTCTTTCTTTCTTTCTTTCTTTCTTTCTTTCTTTCTTTTTTTTTTTTTGAGATAAAGTTTCTCTGTTATAGCTCTGGCTGTCCTGGAACTCACTCTACAGGCCAGGCTGGCCTTGAACTCAGAGATCCACCAGCCTTTGCTTCCCACATGCTGGGATTAAAAGCTTGCACCACTACCACCTGACTGAGACCATTTTCTAAATAAACCATTTGCATACAGGCCTTTTACCCTACATCTGTTTTGAGGAAACCCTTCACATGCCAGCTTTGCTGGCAGATTGGGAGTAGTGCCTCAGAGAAAGGAGGGGGTCTGTCAGGCTCACACAGAAAGTGTGCTTCCATTGCTCATGTCATCACACCCACCCCACAACTTCTCTCCACATTATTCTTTGGCTCAGCTTATCAATGCTATTTATGTGCGATATGTTTTGGTTATTATTAGGGGCTGTTAAAATATGACAAGGAGGCATATGCTAATAAAACACGTGGGTTTCTGGAAGACTGGCAAAAACTGTTTATGGCATGGTTAAAGATTATTTAAAGACTTTTTGCCATCTGGAATATCTGCAAAAATATGGTACCTCAAGTTTGCATGGTACTTAAATATGCCTATGTATAGAATTGTACGACTACAAGTATTACATAACAAGAGGTAGTGGAATTTCCACCAAGCTTATGTCTCCTGATATTTCCCAGAATCCATAGGTCATTTTAAGATGAAAAATGGTCACTGATTATGGCAAGTATGAAATTATTCCTGATGACATTCAAAACCTATTAGGTGTGCTGTCAAAAGGACTTAGAGGTTGTTCTTAAACTACTTACAATACATCCATCGAGTTAGAATAAGCCAGAAGTGTCCTGACTCTATGCAATATTTACATTGGCCTGTCTGAAGCATTACACTGTCCAGAAGTTGGGGAGTGCATGGTATTCCACACAGACAGATCTGCTGCCACAATCTAATTTGCAACTGCTCTTAACAAATTGTAAACGCATGCTAAGTGGGAGGTGATGCATTAATCCGTGTGAATATTTGTGAGAGTGCCTGTGAACAGGCTGTGTGAGTCATCCTTAAGTCCAGATTGTCTTGTTCAAGAACAGAATTATCTCTAGGGATTGGCAGGGTTCCTGCATCATTTGAGCCTCAGTTTACCAACCATAGAAAACAATGGACTTCTTCGGTGTTAAGGGTTCTTAGTTTACTTTTCATCCAAGTAGTGGCTCTAAAGGGAAACTAAAAATAAAAGTGGGGAAGATCTGGGAGATCCTCAGTAGCGTGAGTGATTCTGAGGGAGGGAACATGCTAGAAAGTGTTCACATTTTCTGCTCAAGCAAGGGACAATTAACTGCATATGTGGTTGCTCTTGAACTACTTTCTGCACCTCACCCTAGACTGACAAAGGCCTTGCAAGGCCAGGATCACATGTATAAAGTCTGAAGCTAATTAACCGAACACATTGCTGATTTGAGCCTAGAAGGAAGCCTTTCCACTGAGGCTGGACAATCTATCATTCTGTACATCCTTACCTGCTCCAAAAGATACACTTAAAATGTGCCAGAGCCCAAGGCAGGCAAAGTAACAAGGACTGTGTCTTAAGAATATAGGGCAGATCAGAGAAATGCAAATCAAAACAACTCTGAGATTCCATCTCACACCTGTGAGAATGGCCAAGATAAAAACACTGATGACAACTTATGCTGGAGAAGATGTGGGATAAAGGGAACACTCCTGCATTGCTGGTGGGAATGCAAGCTGGTACAGCCCCTTTGGATATCAGTATGGAGATTTCTCAGAAAATTAGGAAACAACTTATCTCAAGACCCAACAATACCACTTTTGGGTATATACTCAAAGGATGCTCAATTGTACCACAAGGACATGTGCTCAACTATGTTCATAGCAGCATTATTTGTCATGGCCAGAACCCGGAAACAACCTAAATGCCCCTCAACCAAAGAATGGATAAGGAAAATGTGCTACATTTACACAATTGAGTACTTACTACACAACAGAAAACAATAATGACATCTTGAAATTTGCAAGCAAATGGATGGATCTAGAAAACATCATATTGAGTGAGGTGACCCAGACCCAGAAAGACAAATATCATATGTACTCAGTCATAAGTAGCTTTTAGAGATAAAACAAAGAAAAACCAGCCTACAATTCACAATCCCAGAGAACCTAGACAACAAAGAGTATCCTAAGAAAGACATACATGAATCTAAACTACATGGTATGTATAAAAAGACAAGATATCTTGAGTAAATTAGAAGCCTGGAGGCCATGGAAGAGGGTAGAAGGGGAGGGGAGAGGAAGGGAGGGGAGCGAAGAAAAATATGTAGCTCAATAAAAACAATAAAACAATAAAGAATAGAGTACATCTTAGAAATTATTAAAGCTAAGGAAAATAAGACAAAAAGAATACAGGGCAGAGGAGGTTGTAAAGGAGGGGATGAATGCAGGTCTTCACCCATGAGCATGAGTGAGAGGGAACTGGAGGCAGGAGAGACAGTGTTGATGAGACAGAAAGGGGCACAATCAAGATTTCACCTTGGGAACAGGAGTGGGCATTCATTCAGTTTCAGAATAAGAGGAAGTGACTCATTTCACCTGCTGGTGGAAGGAATTTAATAGAATTCTACATGCTATTTTGTGGAAAATCTTCACAGTCTTGTTGCATTTGCCTTAGATACATATTATGCTTTTTAACATTTATCAACATTAATTTATTCATCCATTCTTTTATTTATTCACTTCCTTCACTTATTCACAATATCTAATACGAATTGTAAATGAAAAATTTTCAGAATGTGGCGACAGAAACACATGTTGTTTTCCACTTACAGGAGGCTTAATATATTGGGGAGGGATATATAACCTTGAAACATTTTGCTTCCTACAGAAATAGAAGTATTGTCTAAGGACCCAAAGGACGCAGTCTATGTCTGTGATTAAATTTAAGAATTACCGTAGATCACTTTCTTTTTAGCTATCTTCTTAGATGTTTAGAATGCTCAGATCACTCCTTAGCTGTTTCCCTTCCAGTCTGTAAAGGAAGGGGTTGAAACTCCAGAACAGCAAGAGCTTCCTGACATCATTAGTTGCCAGGGAGACACAAATGCAAACCATAATGAGTTCTCATTTCACACTCATTGGAATGATCCTGGTAAACTAGACAGAGAAGAATGAGTGTTTTGTAAGAGGTGGAAAATGTGCTTGGGGAACAAAAATTGGTGCAGTCTCCTTCGAAAAGGGTTTGGCAGTTCCCCAAAGAATAAAACATGATGAGCACACGACCCCACACTTGACGTTATGTATTGACGTGAGAAGAATAAGAACACCTGACGTTCAGTCTTGTGAACGTTCATAGCAGCAACAGTCCCGAAGTCAGAAACCAAACAACCTAAATAGCCACCAGTTTATATGGGTAGGCAACATGGGGTACTATACAATAGACTAATATACAGCAACAAAAAGGAATGAATTGCCCACAGGCCACTTCATGTATGAGTTTCCAAAACAAACAACATGAGGGACGGAAGAGGAGGCTCAGTTGGTAAGACCTCTTGTTGTGCCAGCATAAGAAACTGAGTTTGGATCCTGGCAATTTCAAAAATAAAACAAAGCAACAACAACAAAACCCAACTTGTTTTGACTGAGTGTGCTTAGAACTCCAGTGCTGGGAGAGGTGAAGACAGGAGAATCATGAGCTTTCACCAACCTGTCTCCAAATTCAGAGAGACCTTGTCTTGAGAATAAGGCAGAAAATTATAGAGCAGGGCCCAACGTCATCTTCTGACCTTTGTATCTGCATATGTAGCTGTGAGCACATGTGCACACATGTGAGCGTATATTAGACATATACACCACAGGCACACACACACATGCACACTCATGCATGCATGCACGCACACATGTACGCACGCACACACACACTCATGCATGCACACAACAAGCAAAGAGAAAGCCCCCAGATGTAAGAGTTCATATTTATTATATGATTCCATTTGTAGAAACAGAAAGTAGCTTAGGGATTGCATGATATAGGAGAGGATAGGATATAACTTCAAACAAACAGAGATATCTGATTAAAGGGGTGAAAATATCTATAACTGACCTGTAGTTGTGGTTTATTATCAAGATTCATTGCATTTTTAACTCAGTTGACTGTTGGGATCCATTGGATTTTAAATTCAGAGTGAGTAAATGCTGGAATTATGCAGATATATAACCCAATAAAGCTGTTTACAAGAAGTCATGGACAATAAAGTTTGACTTCAAGTTCCAATATTCTTGATAGAAGTGCTGAAAAGAGACAGTGGTGCCCCTAGTCAACACTCCTCATGAAAACGTCTCCTGTATTCATGCACAGAACTGCTTCAAGGAGGTTTTTTTTGGTCTCTTCTTTCTTTTTTAATAATTCTCTTTCAGTGTTCCTCATAACAGGGTTCAATTTGTTTTTCATGAGATTTTAATATTTTAAATCTGCCAAGAATTTGCCATGGGCACCATGCTCTGACTTTGCATTTTGGGAGGACAAAGGGGAACACAGGTTTTGAGTTCTTGGGGAAGGCAACCCTTTTGAGCATGAATTATACCATGTACACCTTGTACTAAAACCAGCTGCTTGATGATTGAAGGAGATGCAGGTGTATCGAGCTAGCGTCCACTAACCCAGAAGTCTGGGCAAATTGTCCCCAGGTCTCTTCTCCATAAGCCAACCGAGGGACTGCGTGTATTTGCTCTCATCTTTTCTGCCTCCCAATCATTCTTTCCTCTTTAGACCCTTTCACAAATTTCTCTTCATTCACTAAAGGAATGGCACTAAGCTCCTTGTCCCCTTTCAGGATTCTATGTGTTCTCCAGGTTAAGTGTGAAACTGTAAAGATGAGGAATTGACTCCACAAATAACATAGAACAAAAACCCCAGTCAATGGCTGCTGAAGGAGCGAGAATCAGTTTTCTTTAGGGAGGAGATTTCTGATGTTATCTAATCACAAGTGGTCATCCTAAGCAGGTGTACATATGAGCATCACCAACTGGATCACATGTACATATGAGCAACACCAATAGGCTTTATATATGTACATATATGCATATATGTGTCTGTATAATGACATACTATTATATACAATATCATAAATATTATATGGCACAATAATAACTATAGAAGAAGAGGTCATGAATCCAAAAAGGTGTGACTTCAGGAAGGATGAGTTAGAAGAAGAGAAGTAGAAATGAGGTAAATGTAATAAAGTCATATATGAAATTCTAAAAAATATATTGAAAATAATGTTAATTCTAAGTATTTTTATTATATTTTTCCATTGCATTGTTTTCTTTTGAATTTCCTTACTTTGGGAGGTTCTTTTGGGCAATAATGCCAAAACCCTTGGAAACTGAAGGGCCTGGTGTTATGGACCTGTAATCTTAGGCAGATGAGGCAGGAGGATCACAAATTCAATGCCTGCTTAGACTACAGAGTGAGTTCAAGGTCACCCTTGGTAACATGGTGGAACTGTCTCAAAGTAAAAAGAGACTGGGAAGGCAGCTCATTGGTAGAACATTTGTTTGCCATGTGTGATGCCATAGGTTCAGTCCTCAGCAACTCACATATGCATGCAGCCATACATGGACACATGCACACACACAAGAAAATACTTGAAGACAGTTAACACCATTAAAGTTAAGTATTATGAAGAGAAATAAAGTATCAGAAAACGAGATTGCTTTTCCTTTTTAAAAAGGCTATTGGTGTCGGGAGAGCAGGCCCTGGAGCTCGCCCAGGTAACACTATAGAGCCAACCCTGTTGGTGGAGGTGTGGGTGAGCCAGCTCCAAAGTTGTGAGCATGAGAGATCTGTCCCCATGACTCATCTGCCATGTGGTGGCATGGGTGGGAGACAGATGCCCTCCCCCAACCCATCCTCCCTGCCCAGTAACCTGGGACAGATGGGAAAACTGGCCCTGAGATCAGAAGAACAGGAGAGCTGTTCCTGCCTCTCATTAGATGCAGCACTCAGGAGAGTGGTCCCTAAGCCTCACCTGGGCAACACAGTAGAGCTGGCCCCCGAGGGTGCAAGGTGTGAGACAGCTGACCCAGAGGATGTGAAAGCAGCAGAACTGGCCCTGCCCCTTGCTCTTCACTTCAAGGGGTGAGCTAGCAAGGGCGATGCAGGAGAGCTCACCCTAGTGGTGAAGACGGGGGAGAGCTGGCGGACTGACCAACCCTGCAAATACCAGGCCCAGAACCAGGGTAAAGTATTGGCTCACCCCAACATCCACTCTATCTGTGATCTGTTGGCGCGTGGGGCAGTGGGTCGGGGGAGAGTCCTGCAGACCCAGGACTACAGGACTCTCCACGCCACAGGACAGCAACAGGATGCCCAAGAAGAGTCCCAGTGAGGGTCCAGCAATGACAGTGTAGCAGAGACCAGGGACCGCAAACCAAACCAGTGATTCTTTGTGATGAACGCCTGCACGTAAAGATGCACGGATAAAGGGTTTACAGTGCGACTCACTGTG
>JAQHUG010000206.1:719670-737352 GCA_028555095.1 Dicrostonyx torquatus | reverse complement strand
TTCGGGGCTATATATACTGGTTTTGTTCTCTAATAAAGTGAGACCTTGACAAGTGAACTTTGCTTGGTCTCCTTCCTTTCTCTCGCTCATGATTTTTCAGGTAGAAGCCTCTTCAGACCCTGAATAACTGGATCTGTGGGACAGGTTCACCATATGAAGTTGATTATTGTTTTTTCAAGGTCTATGAATAATTGTGTTGGGATTTCAATGGGGATTGCATTGAATATATAAATTGCTTTTGGTATCTGTCATTTTTATTATGTTGATCTTACCTATCCAAGAGCATGGGCGATCTTTTCATTTTCTGGTATCTTCTTCAATTTCTTTCTTCAAAGACTTAAAGTTCTTTTCGAATAGGTCTTTCACTTCTTTGGTTAGTGTTACCCCAAGATATTTTATGTTATTTGCAGCTGTTATGAAAGGTGATGTTTCTCTGATTTTTTTTCTCAGCTCCTTTATCATTTGGGTATAGGAGGTCTACTGATATTTTTTTTAATCTTGTATCCTGCTACATTACTGAAAGTATTTATCAGCTGTAGGAGTTCCCTGGTAGAGTTTTTGGGGTCACTTATATATACTATCATATCATCTGTTTGATTTCTTTCTTTCTAATTTGAATCCATTTGAGCTCCTTTTTTTGAACAGACAGTTTTGGTAACCCCTTGAAACAAGTCCAGAATTGCCCTGGTATGCCCAAAGATGGAATAACTAAAACCTCATACAATCAAAAATATACTAATGTAACTGCTGTTTGCTTGGCCAGTTATGTTTGAGATAACCTAACTGTTCCTGAAATCCCCTTAGCTATTCTAAGAAGCCTGTATGTTTCTCTCAGGGTCATCACCATTTTGTACAGGTGAACAATATATGTTGGTATATGTTGGTAAATAAACACTCTTTGTTCTTGTATATTCTTTGAGTCTTGGGTCTTTCTTCACATTTTCTTGGACCCCTGCATTTCCTTTATAATTCTGGAGTCTGAGTCAGTGTTTTGAAGGGCATTTTTCTATACCTAAATTATAAAATAAATCGAGCATTGGATAGCTTTACTCTTCATCATTAGATCTTATTCCATTGTTTGGAGTTTGTCTTGCTATAAATAAGTAACATCCAAAGACAATTTTTTTATTTTTCATTTTTCTCCTTTGGAATGCTTGTTAGTTATTAACGCCAAGGTCTTTTATCTGTGGTGTCTTTGTTGCATGTTTTACCAATTATTGCTGCTGGAGGAGATAATAGGAATGTGTTTGGATAGTTTCCAGGTACTAAAGCTGATGCTTGATATACAGTGTTTGAATCTAAGGACCGTGTCCATATGTTCACTTTTCTCTGATAAACATTCATCCATAGGAGTTAATATTTAATACTGCAAATTCAAGTTTGGTGAAAATAATACACTTTTGAGGTAGAACTTTTATTTGACATATTAAATATTTCTTGTGAGTAATGAAATACCTCTTTTAGATATTAATTCTTCATGAGTCAAGTAGGTAACAAGTAGAAAATATTCTAATTTTGACATTTAACCATAGTAAATGTGAACATCTGCTTATTAATGAACATCATTATTACTTTTAAGAATTATTTTTTGAGATGCTATTTGTGCCATCTAGTTTTATGTCATCTTGCAGTCAACTGTAAAGAGGAAATCTTAAGCCTCATCAGATCCATGTTTAGGGTTTTTTCTTAATTAGTGATTGATGGAGGACAGCCCAGCCCATTGTGGGTTGGTGCCATCCTTGAGCTGGTGGTCCTGGGTTCTATAAGAAAGCAGGCCAAGCAAGCCATGAGAGCAAGCCAGTAAGCTGCACCTGTCAATAGTCTCTGCGTCAGCTCCTGCCTTCAGGTTCCTGCTCTGCTTGAATTCCTGTCCTGACTTCCTTCAGTAATGGATTATGATGTGGAAGTGTAAAACAAATAAAATAAACCCTTTCCCTCCAATTTGCTTTTGATCATGGCATTTCATCATAGAAATAGCAACCTTAAGTAGGACAGGGTCTCACTGTATCTCAGGCTGACCTGTAATTCTCTATGTATCCCAGGATGGCCTTGAGTGTTTTAATCTCTTATATAAGCCTCCTGAATGCTACGATGAAAACTTTTAATAAAGACTAGGTATCTGGTTTTGAAATCAGTTATGAAGAATAGCTATCATGTCTATTACTTAGGCATCATTGCTTGGTTTTGCCGCATTGTTTTGCCTATGTTTTCATATACTAGTCTATTCACCTTTGGAGCATCCCAAGAGAATGCATCAGGTTAGGGCAAATCATTGAGTTTATTTCTATTTCGCAGGACATTGGTAGATCAATTCAATGAACTCTCTTTATCTGATGCTGCGTGAGGTTGAATAGAAACAGCTTTGTGCATCACACTATGTTGGAGACGAGTAAATCTCCCCCAGTACTGGAGTTTATTGGGAAAAAAACAATCAAGAAAACATTTGCTGTCATTTTATTTTCAAAACAAAGATAGAAGATAAAATATAGGAAAAATCAGCAAAGAGAGAAAGAAAATCATGGGAGCTTTGGGGACTCTTTATCTACCCAAGGTATTTTGGAGACTGGAGAGTAGAAGGAGAAGGAAGCCTTGCCAACAAATGAGGTTTGGAGAGAAAGTGTGGAGAATACGGCAGAGAGCCCACTAGTGATGAAGGAGATCTGGATTGTCCAAGAGCTGGAGGCTGGCGCTGCCCAGCTGACTTTGCACATGTCCTCTCAGGAAAACTTATCTGATGACACTAGGAACAACTAGGCCTGGAGCCTCATGATTTGCCTTCAAAGTTATTTCTTTTCCCCAAGCTTTCCAAAGAGATAGGTGACTAGGACAGAAGAAATCATTTAGTTGTAATGTATAGTGAAGTATGAATTAGAAAACTCTTCCTACTAATTAATGAGCTTTTAGATTACTTAAAGTTGAATCTAGATTTAATATCAGTCCCTTAGTCATCTTAGATGTTACTCTTTGTTATAGTGACACACAAAATTAAACATTGCTGTGTGTGTGTTAGGCTTGCCAAACATTAAGGTCCAGTTTCATTTTGTTAAAGATTTTATTTTCATGGACTGGGTTTTTTTCCTCTCTCAGTACACAGGAAGTCAGTCTTATTTTGCTTTATTTTCCATAGTTTGGAAGCTCAGCTGTGCTGGCAGTGGTGGGGTGACAGCTGGTCATTCAGGGCCTTCGCCATCAGTGGTGACTGGGAGTAGAAACTGCTAAGCAGGGCCATCAGCCTCATCCTGTCCAACCTGTCTCGTCTATGAATCTGCATTCCTAGATTACATGAGTTGGACAGGCAAGGCTGAGCTTTAAAATGTGGGTTCATGTGCAATCAATAATTCCCTAATCTGCTGTCAGTCTCATCTGTGTAATAAATCAGGCTCCCTCACAGTCATTCATAGGAGTAGTGAGAGCCTGAGGTGATGCCAGCTTGCTCCAAAATAGACGCACTCTATAGCCGTTTTGCTCCTGTAAGCCTTGACTTTCTATTTTCAACATACTTAATTTTAATGTGTATTTGGTTGTATACCTTGATGTTTGGACTTCGGGGTTTCTTGACTCTGTGGTGCTGTGCTGACAACTTTTGGTTTGTGCTCAGCGATGACACTCTCTCTTTGACAGCATTGGGTATTTATTGTTTTGTTTGCACACATTCATCCTGGTGTGAGAGACAGGTCCATCGCTCACCTTAGTCTGCCTGATTTATTGAACTCTCCTGCCTTGTCTCATCTGCACATAGCGTGGAGGCCAGAGCCCTGCATGCAGGTACCATTTTTATAGCAGCTTCTTGGAAATGATACATGTGTTATATTACAAAAGAAATTTGATAAGACTTAGAAGGTCTTCAGAAACAATACGTCTTCCTTTCCTAGTCCTAACAGCTCTCATGTTGTTTAAATCAATGAAACTTTGTCTTTAAAAATGGTCCGACACAAGGATAGTATGTGCCAATTCAGAGTTACTGCTAGGATTAATCTTACAATATAAGAAAGTCTTTTACTTAACTCTGGCTTTTAATAGATTAATTATAACATAGAATGGCTCTGTCCATAGAAATTCCCCTAAGAAAGACTGAAAGAAAACAAACATTTTACTTGGGAGAAAAATGACCTCAATCAATAATTTAGCAGTACAAACTTGACAAGAGCCATCTGTCATATTTTCAACCTATTTCCACACAATCCATAGCACAGCGAGTTTCTTTTGGTCTCTGACAAACAGAACTGGCTTCACGCAGGAGCGCGTGAAACTTTCAGATCCAACCAGTCCCTCTCTCCTTTTCTGAGACAGAAGCTGCGTGAGTCCCACACACATTAACGAGAGGCACTGGATCACGCAACTTTTGTTTTCAATCTTTCCCTTTTCAGACTTTTGAGTGACCAATGACTGGGCATGATTTCCTGCCAATAGGACCTGCAGATGACGTAGAAGCCTTACTGAGGCAGGCTTTCCTGGAGAAAATCAACAGAGACCGTCGATGCTTTCTGGACAAAACATTTCTTTACTTCATGTTCTTGATACGATTGGAGAACTATGAGTAGTTGATTTTACATTAGTTTAGAAGCTTCACTTTCCTCTGAGACTGGAGAGGTTTGTTTGGGGCATAAACTATTTACGGCCGAGGGAAGGCTGGTTTCGGCCTGAAAAGGCTTATTTGTTGCTGAAAAGCGTTTTAGTGATAAGGTTGAAGATACTTTTACCACTAAATCAACTAATCTAAATTATTATATATTGATGTATGATTAGTTGGGGAAGGAAAAATACAAGTGAAAGGTATATTTATGGAAAAATTATATGTGGAAAAGAACATGCATATGAAACATCTTGGTATTTTACCTTTAAAAATGTGAATGTTAGAATTGAGTCAAACCCTTTTTAAGAAATGATAAACCACGCCAAAGTTATGAGAGAAAGCCCAGCTTCCTGCCCTTCTCCTCCCAACCTCTCTGTTGGGATTTATTCTCTAATATCAAACAAAGGTGAAGTGAAGCTAATTGAATGATCTGGAATGCAAGGTGGTGGTCCAGAGGATCGGATCACGGGCTGCAGCCATCTCTGCAGGATGGGTCAACTATAACGGACTTTACTGATAGCCAAAGACTTAAACTGAAGCCGTTGCAAACAGCTACCCCTTTTTCACCTCAGTGCTGCAGTCTGGCTTTTCCCACAATCTTTAGGTTCTATGATATCATTTGAATATTTGTCAAATATTTGAGTTTTTCTTGTGGTCAATAGATGTCAGGAAGACAAAATTTGCCACTGCTGTGAATATGAACATACACACATGCTCACAGTCATCAAATTACGTTTTTTTTTCATTTTATTATAATAGATATTATTCTTTGAAATTCTATATCATATGGGTATTTACTTTAAGACATACTGGCCATATTCCTTTGTTTTGTTTACTGCTACAGTAGTGTGTAAAGAAATCTCTGGTGAGAAGTTCTGTTCTGATTTTCCAGGAGGATAGACATCATTCTGACACAAGAGGACAGAATATTCTGACCACGACCTCCCAGTAATTCCCAGTCAGTTCAAGTAAGAGACGACCAGTGTTCCAACAGGATCCTGCTTGGCAGTACAGGTCCTGTGCTCTCCGGGGAAGAGCCTTCTCTTGTGTGTTCATGCAGAAGGCTTTTATTTCTTCTGTGAGAAGCAGCCAGCAAGGGCACACAAACACACTGAAAAAATCTGAAGGATTATGTTGTTTGCCTGTAACCCTCAATTTCTTTTTCCCCACTGGAAAACCACTGATCACTCTCTGTCTCTTTTAATTTAACTGTCTGGAGGATCTTTCATATAGTAAGTTATCAACATTTTTGGCTGATCTCACCTAGACCACAGATACCAGAGCAGGACATGGAAGCTAGGATGCTTCTTTGAGGCTTAAAAGTGTCACAATGTCACACAATTGTCCAAGTCTATAGATTGAAGTAATCAGATTCTGTTTATATATAAGTGGGTGGATCAAAAGACCCAGCCCTCCATAGAGAAGCAACAAAGAATAAACAGAGCCCCAGGATCCAATGACCTCTCAATGACTCGATCCATTCACTGGTGATATAGTCTTCAACTCATGAGGTTTGTGGTACACACTTCACATCTAAGCTGTAGCAGCTTCCAGTTCACCATGCCCATCCGGAAGAAATTATTTTCTCACCTATGCTGCTTAGTGTTTTCTTTAGTTATAGCATGACGCACAGGCACTGCATGTTGGGCCATCATGGTTTCTGCCTTTGATATTCTTGTCTATCTGCAAGGCACACACCACAAGGTCTTATTTCTACCGTGTGTCCTCATTCTGTTGAATGGATGATTTGTCTCAATACGCTCAAATTAATAGTAATAGGTGGTGTCACATCTCTTACAAGGTGGCTGATAAACTATCTTCTGTCCTTTCTTTCCATGGTTACTTGAATGGATCTGGGTTAGCTAACCATATTGTAGCCTTTCTCATTGTAATCATTAGAAAGAGGAAATTGCAGTAACAGTCATTTATCCAATTTTTACAAGTTCACCTCTGGCTGAGTGCTGGAATACTTTATCTATTCTACCTTATTATGTTTCTCTACTTATGTGCTCTAAAATGCCATTTTGTGGAAGGATAAAAGATGCTAGTTGAATAGCAGAATCTATGTGAAGGCTAATTGTTTGCAAAGATGTGCTTAGTTAAAAGTAAGACATTGCATAAGGGCAGGAAAACGTATGATAAGTTTGAATTTTGTATAGCAGAAGATCAGATGTCAGGAAAAGAGATGGGCATGAAAGGAAATCCATTAATTTCCAACTTTTGTCTTTGAATCTGCCAACGATAAATGTTAGCTCTGTGAAGTATTTCAAATAAGAAAAGCAAAATAAAATGATAACCATGAAGTCCTCTCGAAAGAGAATTGTGATTAATTCAACAAGGCCCTCTCTGATTTGTTCATATCTGTCCCTGTTACATGTTACATGTTTTCTAATGGTAGGATAGTAACTTGATAAGACCTCAGATCGCATGGTGTTCCTAGGAAGAAGCCGCTGGGTCACACTCTCAGAAATTAGGAGTTAGCAGCTCAATATGCTACTTGTTTCCCTTTTTCATGTGTGATTCCCAAATTCTTACTTAACACCACTGCTTTCTAATGTGCTCATCGGAAAAAACGGAGACTCCTGAAATGGGGAAAGCAGTGCTTGGCTGGTGACATTTGAATGTGGTTTTGTAAATAGATATTAGACATTCAAGCTAAAAGTGAGAGAAAAGCTTGAGAAATAATCTATCTTCACTTTAAGCCAAATTGCAGACCTCAGGAAAGATCCAGTTATGGCTTCTCTAATATGTTATCAGCTAAAAACGGCTATCTTTTTTCTATATCCCAAGAGGCCCACAATGTCAGGCATCTTGTGTTTCTTACAGTATTTCAGAATGCCCAGGGACATACTACATTTGGTTTAAATGAGACAAAAATCATGAACCTCTTGTTTGGATAAGCAAGTCATCACATTCACGGTATTATCAGTACATACACAAGGTGGGAGACAGAGTTCCTAACATTCTTTTTCTGTCTCAAGAAAGAGACTTCAGTAGAATTTATGCCTTTCAGGAGGCAAGGATGTTAATTCGAATATTTTGAAAATGAAATCATGATTAAAGAATTGGCAATTAGAACTGCAAACTTCGAGGCCTAATGTGGTACATTTCTCCTGTTCTTCAGTAATCTTCATGCTACACTTTCCATGACTCATCACACACACCTTTGCATATTTCCACACTTATTTCTTAGCGGACTGGCCCTGTGATTATTTCAATTGACCACTAATCATAGTGAGCTTTATGAGGTAGTGTAATTTATTTCTCTGCAGCCTTAAGGGAGCGAAACACTTTATTCCTGTTCCAGGTTGAAATGATTTTCATTAGCATTTAGGAATATATGTGCTATCAAATCTTAGAACCATTATATTAGCATCAAGAACAGCATGCAGAGGGTGGCCTAAGAAAAGAAAAACAAGAGAAAAACCGAAGTTTTTAAAAGGAGTGGTCCAACGTGATGTTGTGCACTTACAATTCCTCTGTCTGTTGACTGTAATCAACACTTCATCTTAAATTTGGATCTCTGTGAGCTCCCTTAAATATACCACTGCTGTGTGTTTCGTATTTAGCATCTGAGGAAGAACATTTGTGATGCTTTAAGGAAAGGGGTATGTTGCTTGTAGGAGTTCATGAGCAACTCTTCTACAGCAGTTGCCCAAGGATCTGTTTCAAGACCCCGGTGTGGACGCTGGAAACCCTGGATTATAACCCCTTTAAACGCTGTGATTTCCCAACCCTCAGATGCTTTGCCTTGTTTCCATATAGTACCAGGATTGCTCTGGCTCCGTTTTCTGCTTTGATGTCCGTGGGGTCATTACAGTGTAAAACAGGGGTTATTTAAAACACTAGCCCCATAGTACCAGGACAACTGACCACTTAACCGAGATCAGGAATGGATGTGCTAACAAGATGATTTATGTTCCAGAGGGAATGGGGCTGAATTCCTTCAGATTTCCTAACGCTACTCTGAATGGTGTGCAACGTAAGGCTTATGAATTGTTTATGTCTGGAATTTTCCATTTAAGAGTTTGGGGCCACTTTCCACCACAAGTAACTCAAACTGTGGAAAATGAAGCTGTGGTTAAGGGAGAATTGTATTGTATGTCAACGAACATTCTGTTCATTTATTTTCTAGTTTTTAATTTCATTTAATGCTACCCCGCTGGTGTAGACTCTGGAAACTTTTTTTTTTTTAAAAAAAAAACAAAAACTAGAGCTGGAGAGATGTCTCAGTGCTTAAAAGCATGTGCTGCTCTTGTAGAAGATTCAGATTTTGTTTCCAGCACCCAAGTGGTGATTCATTATCATCTGTAACTAGAGTTCCAGAGGGTTCAAGGCCCTCTTCTGACCTTTGTAGAAACCAGCCACTACTTTGTGGAGCTTTGTACACCACGGGTGCATTTTGATATAGATAGAGGGACCTCCCGAGGATGTAGACACATCCTAGCTTTAAAAGATGATGTGAAACTTCTCATATTCATCTTGTATTTATTGGCTGTATTCTTTTTTCTACCAGGATGGTATTTTAAAATAGATTTTTAATTTATGATTTGAGAATTTCATGCATGTATATAATGTATTTTGATGAGACACATCCCCCGTACTCCTCCAACTTTTCTCAGACCCCCTACTCAACATCATCTCCATCCTAACTGCTTGCCTGCATTTTCTAATCAAGTCTAATGTCTAACTGGTACGTCCCGTACATTCACTTGGGCACAGGCACCATACAGGGCATATCCTTAAAGAAAACAGACTTTCCCATCTCCTATCAGCCATCAACTGCTAATAGCTCCTTGGCTAGGACAGAGCATCATGACTTCCTTCCTTATTCATGTTGGAATTTTGCTGACTTGATCTTAAATAGTTTTTATGTAGTCAACCGTAGATGCAGTGAACTCATGTATGCAGTGCCCTTTTCACAGCTAGAGAACACTGTCTCACAGCAGTCTTCTCCAACCTCTGGCTCCTATCAACTTTCTTCTCTCTCTTCTACAATGGTACTGGATCCTTGTAGGGGAATGGTGTTATCTAGATGTCCTATTTAGGACTGTGGACCTCACAGTCACTTATTCTCTATATTTAGACAAATGGCGAGTCTCAGTATTAACCACTATATATGCAAAAAGAAGTGTCTCTGGTACAAGTTGAAAGATGCATTAATCTGTGAGTGTAAGGCTAGGTGAGTAGCATACAGTTTGGGAGTATGTTCGTTCAACAAAATAGGAGACATAGTCTGCCCCCATAGCCACGGGTTCTCAGCCCAGGTTGCAATACCAGGCATGAGTTGCACGTAAGAAGTATAGGACGCCCGGAATCGGTGAAGCTCTGAGTGACTGTCAACAGTTGACATGGGAATGACTACGTCAAGGACACTAGCCTTAGATTCGTGGAAAATGGTAGAGTCTTCTCCTTAGGCTTGAGGCTCAGAGAGATGGCAAAGCCTTCCTCTGGTTTGAGTGTGAATGGTGATCGTGTGTACAGAAAACCCAGGCAGATTTCCAATCTCCATCTCCTTGCATGTCTATGCATCTCTTGATGTCAAAGAACTGGTAGTACAGGGTGATGGCAAAGCTTCTTATGCTTGAGTGTAGAACATGAGTGTGCCTTTTGTTCAAGTTTTGCAATTGCAAAGTGTTGCTCACTTTTTCCTTTGAGTTGTCACATAAGGTATCTTAGAGCATCTACTAGTATTTGGATACCCGCTTTGCATTCTCTTTGCTAAACCATGCACTCATTCTGACAACTTTTTGTAATAGCACTCTTATGAAGCATGGTCACTAAAGGTAATTTTCTAAAAATTTTTAATATTTGTATTCTGAAAATGAGACTATGACCACAGAACTATGACCATTTCATATTTTTCTCTTAAGTTGTTTAATTTTCACATTTTTATTGGCACAAATTAATTGTATATATTAGTGGGACTAAGTTTAGTACTTTCACATGCACATAACATGCACAAGCATTTGAAAACATCAACAAATTAACAGTCCTCAAGAGAAGGATGTGATTGCTTTCTTTGCTGATAGTTCTCTCTCACAGTGAAGACCTGAAAGAGAAAGCAGGTTGTATTACGATGTTGAACAATGCTGAATACATTTGATGCATTTAACCTAGATAAATATTTTAGTACTCCTTTGTGCCTGCCATATGTATTGTACAAGAAAAATGAAGGAGTGACTTATTTTGTGCTACCCAGTGGTGAACTGATAATTGTCAATGATAACATATTTGTAAAGTATACTTAGCATTGCTCACTTAAAAAACAATGTTCTTCAATCAATCTGTCTATCATGTGTCTATCTATCTATCTATCTATCTATCTATCTATCTATCTATCTATCCATCCATCCATCCATCTACCTACGTATCTTTCTTCTATCTGCTTATCAGTTATCTATCATGGCTATTTATCTTCTAGTCTGTCTATCCACCTAACGTTTATCTAAATACAGCCTATTCTTTCTCTCCTCCTCCCCTTTCTCTTGCTCTCTCTTCCATGATTCATAAAGGAAACAGGCACCATTGTTCAAGAAAGTAGAATTATCAGTTGCTAGAAAGGAGTAAAAGTTTCCCCAGCTCTAGTTATATCATTGCTCCAAGGAGCCAAGTGGAAGCAAAGATTGTCTGTGTAATTAATGAAACTTGTACATCAAGACCTCTCAACATTATGTGACCCTGAGAGGAAAGTCACATAGTAATCATAAGATACTTCACTGCCACCAGAGTGAGCAGTTCTCATTGTCTCTCCAATGCCTCACAGTCTTGAGATATCACCAGTGACAGTGAGGGCCACAGTGAATATGAATAGAGTTTCGACACTGAGATGTGTTTGGGCAAAGAGTGTGGCTCTGCTTCTGGGATCATGTGTGCAGAAGGGACAGTGACATTTAGGAAGTTACTTATTAACATGAAAAATTGCAACCCAAGACATTTTTTTTCTTAGAGCTAAAGGCTTTCTTTTCTTATTACACATTTTAATTTATTTAGCTGTTGTGGTACTGGGAATTGAACCCAGGGCCTTGCATCTACCCATCAAGCATTTTTATCACTGAGCTAATTCCCCATACTCAGAATATTTTAGATTAATAGACTTTGAATTATACACACATAAAGAGATTTTGTAGTTAAACTATATGTTCAATCTTTAACACAATTACTTTCTGGAGTACCTTATAAAAACTTGGTTTTACTAACTTAACTTGAAAGTGTTGAGGTTTTATCCTATTTGGGGAGTGACAGGGATTCACAGAGTAATATGACCCAACCTTTACAAAACACCTGTAGTTATAAAACATCTGTCTCATTTAGGGTTCTATTGAAGGTCTACTTTCCCCAGAAGCCAGAACTATCGCAATAATAACACATCCTTTCTCTCTTTCTTTCCTTCCTTCCTTCTTTCTTTCTTTCTTTCATTATTCCTTATAAATTTCTCATAGTGCACTTTTGTTTGTGTTTAGTTTTTGCTCTAGTGTTCTAACTCAGCTTCACATTTCATTTTGTTTTTTTCAGTATCCATCTTTGCTTAAATTGTTGCACATAAACACACCAATTGGAGATTAATGGGAGCAATTAAAACATTGCCTGCTTAGTGATAGAAATCTGACTTGCCTGTGTCACTTTTTACCTGCTAAGCCTGTCAGCATAGCTGTTTGATCTATATGGGTATTATTAGAACCTTGTTTTTCTGTTATGGTAAATTTTAGAAACACCCTATTCTTGTATTACTACATCTAAATTGATATGCATCATTTATGAACACTAGACATTAGAGTTCTCATGAAAGAGTAGCCTATCTAGTAATTATTTAAAATGTAGTACCCAATTTACTAATCTTAAAGTAAAATTAAGTTCTTCAAATTATTAGCAATGAATCACTAAAATATGCCTTAATATACCAACAGTAAGAATCTCAGATTTGTCAAGTATGTAGATCTCTGGAGACACAAATGTACCATACATCTTTGTATTATTAATTAAAAAAGTTCATTAAGTATCTCATTTTTTAGCTCTTAGTATTGATAAAATTAGGGAAATATTGTATTCATTAATTTTAAACAATGAAATTTTGATGTAGAAGGTCAGTGGATACAGAAAATGTTATGCAATCTTCCATCTTCAATATATATCAAAAATTACCCAGGGCTCTTATCTTGATTAGGAAATTGACTATTATGCTAATTTTACTAATATCATTATAAATCAAATAAAAAACCCAGTACATAGTCAAGATTGGAAAGTGAAAGTGCTGAGATATCTAATCCACTTGACCTACTGGGTGGAAATAGAGTGTGCCTTGCTGAGAAGTTTGAATGGGTTATTCAAAGATGAATATAACCGATGTAGCATTTCAAGTGTGAAGGGCCATGAGAGTATATCCTGGTTACGTGTGGGATTTGAGAAACAGTGAAGACTAAGTGTGGCAGGAACATGGACCGCGGTTGAGTCAGTGATGGCTAGATGAAGATGGAAGTGTGGGTGGTGAAGAGCATCATGTGGGGAGACATTGCTGGAGAATTGTGAATGGGGATGGCTCCAGAGACAGAAGAGTCCAGAACCAAAGCCGCAGACTGAGGAAAAGATGCCTCTCACAGATGCAGGGGATGAGGTTGGAACGATGATAGGGCCAGACCAAGGATCTCGCTTCTCACATCAAAGCACTTGTTAAGCCGGGCAGTGGTGGCGCACGCCTTTAATCCCAGCACTCGGGAGGCAGAGGCAGGCGGATCTCTGTGAAGTTCGAGGCCAGCCTGGGCTACAAGAGTTAGTTCCAGGACAGGTTCCAAAGCTACAGAGAAACTCTGTCTCAAAAAACCAAAAAAAAAAAAGCACTTGTTATCTAACCAGTGCACCAAAAGGAGGCCTTCAGAATAGGAACCCCAAAACTTTGCAATGGGATTATATTAGAGAAATGTCACAGCCAGTTTTATTTACCAAGGAGTCAGATGAATTATGCACTTTTTTTCTGTCCAGAAAAGAAGAAAATAATTGACAAGTAATTATCTAGCATATTTTACAAAGTTTCTGCATTAAACTCACCCTATGACTCATGCAGTTCTTAAAACACTTTCATATAAACTATAGGCTATTATGCAAACTTTGAGGCTAAAACATTCCATACTAAATGGGTGTAGACAGGTTTTGCTTTAAAATTATTTGTCATCAAGGAAATTGCCCTTTTATTTTGGTCATAATTAAAATACATTAAAATATTTACTACTCATGACAAATATGCTTTAGTTTAATTTCACTCTACACCTTTGTCTCAGCTAGATTTCTTCTTGTTTAATTATTTTATTTTATAATATAATAATTTTAATTATTATATTTCATAGCATACAACTTTCTTATTAACAGAGATTAAAGCAATATTCAGCATGATTCTTAAAGAGCTACTCAAAAGGGATATTTTCTCTCTGGACAAACTTCTGCTTTCTTTCTTTCATTCATTCATTCTTTCCTTCCTTCCTTTCTTCATATTTAATGTGCATTGGTGTGTGTGAACATATTTGTGGGCATGAATCTGTAATAGTATGCATACGGAGCTCAGAGAAAATCTTGTGGAAACTGGTTCTCTTTTTCCAGCATGTGGGAATCACAGAAGCAAGCTTAGGTCATGGTTAACGTCATCAGTCATGGTGCTTGAGCCACCTTTCCAGCCTCCTTTTTATTCTGTCCATTTTTATTCAAGACTGAGAAAAGGAAACCAGAAAGAAAAGAGTGTAAAAGAAATATGCACCGTGTGAACTAGCCACTTATCTGAATCAACACTGTCCTAAACCCTTTTATTTTCATATTTTGTTTGTTTGTTTCTTCTTGTGATGCACCTGCATAAGGTTTCCGTAGACTAGGGTGACAGACATGTTTGACCATCATGACGACTGTGTATGAAATGCAAACCTAGCTGTTAGTGGTTTTGATAAATGGAAACTCTTAGTTATTGATTGTCTAATTTCCTCACGCATTCATCTAATGACTATTTTTGAAATATTGGAGTACTCAGAAAACAAAAGAAAATGTCTTCCTTTGTTGATTTTCTTCAACAGGGCAGATTATCAATAAACAATATGCTAAGTAAGTTGCTGAGCTTGTTGAAGGATGAAGAACTGTGACCAAAAACTAGAGAAAAAAGATCAGAAGTTAGAGAGGTTACAGATGGACTTCACTGATAACGTGAAGACTCAGAAGAGGTTGAGTGATAACCAGGAAGTAATTGGGGGTTTAGTAGTGTTTCTGACTGAGACAACAGTAAGCCCAAAGGTCCTTCAGTGTGTTCAAGGGAAATATCAGTGAAGCCAAAACATACTAAGCCAGGGAAAGAAAAGGAACACCAGAAAAGCAAGAACAGCCAAAATTGGAAGAATCTGTCAACCATTGTAAGGACATTAACATTTTTATTTTAATTGATGTGGGTTAATAAACTTCCATGGTCCAGAGTTTGTATGACTTTGGTAGGAGAGAATGATGATAATCTGGGTTGGTGGCAATTGAGTCTATGGGAGAAATCATTGGGTCTGTATTTCCTTTTTTTTTCCTCTGAAGAAATTGATTAAGGAACAAAAGGGAAAAAAGTCAAACATATTTTCAAGGTTTCTGGGTTGATCAATGTGAAGATTTGTTGAATTAATGGATGGGAGATTAGTATGAATAAGACACATTTTAGGAAAAGGTTTTGTTTTGTACATGTTGAGTTTGAGATTTGTGTTAAACTTTAAAGCGTATTGTTGAAATGATTGTTACAGTGACTTAAGATAGTGCTACAGGGGCTGCAGAGATGTCTCAATGGTTAAAAGTTCTAGCTGCTCTTCCAGAGGACCCAAGTTCTATTCAGAGCATCCACGTGGTGCTCACAGCCATTTTTAACTCCAATTCCAGGGAATCTGATGCCCACTTCTGGCTACCGTGGGCACCAGGCACACAAAGTGGTTACATGGGCATACTTGTGGGCAAAACAACCATACACATAAAATAAAAATAAACATATTATTATATAAATGTGGGAATTCTTGTCTAAAAGCACAACTTTAAGCTATTAAAAGGACATATTTGTTAAGGGATACAGTGTAGTAGAAAAAGAAAAGCATAAAAACTTGAGTTCTAGAACACAAAGTCAAGAAGCAAACCAGGTAGAGAGCATTCTTACAAAGGAGCAGCCATGGAACTTTGAAGAAATTCAAAAGAACGTAATGAATGGAAGAATAAGCAGTGGAAAGAGTACTCACTGTGACAAATGATGCTGCTCGATCAAGTGGAGACTGAGGAATGGTTAGTATATGCGCCAGTATGGAAAGCATTGGTGACATTGGCCAGAGCATCTTAGGAGTGAAGGGCTAAAAGCCTGATAGAAATGGGGCCAAGAGAGAATGGAAGGAGCTGGGTATATAGATTGGTGATGCAGTACTTGCTGAGCATGCATAAAGGCCCAGAATTCAACCTCCAGCCTGCCTCTCCAGCACACACAAAGAAAAGAGAGAATGTTAGGAATGCACACATTTTGTCTGAGGTTTGTTGAAGAATGCAGCAGTAAAATGGGAAACAGTAGGAGCTTGGTAATGGGATATCATGAGATGTTGTAGTAAGATGTTAAAAATAAAGACGTGTTCATGCTGATGGCAACAGTCACATAGAAAATTAAAAAATAAATCAGAATGGATGCCCTGGAGTAAAGAGAATTTTTAGGTAAATATTGGAAGCATACATGGGAATCAGATAGAGCTCAATGTGGATAACTTTGGTTTTGGTATAATCTGTGGTAAATATTTCGTAGGACAAGAAGGAAGGCATTATAGGTTTTGATAGAACAGGGAGCATGGGGAACCTGGTGAAATTGTAATCTCACTCAACTTGGCAGAGCTGAAACCAAATTCATTAGCTGAAAGTGAGTGTGAGAGACAAGGTGTTATAGGAGGAAATAATTGTGTCTGTAGGTACGTGAGAGGTTGGTGGACTGGGAAAGCGGAGCTTGGAAGCCAGTCCTCACTAATATCTTAAAGCTCAGGGAAATCTGTTTAAAAAGGGAGATCCATCCATCAGCTTGCTTTTATTCAGCTGTACCCTGGTTCATGGGTGTCTAGGAGTGGGAGACAGAAAGTGAAAAGCTATATTGGAGCAGGATAGCATTTTAGCCCAAAGAACAGCATGACATGATGAAAGGAAAAAGAAGCTGAGTTTATGTTCCAAAAGACACTGTGGAGGATAAGAAAAGGGGGAAGGCTTACAGGAGGTGGAGGCAATCATTTGTTAGCATTCCAAAGTGAAAAGTGGGGGCATCAGAACATTTCAGGGGGTAGAGAGAAATTAGGGGGGAAGTGGTAGTCAAATAATGACTCATGGCTGCTAAGATTCTGGAATTAGGAACTACAGAGTGCTTATCTCTGATCAAGGCATTTATGCCAGAAATATCGTACAAGAAAAGGCAAAAAGCATATAAGAGTTGGAAGATGAAGAGAAAGGATGTGAAATGTCAGCCCCTGGGTATGACTCAGCCATCATGAACTCAGCAGCTCCTCCTATTATCTGCACCGGGTTTGTGCAATACCACAGAAACCAGCAGCCAGTCATGTGGAAGGGGCTCACAGAGCCCCACCTCTCCATACTGAACTCATGGCTACTGAAACTAATAGGGGAAGGGAAATAGTTGTTTTCAGTCCACCAACCTTTATTGGTTTCAATGGATAATTCCAGACCCAAGGCATTCAGATCCCTGGTTAAACTCAGTGGTTCATGAAATGGAGTAGGAGGGTTCATCTGTATTTCTGTGCTTTGATTGGTTAAATAAAGACTCTGCCTGGCTTGTAAGATAGGTCAGCCCTTCGGTGGGTGGAGTGGACAGAATGGAAGGCGGTGAGAAAAAGGAAGTGAGCCAGTCACCATGAGGCTCCCGCCGCAGATGGAAGTACCTTAGAACCATCCGAGGATGAGAATCTTTGGTCTTCTCCTATACCAATCTGGTATGATAGACCACACCCTCCTGAAACGTTCCCATGAACAACTTCAGAAAATTACTTCACTCAACTGCTGACTGAGATGTACCTGCCATACAGGTTATACCATGAAAGACCTAATTGACATCGCCCCCATACAGCAGGAAGAAGTTTGGAGAGAGA
>JAQHUG010000206.1:678127-711199 GCA_028555095.1 Dicrostonyx torquatus | reverse complement strand
TCTTACAATTTTTCTGCCCCCTCTCTGTGGTGTTCTGCGAGGCTTGGGTGTAGGGGTTGTGCTATCTATGTAGATTAACTGGGGATGGGCATCCTGTGATCAGCTGTTCTCTGTATTTTTACAAGTTATGGATTTTTGTAATGATCTCTATCTTTGCAAAAGGAAAATTCTTTGATGAGGGGGTGAGAACTATACTTCTCTGTGGATATAAAGGTAAGTACACTGCAGTGAGGAATTAGGGTTAGGAAAAAGGCAGTAGTAGATTTTTCTGTGAGATCCATGATGTTACTCATTATGGGTAATTGGCTGGGTTTAAAGTATCAAGTATGATATTCCTCTTGGTGGTCGGGCCTCAAGTCCAGCTAGACAGTTGTTGATTGCTACCAAGATGTATGTGCCACTATTGCACCCTTAGCAACAACTTGTTGTACTGGCTGTCTTATTTCATAGTCATCAGAGCTGGCTAGGTTCATTGATTACTTTGTTCCCTTGGTAGTTTCCATAGCATCTTCCACTACTATGAAAAATTAGTTCCCAGGGAAGATCCAGGTAGACTCTACTGAGTCCTATATTCAAAACATTTGGTATCTCCAGCAATAGGGATTTACCTTTAACTTCTGGGACACACACACAAAAAAGCAACAATAGTATGTATAGTTTTGAGAGCCTCAGAGTTTCTTGACCAATAACTCAAGAGGAGGTTTCTCATTCCTGTTACTAAGGTTTTTGTTAGATAGTCCCTGTCTCTTGGGGGAAACAGTATCACTGCAAGCGGTGCAATTTCAGAAAACATGAAGAGGAATAAAACATGGTCTCTGTTTTTTGAGAAAACAGTTCTTCATGTCTATGTCCCTGCTACTTAGTAAAGTCCATAGGATATTTTGAAAGAAATAAATATGGGTTGAATAGGAAATGAATGACTAGACAGGACACTCAATGTCTGAGATGGATGAATGATTACAATGTAACACATGTATGTTAAAGAAGCTAAAGATGCATAAAGACTGAGGTGGGAATAAAGACGTATGGTAGGAAAGGATGAGTGGTTATGTCACGTTTGTAAGTGGGTCATTCAAGTTGGAAAGAACTTGAAGGCAGTATGAAGACTGCCAAAATATAGTCACAAAGTTTTACTTTTTATTGTCACCTAATCTGTAACCACAAGGCAATATACCTTTTTTTTTAAATACACCCATTCTTGAACACCAGACATGATGTATTTGAATCCTCTGTTCAGGGTCTCACTGTAGTTTTATTGTCAAGTGGTCTGCATCCCCTTTGGAGCTAAGAACTCTCTTCCAAGTTCCAGGGTTTGTTTAACTCATTATGGTCATAGAGTGAGGGCCCTCTAATTCCAACCTCAGTTAGCTGTTGGCCTTCTCCACTTGCATGCCCTGTGGCCTTCTCCAGTCCCACCATAGCAACTTAACTTACTTCTGCAAGGTCCAAAGATTCATTAGTGTTTCTTAGCAAGACAGAGACATGCAAGGACATCACAAACAACTTGTGGAGATGGCAAATCATTACATTTAGGAGTAACATAGCCTAGTCACAGAAATGACCGCTGGGCATCTTTGCTACATTATATTAATTAAAAGCAAGTCTTAGATCCTACATAGGCAACTCAGAACCAATAAATTTTGAGAACTTATAGGGCTTCGTTTTTATAGTAATTGCTCTTTAAAATTTTTATTTATTTATTTAACATCCTGACTCCTCTTGTTTCCCCTCCCTCTTTCCCCATTCCCTTCCCTCACTCCCCTCTGCCCCCCAACTCCTATTCTGTTTCTCCTCAGAATGGCGGCAGGTCTCCCATGGGTAGGAAATAGCATGGTATAACAAGTTACCACAAGACTAAGCACCTCACCTTGTATTAAGGGTGGGTAAGGCAATCCAGTAAGAGGAATAAGTTCCTAAGAGCCAGCCAAAGCATTAGGGACAGCCCCTGCTCTTATTGTTAGGAGTCTCACAAACAGACCAAGTTATACAACTGTCATATATATATGTAGAGGACTTAGGTTGGTCCCATGCAGGCTCCCTGGTTGTTGTGAGTTTTTTTAGACTGTGAGTTCCTATGAGTCTGGTAAGCTGTTTCTGTTGGTTTTCTTGTGATGTCCTTGGCATCTCTGGCTCCTACAATCCTTCCCCTCTCTCTTCTGCAGGATTCCCTGAACTTGGTCTAGTATTTGGTTTTGGGTCTCTGCATCTGATTGCTTTTGATAAAACCTTTTTTGCTTTTAAAGAAAACTAATAGTGCCTGGCGGTGGTGGCGCACGCCTTTAATCCCAGCACTCGGGAGGCAGAGGCAGGCGGATCTTTGTGAGTTCGAGACCAGCCTGGTCTACAAGATCTAGTTCTAGTGCAGGCTCCAAAGCCACAGAGAAACCCTGTCTCGAAAAACCAAAAAAAAAAAAAAAGAAAAAAGAAAAGAAAGAAAACTAATAGCATAGACAGTCTTGCAGAGAGCACATGCTAGTTTATCTTGGATTGCTGTCAGTATTTGGGAAACATGAGATTGTATCCTTTAGAGGAAAAAGCAATATGCCATTTTCATTTTCTCTACTCAGGTAGTTTAAAGACTCATTCCAAAAAGATCTGCAGACTTTGCTCAACCTTTTCTGTCTTTGAGTTATGCAATAGCAATTTATTTGGGGAAACAGCGTCTCGCTGATCTGTTGGAACATGGGAGAATCATAAGTGTCTGACCTGCATAGAGCTGTTTTTCTCTCATTTCTCTGTGTTAAAAAGCCATAAGGGAAATATATTGCCACCCACTCCTTTCTGGAGAGCTCTTTGCTTTGGTTTTTAAAATGTCAGGCTTTAAGGGCTCCAAGAGTTATTTTGGGCTCCCCTGAACCCCACGGGAAAATGCAAGACAAGAATGGGTGTGTGAGACTTTTATACTGTGTATATTGTGGTGTGTCTCCTCTTCCTGGCGAGCAGCTGTCAGATTCTTTGGTGGCAAGGCTTGAGCTTTTCAGTTTTCATTTTTAAAGGGATTTGAAATGTGTCTCTGTTTGCGCATGTATATGAGAGAGAAAGAGAGAGAGAGAGAGAGAGAGAGAGAGAGAGAGAGAGAGAGAGAGAGAGAGAATAGTTCAAAGTCTCTGGGCTTCGCACCTACCTTCTGTAGCTTTTACTACATGATCAACCCTACTAAACCATGTTCACATCTTCTTTCTTCCCTAAACCAGTTTCTCACATAATGTTCAATTAAATTCTATACTCACTAGATTTTACCTATGTTAGACTGTAGTTTTTTTTTTTAATCTCAAAAAGATAAGCACTTAAAAAACAAAAACAGAAATATACCGGCCTTGCTCTGTGGTTCAGGACAGCACTGTGATTGTTGCCTCAACCTTTGGAGTTGAAATTAAATACATACACGTGGCGTCTGGTTAACTCTTTTTGAAAATATTTATCCACAGTGTCATGGGAAGACCTAACATTTACAGTGATTCTTTGCTACCACCAAGCATTCCAACAGTTTGCACATTTTCCCTGTCTTCCCTCTTTTGGGTAGCAAATTGAATCTGGAACCTTGTAAGGTCTGCGGGGTTTCAACTGGAAGTCTTACAAGGCTGAGTCTTACAAGGTGCCTTTGATTCGCCTTTCAAGTTATCTCTGTAAGCACATGTTGCTATTATCACAAGAGGGCGTGGCTTTGCTTGGATTTTGCTGGTTAGTTCACCAAGACAGTCATTCATTCTGATGCATCCCTTGCTTGGTTTGATACGATTAGCGCCTCTCCAAATGGACTTTCGAGTCCTGCAAGGAGCAGGGACCCGGTCCCCCAACCCCATAGTAAGAGCACTGGAGTAGTGAAAGCGAGGAGGTTTATTTTAGAACTTTGAGAAGTTGATGGCAGGCGTGCTGATAGCCAGAGGACAGTTTTTATAATGCTAATGCCGGCCCCTTCCTCCCCTTCCTCACGGCTGTGTCATCAGGAGGGACAGCCTTACACACTTTAACTCGCCCTTATCTTTCCATCGCCGCCCCCCCTTGCTTCATTTTCGACAAAGACCTTGCGCGGATTCACCTCCATACTTTACATCACGCTTAGCTTAAAGCTTAGCAGCCCTGTGGCCTTGCCACGTCTGCAGGTCCTTAGGGAAACTTGGCTCTTAGTAATTTTCTGCTCTAAACTTCTAATTTGGGGGTAATGGTAGCTTGACTAGTACAGTTTGGTGGGGCTAGTTAACTGATTCGGGGTCCAGCGGTGCTTGTTCATTTGTAACTGGTCCTAAGCCGACTCAGGTGCTTATCTTTGTTCTGAAAATAAACCAGCAGCTTTTATTTCTTACTCTTCTCTTCTGACAGCTTCAGCTCATTTTAATAACTTCCTTGATTCTCTGAGAAGAAGAATGTATACGTGGGGTCGTTGACCTTAAACGAGCCGTTCTTATCGTTTATTCTGTCAGGAAATGCAGCACTGAGGTGGAGGCAGTCTAGGGAGCTAGAGGGCCAATAGTAATGACCTCATTGTCATTTTAGGGTTTCTTAGGAGGCAGAAGTAAGAAATGCATATGTTTTTTTTAAAAAGACACATCATGATTTTATACTGCCATTTCAAACTGAAATTAGTATTATAGGGTTTTTGCTTAATTCCCTGATTCTCCATGGTTAGAGGGAATTTACCTATGTGTAAGAGCCAAAGTTGTATTATGTTTTAATTACTATGCCTAAGAGATCCATGAATCAAAAATGCTTCTGATCCACAAGCCCCTTGCCCAAGGACAGATAGTTCCTGAAATCCTGGAGGCTATTGTTTATGGGAGATAATAAGCCATATGTTTTCACTCCCTTGAACAAGTTTGTCTGACCCATCTACATTGGATGTGTTTGATCAAATGTGGGTGGGAGGTTCACAGGGGCAAGGAAGTGTGCTTGCCCCTGATTGGACCTGATGGAAAACACTTAAGCCACTGTAAAGCATGACTCAAGTCCACTTTTTTTTCCTGGGAAACCAGAAATGGATATGGCCAGAGCCCATCCATTTAGCCAGTACTTGATCAGACCTTGCTTCAAATTTGGCTTTAAAGTGTGGCAGTGGTCTTATGTTTGATTGGTGGGATTAATACATGACTTCGTTTTGGGTCTGTTTGTTTCCTTTCCATTTGAGTAGCTTTGGCATTTTTCTTATGTCCACGGTGAAAAATTGTCTCATTCTACATGCTCTGTGATGAATTTCCAGTGTCTGCAGCATCACTTTTTGGCGTGTTGCTTTTTAATCTTCTGCTAGCTGATTGAAATGCTGCTTCTTAGCAGTCCTGGGCTTCAGTATGCCACTGGGCCCGTTGTGGATACTTAATTCTATTGTATTCATTTGTCTCTTGCTCCATCACCCACATCAGATGGCTTTAGTTTTGAAGGATCTGGTGGTCGGTGTTAATTATCAACTTGATGGACTTGAGACTCACTTGAAAGATGCGTCTCTCTAGGGGATTATTTCGATTGCATTCATTGATGTGGATAGACCCATCTTGGGCGTGGATGGGACCATTCCCTCAGCAGCCAACACAAAATGAAGAGGTGGTAGCACACATGCATTTATCCTGCTGTGTTTCCTGATGTGGACACAATGTGAGCAGCTCTGCCATACCTCGATCCGTGACCTAGGAGGGAGAAACATTTTCTTCATTTAATGACATTCGTCAGAGTATTTTATCAGAGAATCCAAGGCAAAGGGGTCATCTTCCACTCTGTCAAAAGTTCTCTCTTCTGCTGTTCTTGTGTCTCACGGATAGTGAGTGCTCCTGACAAAATTGAGTAGTAAACTCTGATAAACAACTCATTTCTTAGCACTTAGTGAGAACTGACATCTTACTTTGCATGTTTCTGTTCGTGCATGTCTACTCACATGCGCACCGGGAATCGAGCTTATTGTTCTGTTCAGTGGATGTTGAGCATCTATGGATGACAGTGTTGTTTCCTGAATTGTTTCTATCTAAAACAGAAGGTTCTCTGCCCCTTAGCCTTCTTCTCATTGAGTCCCAGGGTATGTGGGGGCTCCTGTAGTGTGAGGTAGCATTCTAGGCTTCCCAGTTCTGTCCTTTCAATATCACTTTCATTGCTGCAATGCAAACTACCTGCATACCCCACAACTGCCTCCAGGAAACACCACGCTATCATAACACCCTGGCGTGGCCACAGTCCATCTCCCTTTGACACTTTCATTTTTCTTCTCTTTCATCTATAATTTTGGGAACACTTTTATGCCCCTTATCTTTTGTCTTCCGCGGGTTATGTTATGCAGCATACACTTGCTTTCAGTTTCGTGTCATGTACATGCCTGCTATCTAAGATAAGCCCCTGAGGGACCGAAGGACGAGGACTTCTGCCTTCCTACTTTCTTGTCACCCAGTGCTTTGTTCATACCGTGTGCTTAGAGAGCTTTACCCGTTGATCTTCATCAATGTTTTAAATCGCTCCAGGTTGCTCTCACCAAAGTCATTATTTTGGAAGACCTTGACATTTTCTCAGCCTGTGGATACAGCAAGCATGAGAGCTTTGGGAGCTGAGTCAGAAGGAACGTCTATTGCACAGACAGGAAATCTGTAGAAGGCCAGGGCTGACTCAAGCCTGGGTCTTAGCTCTCCCAAGGGCTCAAGCCTTTGTCAATTGAGCTCTTTGGCCACTCTCCAACTCACAACTCACCCTGAACAGGTTCTAAGAGCCTGGAAGGATGGTGAGCCTGGAGTTGCTGTGGCTTCAGTGAGTCTGTAATTGTACAGATCTGGAGAAAAATCTACATAGTTCAAACATTCAGGATAAGTCTATCTCCTGGTTACTGATCATCTGAAATAAGAATGACCAATTTCTCTTGACTTTTGTAAACATAATCACAAAATATGAAATTGGTAACCATTTTCCCAAGCCTTTGACGTGTCCTCCATCAGTAAGCAAAATGACCATAGTGCCAGTTCACTAGTGTGTTTGTTATGAAGCCTCAGATGAAGAAACCAGAGGAAGATGGTGTGCTGAATTCTTCTCGTGTGTCCTATGAGCTTCCACAAGTTTTATTTTTATACTCTTTCTTTCTTGGACTGTCATCATGGCTTTGTGAATAGAAATTTAATCTCCCCGCCCCACAAGGACCTAATTTCTTTCCCTTTTTCTTTCAGTACTATTTACAGAGCGTGTAACTTAAGCAAGAGAGATCTGGCCTCTTTCATCTTCCCATCCTACAAGTAGAATATGCGAGGGATCTTTTGTTGGGCATCTTGTAATCTGGAGATGAAATGTACCTTGTCAAACCACCAGCTAAGTTGTTATTAATCATAACCCAGACTTGAGTCAGTTGTCAGTACTGTGAGGAGAAGTGCATCCCCGAGGGAACATAATCCCTTTGTGAGTGTCTCAACGCATCCAAGTTGCCGACGTTAATACCGCAGCTATCCAAAGGGTGGAAAATCAAGGTCGTGACTGCTGCAGGGCAGAACTATGTCTGTAGGCTCCTGTACAGGATGCTCAGGGAAGGAGATGGAGGTATGGAATGGAGTTGTTTAAACACTGGAGACCATGTGGGGGCGTAGCTGCAGTTTTCTTCCTGTCTTCCCTGGGCTTGGAAGAACATGAACGACACTCACATTTCCCCACAGTAGATGGGAACGTAGAATTCCAGAGGAGGCTCTGGGAAGCTGATAGGTAGCAAGACCAGGCTGGCTCAGGTTTAAACAAGGCCTTTGGAGGGGCCTTGTGCCTGGTAAGTGAAGGCTCTGTGGAGGCTACTGTTATTTTACCTGGAAAGAGAGAAATTTGTACCCATTGATCACTGTACACACACTGCCTTGCAGTGTAGGTTTCTCATCCTGTGTGTGAGCTGGGGAAGGATATATCCAAGTCTGTTTACTCCCCAGAAAAATAGCTGGAGCTTTGGGGACTTTATATAGTTGTATCTCTCAAAACAGACTTGACACTTTGCACTTTGACCATTGGCTCAGACAGAAAATCATTATGCAGCCATGGTAGAATGTCCATTCCCCATATCTTTTTACAGAGTCTGTCTGGACAAAGGTTACCTCTGTCAAAGCAGGTGATGAGAGCCAGTAAAGGGGTTAGTTCCTTATCTCTGTTTTGGCCACACGCACCTGTTAATGCTTTTCATAGGATGAATTATTCTTCTGCTTTTTTGAACTCTTTTCCCAGCAACTGGGTTTTCTAGGCTCAGAAATCCTCCATCTTCTTAGTGGGGGTCTCTCAGCTTGACTGAGTCCTTTTGGTACATAAGATTGATCACCAGCTGCAAAAGAACTATGAGATCTCACCAGGGAGATAAGCAAAAAAAAAGCGCCTGTCAGTCACCACCGTGATGGAAGCATGAATTATTCCCCCTGTGCAGAGGTTTTTTCCTTCGTTCTCATTTATAGTGAACTGTTTTGGGGCATTGTTTAAGGCAGCTGTACCAACAGAGTACCTACAGATGATCATCATGGCACGTGCTGTTTGTTGAAAGCATAGTAGTTTCAAATCTGATGCTATGACAAATATTTGAAATGCATGATCTTGTTTCAAGCATATACTGACCCAGGGCAGCTGAGTTTCTAGCACTGCACACCCAGAAAGTTAGCAGGTTTCTTACATGGACTTATACATCTTCTCATGATTGTTCTATATGAGCCTACTATGCCAATGCTAAAACACATGGTCTAAGGGGGGTTATAATATTTTCTCAGTGTTATGTCATCTAAGCAAAGCCTCTTAGTACTGAAACACAAATGAACACTCAAATGGACAAGAACCAAGATTATTAAGATGCCTGCGGATGCTGCAGTGCCTACCCACTTAACAATTTACTCTCACTGCATTTTCTAGCTGCAAATGGTGGCAAGTTTGAATGTTTCCCCACACAGGGGATGATGTGATGTGTTTTTTTTTTTTTTTTTTTTTTTTTTTTTTTTTTTTTTTTTTTTTTTTTTTTTTTTTTTGCAGATCATGCTTTGCGGTGAAACTCAATCTGGTGCTATTAAATGGCCATTGCCATTAACTCCTGCTTGGTACTGTTGTATTTAATAGGGCTCCACAGGAATTGTCATAATGATATGAAATGGGGTTTTGGTTTTTAGTTTAATTTCAAGAAGAAAGCGTGGGCTTTTGGAAAGCCACTGAAGAGTATTTGATGCCATTTGTTCTCATCTCGAGGGAGCAGACTCTGCCGATTTTAAAGGTACAGAGTGGCTCCAGGAAGAGGCCAGTCTCAAGACAGAAGGCTCAGGTTAGAGACAGGAGAGCTGTAATTTCCTGAGTAAAGATGATCCTGTGCTCTCAGCAGAATGCTGAGCGGTGAATTTCATATTCCCTGATCTAAGCAACAAATTGACTGAGGATAAAACATGCTTAGAAAAATAAATGAGCTGCTTCACTGAGGGCCCTGTTTAATGTGTAACTCAGGTGTGAGCATGGGGGGTATTTTCAATATTTGTGTTGGTTTTGTGTCCTGTGACAATCTAGCATCTTGCTGAGGGCTGTGCTGGTGCATGGGGAAGGAGGCCCAGTGTGCTTGTGGTTGGGGGCTTGGTGTCTTCCAAATGGAGGGGTTAGCCAGGATCTATTTCTCCAAAGGGGTCACTTGCTTTCTCAATTTAAGGATGCGTGGCTGTGATTTCAAACCGAAAAGACTTCTGCTCCAGTGGCTATAGAGCGGTCGTTCTCAACCTTCCTAATTGCTTGAATGCAATTCCCGTTGTGGTGACCCCAACCATAAAACTATTTTCTTTGCTACTTCATAACTGTAATTTTGCTAGTTACAAATTGTAATGTAAATATCTGTGTTTTCTGGTCATCTTGGGTGACCACTCTGAAAGAGTTGTTTGGCCCTCAAAGAAGTTGTGACCCACAGGTTGAGAACCACTGCTGTAGAGGCCTCTGTCATAGCCACCTCCTGTGAGAATCTATTTCCTGTCTGGAGCCTTTCCAGAGTTATTTGATAAATTGAGGGAAGAGACATGTGCACCAAAGAAATCTTGCTCCGCAGTCTAATAAAGCCAACTAAATACCTTGTTCTTGAACAATTTGAATCTCATCCTAGAAAATGATGGGTTTAGTCAACAAACCATTGCAGCATCTGGCAGGACTGTGGATAGTTCTTTAGGATGCAGGATGAAGTGACCTACATCCCAGAGGTCACATTCCTAGGACAGGAAAGCCCTGTCTTTGTTGCTGCCAAGTGAAAAGAAACCGTGCAAGAGCTCTTTCTTAATAGAATGGGTAACCATATACTTGCTCTGTACATAGCTGAAACTGTGCCGAAAAGTGTTAGTGAGGATTGGGAAACCAATTTAAGAAGCACCGATCATAAGAATTATCACCATTCTCACCTGTTCGGTCCAATCTGCTAGAAACCAGCATATAGAATCATAATATAAAATATCATGTGTTCATTAATCCATTCATTTTAGTGGGGATTGAAATCAGAGCCATTTACATACTAGGTAAGGGCTCTATCACTGGATTGAATTCCCAGTCATCTCTTTACTTTTGCATCCTTAAATTACTCAGACTGCCCTTGCACTTGTGAACCTCATGCCTCACCTTTCCTTTCCATTGTTCTGCAGTAAAATGTCACGATACTTTCTGTCGAGACCTGGACCACTTCTACCATCACCCATGAACAAACCACATAGGCAAACATATGTCTTATTGATTTAGATTGGAAGGGTAGCTTGTGTGCCAAGTTCCTCCGTCAGCATTAGTCAAGCTCTTTCCATTCCAAGTACCAACCTGCCACATGACTGCTCACTTTCCACTTGACTCAGGCCACGCATGCTCTCCTCTAGGGCTGCCAAAGCATCAGCTCCCCGTCACCATACAGCAGAGCTGCCACCAGCCACCTATCCAAGAAGACGGGAGCTGGTGCAGATCAGTCACCAGTGATTCCCAGGGATCAGATGGCCTTACCTGAATCTGAGAGTAAAGATTCGTGGAGGATATATGTGTCTCTGTGTCTACCTAGTCTCTTTGAACTCAGAGAAGATGGTTATGAAGGGGAGTTGAAAGATGATCACTGAGATACATGGAGTAAATTTTGACAAATATGAGGGTCATGAGAGAGTTTCTATTGATGAAAATAGAGTTGAACACCAGTTTGTTGTTTGTTGGTACCAGTGAGAATATGGCACCATCTTAATGTAACTGTTTTTTACCTTAAGGGACCCTTTTTTTTTTTGCTTTACATTAAAGCAATGGTATATTTACAACTTGTAAATATATGAACTTAGTAAGTTTTCATATGTATGTGTGTATGTGGTGTGCCTTCATGTATGTATTTCTATGTGTGTGGGCACATGTATATGTGCAGGTGCTCATGAACCTGTGACACATGTGGAGGTTTAATGTTGGCTTTAGCATGTTCCTTGCTTAATCTCCATTGTGTCACAGACTTCCCCGAACTCAGAGTTGACTAATAACTGTTAGTCTAGCTAATCAGCTTGTTTCTGGGATCTCCTGCCTCAGGCTCAAATTACAGGAGGGATGCTAACCCCTACAGCATTTGTTGTTGTGGGAATCAGAACCTTCCATATGCACAATGTGTAGGGCAAGTGGTTTACTTGATGAGCCATCTCCCAGCCCCGAATCTTATAATGTTCAGAGCAAATGCAGAACATTATAGGGCATTTGTCTTTCAACTGCGAATAACTTCTCTTGGTATTAATTTATATGACTACCTTATTGTAGAGAAGATCTGACTTGATTTAATTGCATCTGATCGCAGTTTAGGGATTTGGATTTTTATGAAATCAAAATCATGTTTTGGCCGATTTCTTTCTTTAATAGTATGGCAAATTCTTCTGCTTTAAATTCTGTGACTGTTATTTTTATCCGTAATGGAAGGTAAGGCATTGGATGTGTCTAGAGTTTCTCTGATTGCAACCATCTACCATTAAAAGACTGAATTGTTGGTCTCCTGAGATAGAGCAGCACTTAGACTTATTATATGTTTGTCGTAGTTTAATATCCATGTCATAAGAACTGCCAAAATCAATCTTCAGTTTGCAAATATACCTTGGAACAGAGGCATTGGTTTGTGAAAAATCTGTTTCAGTTTTGGCAACTCTATCTTATATAATAATGGTAAATCAATACCAGCTGTTGTATTATTTATCTATTTCTTTAAAAACACTGTTGTATAAAGTCAGTTGTCAGGAGACTTGAGGTTTAATTTCAAGATTGCCTTGAGTTTACTTTGGCAAAATTCCTAGCCTCTGTCTATCTTGGTATTTCTGTGTATAAAACGAGAAGGAGATGTTTGGTTGGCCTGGAGCATCTTGGAGATTCGTTTCTCCCCCTTCACTCTATGACATTGCACATAATAGACCCCACTGGTTCCGATAGACTCTGGATGTCATGAGACTGGTTAGGTTAGAGAAGAGAATGGATATGAGGAAACATCTCAGCTCTGTGGGGAAGTGGAAAACTTTACTTCTCTATAAAGAAAATGCTACCTGAGACTGCTGAGATATCCTACATGGGCATACCAAGGCTCGGGATAATTAAATGAAGTTGGGTTATATGTGACTAGGGGGTTATGACAGTGGTGGAAGAGGTGGTGTCGAGAAAATTCACATCTGATAGAATATTCTCAGATAAGTGTTATATGAGCCAGGGTTTGGCTAACAGAGTGCAAAGAGGTTAGAAAGCCAGGGTTCCATCACAGGAGCATGGGCCAGAGAAGCATGCGACAGGAACACACAAGAAGTGTTTCCGCTAGGCATCTGTAATAGAGATGCTGAGTTTTCTGATAAAAAAATATTAGCTCCAAGCTCTCCCAGCTTTAGGGGTCACTGGGTCTAAACACAAGCTTGTGTTCTTATGAATGATAAGACAGAGCGAAGAGTCATTAGAACTGCCAGGGCCTTTACCTACCATAGCTTCTTGTGATAGACTATTAGTGCATTATATAAAAAAATCTAGTAGTCACAAATAATCAGAAATATGGTGAGGAACTACTAAGGAGAGATTTAAAATTGAAAGGCTCTGTTTTAGCTAGAATGAGAAAGATGTTTCCTTGGTTACGAATCTTTATGTGTGGCAGAATCATGACAAAAGCATTTAAGGAAAATTACTTGATTGCTAGGAGGTATCAGGGTTTCCCAACAACTATTCCTTGCATAGAAATGGATAGGGTACCGGCTATTTTCAAAGGTTTGAACCAAGTGCTTCAGGAGATATAAAAATTATGCTCCATCATTCTCATCTCCGACAAAGTCATGCTTGAGTGGAAAGACAAAACATAATAACTGAGAGATTAAGTGACAAAAGCAAGATTTAAAGATCCATGTGGAATGCTATGGCATTCTCTTACCTCCTGAGATCTGGACCGGTAGAGAAAGGTGTTGGGCAGAGCGTGTCTAGGGCTACGGTTTGCCTTTATTCCTAGGGTAAAAAGGGTCGACTGAAGTGCGTACAACTTTGACTAGATCTCACTAATCATTTGACATTAATATCCTGAATTAGATTTACACTCTTAGGTACATAGTGTCTCCGTCTACACGGAATAGAGAGGATGCATATGGTAGAGAGCTTGTTTCCAAAAAGAAAGAGAAGCTGGGTCTACTGCCACAAGTTTAGTCTTCCCTGTCTTACTCTGAGATGAAGCAAATGAGAGAGAGACAGAGAGAGAGGAGAGACTCCTTGAGAGGACGAGGATAGAATCAGAGCTGAGGTAGGAAGAAGCAACCAGCGAGGAAATGCCTCTGGGAGGAGGAGGAAGGATCCATTAGAAAAGCAAGACTGTGAACTCAAAGGTGGATTCAAAGTGCTCAGAGCCTTTGTATCTTAGTGTGCATTAACCTCTTTAGGTCTGCCTCAGTGTTCTCGGCCACAAAATGAGAGTGTGGGCAGTTAGGCTTCTATAGTCATTGATAGCATGGTTAGTATTGCTGGGAATAGCTAGTCCATAAAACTAGAAATCCAAATACCAGAGAGATGTGTGGCTTTGCTCCTAAACTCCTGGAAGATGCAGCAATGTCGAGGCTGTTAGTAGTTAGAGATGGCTCTGGGGATGAGGGTGGGGGTGTCTGTCCATTGAGCACGGAGGAGGAAGAAGTTGAGTTGACATTCCCTTGGTCTTCAGTGCCCAGGTCCATATAAGAAGGACCTGGGCTCTAGCACAGACTACCTTAGAATGTACAGCAGAGATCTCAGGGAAAAAGCAGATGACACGACCCTGAGGTAGATACAATCCCAGGTGGACCTCATTCTCACACAGGCTTGTCTTGAGAACGGAACTGACTTTTCCCTTCCATTATACAGTTGGCTGTGCCATGAAAACATGTAGAGCCATCAATCACTTGACTCTCCTGCATTGAGAAACCCACTCAGGCTTTAGGATAAGGCATCTTCAGACTAATGCCTGACCTTGAGGCCCCGTGCTCCCCAGCAGGGTCAGAAGTTATTGCTTTAAGTTGGTGAGATGTATTACGTACTTTGAAACAGCTGTCTTTTATCTAAAATTAAAAAACTGAAAAATATTCCCAATGGCTTTCATCCTGAAGAAAGGGGAAATGGAGCTGTGTGGAGGGATTCTGACCCACAAAGTAGTTTTTTTCGATGGACTTCCAGTGTGACTGGATGCTAGTTTAGCTCAAGCAATGGCTTGTTAATATGTAGCCCTCTGGGAACTCTGTTCTCACCTTACGATCCATTCACTCATTCACTCAGTAAGGCCTGTGTGAGGAGCTCAGGATATAACGGTGATCAAAACGGCTAGAGTCTCCGCCTTTAGGAGTTGATACTGATTAGGGTAGACATGAGTGGGGACATAGGTGAGAGAATCTGACAGACACATAGTTCCAGTTGTTGTTGCTGTTCAGAGCTGTGAGCTACTTCAGCAGTTTCCAACCAAACCAACAACCCAGTTTTCAAGGCCTGGGGAGGTAGATCCCTCTGAGTCTGCTTTTCAAGCCCAAGGTGTAGTCACAATTCTTAATCCTCGGCCTATTCTCTGGAACATTTTACTTTACATCTTGGTCTTTCACCTTGTGAACACTGATCATGTCTGCAGGGCCATCTCCACTGTTACTTCTGCGTTAGTCAATGTGAGATGAATTTGCTGAACCCCGTCCCCCGTGACTGCCCCAGTTCATTCTCTGTCGTTCCTGTAAGAACTGTATGAGTTGAGTTTAGGCTCCTAGCCTGGCTTGGGGCTGACCCCACTTTGCCCTTAGGCAAATATCTACTTTATCTAAGTGCTCTATCCGGTTATTTAAGTGTAAATCACTAATAAGGTGTGCTGGCTGCTGCCTGCAATTTAAGCCAGGGATTATACAACTCAGACTCTTGCCTCTTGCTATCATTGTCACCTCTGAGACTTCACCAAGGGCCTTGGCAAATGTCCTCCCATGCTTCTGGATTTCAGCTTACCCTAAATTGTCATTTTGATCCAGGTGTTTTTTTGGATGAACTGTCATTCTGAAGTGCTAAACTGAATTTGACCTTATAATACATGTCCAATAAATCTGTAGAGCTAAAAGGAGAAAAAAAAAAGTTCAGATGACCAAGAACTGAAAAGAGGAAAAGAAAGGAGGAAAAAAAAATCATCACATTTTCTCGGTGTCTGTTAATTAGCCAGGAGTTGCACTGGGGAGAAGGGCCTTTATCACTGGCAAATGAGGTTACAGTGCCAGTCCCCAAGAATTTGGAAGGGACACCCTAGATAGGTCAATCTCAGTTGGCTGTCCCAGAGATGGGTTCTCTCCCTATGGGCTGGTACCTTGAGTCCTGTGCTAAATGACTGGTTTAGACATGAGCATCATTCTCTCACTGTGGAGTAGAGCTAAGAAATTGTGTACCACAGGAACTTGGTGTCAAACATGGGCAGCCCTCTGTGTGGTGTAGGAGGTCCTTCTGTCTATGTGTTGCTTTTATTGGTTAGTGAATAAGGAAAGCTGCCTTAGCCTGATAGCGTAGAACTTAGGTAGGCAGAAAAGACTAAACTGAATGCTGGAATAAAGATGGGCGGAGTCAGAGAGACACCATGGAGTCACCAGAGTCAGACATGCTGGTAAGCCATTGCCATGTGGTGATATACAGATTAATAGAAATGGGTTACATTAAGATGTAACAGTTAGCCAATAAGAAGCTAGAGCTAATGGGACAAGCAGTAATTTAAATAATATGGTTTCTGTGTGATTATTTTGGTTCTGGGTGGCCAGGACGAACAAGCAGCTCCTTGCAAAATCTGTGAAGACAGATTTTAATTATTCTGGGGAAGTGGGAGAACACAGAGAAACTGAGGCATCAGATGACTGCTGGGATGTGGAGTAGGGTCAGAGGTGGCCAGGGCTTTCAGAGGCAGATTGGAGGGCAAACTCCCAGCTAAGTTTAATTCTGCCCACCACCCAAGGGTTTCTTTCTTTTAGGGGCCTCAAACACAGGTCAGCAGCAAAGGGATATGCAATTTCAACTCTCCAAATTAGGGAGTAACCAAATGAACATGGTTCTAGAAGACATCAGCCCTTGTAGAAAAATCTGGAAAACTCAGCAATCAAAGGCACTTTTGCCTTTTTAATACCCCTCTTCCTTTGACTAGTGTTGTCAATACCTTACCATTGTAAGCTGACAGGGCTGCAGTCATCTGCTGGGCTCTTTCTGCAGCTTCTTAGCCACTCCCTCTGCATCACTGCCTGTTGAGGATCCTTTCCTAGAGAAGAAGCAGGCTGAAGGCTGCATTGCAGCAAACTCACTTGCTGAGCTAGAGCTCTGACAATCCCTCACTGTTTACATGATCGTCTGTGCAAGGCTGATTGGAAATCAGAAAACTGAAAAGGTGCAATGGAAGCAGGAACCCTTCTTGTACCAACAGGGAACTGGACTAGTACTGGCTGGGTTTTCTAGACTGCTTAGGGTGACAGGGAAGATAATTATCTTTTGTTTACATCCCCAAAGTGAAAACGTCAGCTCAGAAGTAAAGTGTTGCTCCTTTGTGTTTGGTTGTGCATTGAACCAAGTCTAGAGTGTGTATCCTGGTTTGTGCCAAGGAGGCATGAGATTTTAGGGAATTCACTTCAATAGCAGGCTAGAGTGGACTCAGAACCTTCATGCAGGATGAATTGGTACAACTGGTCAGTTGTTAATTTGGTACCTGCTATGCAGAAGATGCTGTTCTGAGCAGTGCTGGGAGGAGGCAGAGAAATAAAAATTAGTCCTAAAGGATGTACATTCGAGGAGAAAGTAGAGTAGGTTCTGATGAAAGCTGAGCATTGAGAATTTGGGAAGGCTGTATGATCAGAGTCAGGGAGAATGTTCAGAGAAGCAGGTTTCCAGAGAAGATGGGCATGCAGTTGGACCATAGGGACAGAAGAGGCTGGATCTGTGTCTGGTATACATGTTACTTAAAGGTCCAGGACTGAAGAGACTTCCCATCAAAGAAAATCAGTCTTGGAGGAGGATATTTATTTCTCAGTTCTAGTGATTCAAGGACATTACAAAAATAATGCAGTGCTAACCAAATCCCATTGAGCATTTAATGAGATTATTTAGGGTAATTATACTCAGAATAAGGACCTGCTAATGGATTATGCATGAGCTCCATGCAGAGTTATGAAGGCTACAGATTATGAAGGGTCTGTCCATGTTTCCAAAGACTCTGAAGAGGCACTTTGTCCCATGGTAGGGGTGAGGACAGTGAGACAGGAGCTGCTTGGTAGAAAGATGAGGATTTGGAGGTAACAGTTCAAACTCAGGTCTGGATTCTACTCTTCTTGGTTGTCCTGAGGTTTAACAAATCATTTAATGTCAGGGACATTTAGTTTGTTTGTATGGGAAATGGGATTAAGCATGCATTTCCCTCCCTGGACAGGAGAGTTTGAGAACCAAATGGAATCCTGTACCTGAGAGCATTGTGTGACCTATAAGCCAATGCAGGGATGAACATTAAGACTATGTATATGGGGATCATGGGAGAGGGTAGAAGGGGAGGGGGAAGGGGAGGGGAGAAAAATGTATAGCTCAATAAAAACAAAAAACCAAACAAAACAAAAGCAAAAAAAAAAAAAAAGACCACCACACTCCTAATCCTTCCCAAACAGTTCCACCAAATAGGTCGACCTGTGGGGAGCATTCTTGTACAAGACACAAGGCCAAAGGCTTTGCTGTAAATTGTGTATTCCCCAAGATTAAAAAAACTGACTCTTAATCCTTGGCACCTTAAAATAAAAGACTATATATATGAGTCATGGTGGGGTGGTAGGAATGCAAACCCAGCACTTCAGCCACACCCATGGCTTGGGATGCGTGCCTGGCCAGCTGTCCCTCAACGCTAACACCATAGCCTGCATAGGGAGAATCTTGAAAGCTCACCTGCGATGACCAATGGACTTAGGAAGCCCGGGTTTCTTCAGAGATTGTGCTGTATCTTTTCAGTAATATGGAGCCCTTGTTTGGATCACCTGACTTTGGATCATGTTCTATGCAAGATGGAAGGAAAATGTAGGAAGCTGGTGGGGAGAGGAGAGAGCATGCACACAGGAAGAAATTCACAACTGCAGGGAGTAACAGAAACTGAACTGAACTATGGTTGGGAGCCCAGGACTCTAGTCTTTTCCTACTTTGAGTTCTTGTTACTTGCTACATTCCTTACCTTTGGGAGAATGGTTTTAAATAATTTTTTTTCTTGTATCAGATGACAAATGACAAGACAGGCTTTTTTTTTTTTTTGCCACCTTGGAAATTCGTGATGGTAAACTCGAAGAGGAACATGACTGAAAGCTTTGTAGAGTAAAATGTCTACCTTGGAGAGCCAAGGCTATTTTGAAATTCATTCCAAGATCATCTCATTCCTCGAGTAAACTTCTGTTAGTCACTGTATTCTGAGAAGTCATCTGTGCATGTCATCATGACTTAGATTGCTTGTATCTCAAAGGAGCTGTGCATTCATGTTTTTGAGACATCTGAATTGCTGAGATTAAAAAGTGTATACATTAGTATGTGACTGCAAGATGCTTCTGAATGGTCTATGGAATTGTTCTTTGGAAAAAGCGAGGGAAGGGTATTATGAGCCAATATACTATGGAGGATATGGGTAAACTGATAGAAAAGTTATAGAAGAAAAGAATGTATACTGAAGTCAAGTCAATGCCCAGCACTGGCTTTCATTTACAAGAATGCTTGAACGTGCCGGGCTGTGGTGGCGCATGCCTTTAATCCCAGCACTTGGGAGGCAGAGGCAGGCGGATCTCTGTGAGTTCGAGGCCAGCCTGGTCTACAAGAGCTAGTTCCAAGACAGGCTCTCAAAAGCTACAGAGAAACCCTGTCTCGAAAAACCAAAAAAAAAAAAAAAAAAAAAAAGAAGAAGAAGGCTTGACATTATAAATGATAGAGAATCATAATGCAATCATCTTCTTCATTGCTGAAGAGGTTTTCTGCCAGATACATTTCTATTTCATTTTATTTTTGGAGAAGCATTCTTCCGTTTTAGTATACCTCTAGCTCCAACCCAGAGTGACAGAACTGGAGCAAACGTCTTGCTGACTGTCATGGTGGATAATGAACAATGCTTTCCACTCCTAGTTCAGCACAGTTTCAAAAGATTCAGGAGAGAAAATATGGCTTTTCATTTCCACATTGTATAAAGAACAATTTTCCATGTCTGAAGCCCCTAAGAGGCAAAAATGAAATGAATCTTGAACATGACAAATCCTTTGGAAATAATGCAAAAACTTTACCCTAAATTCAGGTCTCCAAGAATAATAACTGTATCAATACAAAAGCAATTTTCCCAAATAACACTTGGCTAGAGAACAAGTCAAAACTTTATACTGTTCCAAAGTTAATAATAAAACTCCTATATATAAGCAATGCAAAGAATAAGGCCAAGGTTATAAACAGACAAAAAAATCAATGTCATTTATTACATTTTTTTCTGAAGAAAAATATGACACCTAGAGAGTGTTGTTGGCTTTTTATTGATGAGACATTGCAAAAGATCCATTATAAGAAAATTAAACTAAAATGCTGTACGCTGAGACGCCAAAACTGAGAACTGGCAAGCAGAGAGGCCAAATTGCAGGCCCTTGTCTCCAGATGCTGTGTTGCTGGCGGCATCCTCTGCCTCTCATTACCATGACCATCCATCCACAGCCTCCAGCCCATCTACCCTCAGTACATATGAATCTGCTCATCGCCTTCGTACAGAAGAGCAGTGCCCACAAATAACCCCATGCTAGAAGTACATGCTATTAGAATGTCTATTTACGGATATGTCTGAAATTTTCACAAAGGCCTTTGTTTAAGAATGCTCCTAAACTACTGATTTTCAAAATTTTATAAGATTATACCATTTGCAGTCTACGGCCATACCACCCTGAACGCGCCCGATCTCGTCTAAACTACTGATTTTCAAAATTTTATAAGATTATACCATTTGCAAATCAATTGCTTCCTATTAGCTTGTTTTAGGACTTGACAGTATTTATCTAACTGAGGTGTTTTTCCAGTGTTTACCTAATATCCTGCCTACCAACCATTTATCCTTTCTTCCTTCCTTCCCTCCCTTTTCCCTCCCTCCTTCTTTCCTTCTGTTGTAACAAAATATTTGAGAGTGGATAACTTATAAAGGATAGAGATTGGGGGTGGAGAGATGGATCGGTGTTAAAGGGTATTTGTTGCTTTTCTAGAGAACTTGAGTTTGGTTCTGAGCACCTATGTTGGGCAGCTCACAACCACTTATAACTCCAGCTCCAATGAATGCAAATGAATCCAAGGTTTTCTTTGACCTGCGTAAGCATCTGCATTCACATGGCAAATGTGTACACATACACATACACACACACACACACACACAGAGAGAGAGAGAGAGAGAGAGAGAGAGAGAGAGATTAAAAAAAACAAAAATTTGGTTTTTATCATTTATCATGGTCAAGGCATTATCAGGTTTGATGTCACCAGGGGTCTCTGTTTCAGCCTCAGGGATGGTGCCTATTGCTCTCTTCACATGGTGGAAGCCAGAAAGACCAAAATTTGGTAATTTCTTCTAGCTCCTTCATAAAGTATCTAGTCAACTTGTGAAGGCTCAACCCTCATGACCTAATTACCTCTTAAGGGCTCCAATCGTTTTTTGATAATTTCATACGTGATTTCCATATTTGCATTATTTCTACCCCCTCTCTTTCTTCCTTCCAATGCTTCCCACTTCCCTTAATTCATATACATGTATATATATATGTATTCTATACATGTATATATGTGAATTGCATATATACACATATATTCCTGAAGTGATTTCGTGTTATTGTTCATATGTACATGTGTTTGGGACTTAGCTTCTTGGATTGGATAGCCTTTCAGAGGGCTTGTCCCTGGAAAAGACTGGCTCACCTTTTCTTAGTAGCCATTGGTTGCCTGTCATGTGGTGGTGAAGGACGCTCTTTCTCAATACATTTGGGGTTGAGGCTCTCAACACATTAATTTTCAGGACACATTCAGATTCTCCGTGTTGAGTGACTCATGTCTCAGAATGCTGCTCAGCTCTGCTCAATCTCAAAGGGTCATTTTGTGTCTCTGTGTTTTCAAGATCTTGTTTTTTTTTATGAGGATACAAAATATGTGCTCTTAGATTTACACAGAACCATTACTTTCCATTTTTATTGGAATTCAGAAATTGATGAGCACCGTTTAGTGTTGCGTCTATGGGTGAGAGATGAATAGGCCTTGAATCTAAGCCATGATTGTGGTCTCCTGATCTGTCTTGTTTGACCAAATTTACAGCACTGATTCCTGCTTATCATTAACATATTGTATCTCTTGGTGAGTGTGTTTTTCTCCTTCTAGAATTCTATTCTTTAAACCTACAAAGTTTGATTTTTCTAGAGTGTGCTTATACTTTCTCAACATTCTAGAAACTACAATGGTGGCTTTCTAGTCTTATTTCTTTAACAAGAATCCCTGAGATTCCCAAGTCATTTCTGTACTTTCTTTCATACGATAATTTATTTTATTGCAGTGCTGGGAACTGAACTCAGAGCCCTGTGCTTCATAAATAAATTTCTAAAGATTCAAAACCCATTATTATCGTTGTTCAATGATGTGCACAGATAAATAGATGAGTCTACAGATATCTCTCTAAGGAGTACCAGAAAGTACCAGAAACATGACCCTGCACATCAGAGGAATTTACAGAGGTGCATCTTCACCCCTTCCAGTCTCCTGAGGGAGGCAATTGCTTTATTAAGGAACAAAGTGATAATTTTCTAGAATGATTGGCAAAGAGGTGTGAAGAGAGAAACTTAAAACTTTCTGAGAAGCACCACATACCTGCTTGGGATTCCCATTAGCAAGGCAGAAAGGTAAACAGTTTGCTAAAAACATTAATGAGTAAGAAATGGGGTACTGTCAGTGGATTAAATCATTGGCCAATTACAAACCCTTTCTCTGCAATCACAATGACATTAAAAGTACTTTTCAGAAGAAATTTGCTTGCACTACTTTGAAAGTTAAAACCAGGGCCCCCATACATGCTATGCAAGCCGGGAAAGAGGCATGCCAACGATGGTCCTGTAGCCTGTATGAATTTATGCCAAATGAGTTGGAGTTTTGAAACTCAATAATTCTAGCCCGGCTTTTGTTTACTGCTATGAATGATTGATAGTGTGATAGAAATTCCAAATCTTTAATATGCTCTCGGACGTGTCTGGTTTCAAAAATTAGAAGGACATGAACTGTGGTAAAATGGAGAGCCATTTTGATAATTTTTTTTGAAATTGAATCTTCTTCAGACATTAGCAGTGGATAAATAATTAAATCTGTTTCTGCATATAATTCTTATTAGTAGAAAATTGCCTGCTGCCTTCCTCCTACCCGGAGGATATTGAATAAATATTTAAAGAATATAGGCTAGAAAAGAGGTTAGGACCCCCACAATATGCAGTCCATTTCTGACTTCCTGTGCCTGGGCAAGGGTGGTTGACCATGGCAGGACCCTGGTGACCCAGGGCCTTTAGCAGTGTAGATGCACTTAGACTCAGACTTCCTTGCCTCTCTATTCTCCATTCAGTGTTTTTGTCTCTGGTCAACATTTCATCTTGACTGTGATATCTTTGACAGGATATTCTAAGAGTACCCACTAACGTAGTGCGTCTTTAATGACTTCCAGTTGCTCTTCTTCAGTGATGTTTTCTAGGTCCAGTTCAGCAGAAAGCAGTGAGGGGTCGTAAAGAGGAATATAGCACAATCATGTCCACTGCAAGGTCTGCTCATTCTTCTTTTGAATAATAAATATAGAAGATTTACACTAGCTTTGAATCTTTTCTTCTGGTCAGGAGGATGTATCTCTAAGTTAAAATCTGTTCTAAGCATTTGAGTAGATTATACTCAGGGTTGGTCCATGTGTCAGACACACTAGGATTTATTGAAGGAACTTCATTGTCTGTTTTTTGGTGGGGAAGCCCTCTGCAGCTCTATTAGTCTGCATTCAAAAGCTGAATGAAAATAAAACATGATATGAAGCATGATGCTATTATAGGCCTTTGGGGGTGCAAGAGATCCCAATGTTTTGCAGGAAAAATAGACACCAGTAGAGGCTTCATCAAGCAAGCGACACTTGAGCCATTTGTGTAAACTGTTTGGGATTCTGAAATTGGGATGAACAGGGAATATATAACTAACAGAAGGAAATAACACGAAGCAGAATCATGTGGATCATGGGTGGGAATATGAATGTTCAAAGAAGGGGGAGGTTGCTGAAATTTAGCCTAAAACACATTGCAGTGTGTGTTGGATCTGAGAAATGAGAAACTAATTAGAGGGTAATGAAAGTCATTAAAAGCCATGCTATAGGAAGTGATAAGATTAGAATTTTACTTCGGAATTATTTCCAAAAGAGTGCACAAGATATATTGGTAAGGTAGAGTAATAAGACATTAGCTAAAGGGTCATTATAGTTTTTCATGTCCTCGCAGAAGTGATGAGTGAGACAGAAAGAGGGTGGTTATTGCAAAATAGAAGAAAAATAATTCTAATCAATTCATGTTTAGAGGATTAAAGGGCATGTTGAAGGTGAAGACGCCACTGTAGGTTGTACCCTTTGCTTAAAGACATCCCTCTATCTTCTGTTAGTTTCATTAGTTTCAAAGACTGGCTTTTGGGCCTTTATAATGCTTTTCTTCCTTTGCAATGAAATTTATTTAATGACAATTTTGATTTCTAAGTCTCAATAAAAGCATGTCCAGACTTCCAAGAGAAGTGAGTACCTTCCTTACACATGGTAAGTCCACTGGCAGCAATAGCCTTTATCAGGAGACTTTAGCAGAGCAAAGGACAAGTTAAAGAGAGAATTCAATTCAACACTGTTTATTAAGCACCAGTGACTGTGTTAGGTAAGGTAAGTTGGTTTACCACTTACAGAGCAGTGGGAGCCATAGACATAGAAACAAGTAATCATTGCATTAGAGGAATGTATTATAAAAGAGAATTGCATAGAGAGAAGGGACTGGGTCGGGAAGGTTCCTTGGAGGAATCAATAGCGGTGGATGGGGGCCAGTTTAAAAGACGGTCTGTGGTAGTGAAACAGTAATGGATATGAGTGGTATTGCTGTACTTTGGAAGGAGGAGCTTGAATAAAGGAAGGAAATAAAAGTGAAATAAACATACACATAGCAGTGGGAATGAAGCACAATTAAATAAAAGATCAGAGCAAGAAATTGGGGTTCAACCTGAGGATCTGAAAAACAAAACAGCCAGCCACTGGCTCTTACCTCAACCTCAGTCCAAAAATGGTGATCCTGCCTCCAGGGATCTCAGAATGAGACTGTCCTTTCAGAGCTATTTCCTCCCATTTTATAATCCTCTCTAGGTCTGGGATTAATGGTGTGCATCACTGTCATTAAAGGCACCACCCAGTTTCTATGGCAACTAGTGTGGCTACTGGGATTAAAGGTGCATGTCATTGTGACTACTGAGATTAAAGTTGAGTGTCATTATGGCTATTGAGATTAAAGGTGTGAGTTACCATAATCTGGTCTCTAAAGCTGACCAGTGGGGCTGTTTTACTCTCGGATCTTCAGGCAGTCCTTATGTATTAAAATGCAATAGAAAGGCCACCACAGGGGAAAAAGGGAGGGAAGGAGAGAGGTAGAGATTTACTATTTTTTATTTATTTATTGGTTTCAGTACTGGGACTTGAACCTAAGGTTTTGTATATGCTAGGCAAATGCTTTACTACTGGGCTATATATTTGAGGCATAATCTCTCTAAGATGCCCAGGCTAGCCTTGAACTTGTGCTCCTTCTGCCTCTGCCTCCACAATATCTGAGATTATAGGTCTGTAATTCCAGTCTTTGTATTTTTATTTTTGAGGAACCAAATCCTAAAAGAAAGAGATGTGGTGGTTGGTAAGGCCACAATGTGTCTTGATGTACTGGTAATTGATAGCCACAAATATTATTTCTCTGAGTATATGTTTAAGTGGCATCCCACTTTTGATCATGTGGGTGAGATCTTCTTTCTTTAATCCAAATGTACAGGGGTTTGTGAGAAGTTATTTAAGGAATATTCTCCATTTTTTTTCTTCTTTTATCACAGAAAGACTCCTGGTTGAACTACAGTTTTTCCTAGAGAGGGAACATACTACAGAAGGTTGGGAGGAGGGTCATGTGATTCACCCTCAACCTTTTGAATGAGTCAGTTAGTAACATTAGAACGACTCAAGGCATCCTTCTGTAGACTCCCACATCACCAGGGAAATTCTTATTCTTGTTGCTGTCTTAGAAACAAAGCTGGAAAGGATTCAGTGAAAGGGGATGGAAATGCACAGAAGTGTGCACTTTGATTTGCCTGAAAACTGCTCAAGAGCTGAATGGGTTGGAAAGTTTTCTGCCTCTCTTAGGCAGGCATGATGCTTCTGTGCTGGGAAGGGATGAGCTGTTGTCTGAGTTCCAGGAAAGGGGGAGATGAAGCCATACTGAGAACACCTTTGGATCACAAAGCGTTAGTTGATATGTAACCATTTGCTGAAAAGACTCAATGGTTTTTCCCATTTGCAGCTCACCAGCTAACACACAAGAGAGCCCAATTCTAGAAACCCACTGTACCTGGTAAGTGGAGCTTTGATCTATCTTAAAATACTATTTATTTATTCAGGTGTATGGGCACACAGGTGGAGGTTAGAGGACACTTGTAAGAGTCAGTTCTCTCCTTCCACCATGGAGGCCCCAGGGATTGAACTCAGGTTGTCAGGTTTGCTGGACAGTGCCTTTCCCTGCTGAGTCAATTCATTGGCCCAGCTGTGACTTACCTTGAGATGCCTTATAAGCTAGGCTATTACAAAATTTTATTCCTAATGGCAGAGAGATGAATGTGATTACTAAATCATGAAAGTTTTCTTTGAATTTTATAAAATAGGCAGTTTGAAACCTTATCAATTGGGATAACATATCTTTTTTTTAATAGTCAAATGTCCAAAAATATTTCATTAAAATGATCTGAACTTGCTTCCCTAGGGCTCATAACTCAGCATCTTTATAAAGTTTTTGGTAACACACTCCTATTTACTGATCTCACCCTTTGAATACATTGTTCCCCGCCTTTATAGTGAAATGTAAAGTATCTAAAGAAAGCTATGCTAACCTTATACATACAATTGAACAAATAAATATTGTCTTAGTTAGCTTTGTCAACTTGATACACCCTAGAGTCATCTGAGAAGAGTCTTAATTTAAGATTAGCCAGATCAAAAATTGTTCTTTGGACACATCTTTGGGGCATGATGTTGGTTTCTAATCAATATCAGAGGACACAATCCACTGTGGATGGCATTATCTTTGGGCAGGTGGTACTAACCTGGTTAAGAAAGTTAGCTAAGCATGGCTTTAAGAGCAAGTTAGCAAGCGGTGCTCCTCCGTGATTTCTGCTTCAAGTTCTTGTTTGAGTTCCTTCCCTGACTTCCCCGAGTGATGGTCCACCACCTGGAAGTATAAGTCAAATAAAGCCAGCCGTTCCTCTCCAAGGTGCATTTGCTTAGAATTTTTTTTTTCAGTTTTTCGAGACAGGGTTTCTCTGTGGCTTTGGAGCCTGTCCTGGATCTAGCTCTTGTAGACCAGCCTGGTCTCGAACTCACAGAGATCTGCCTGCCTCTGCCTCCCGAGTGCTGGGATTAAAGGCATGTGCCACCACCGCCTGGCTGCTTAGGATGTTTTGTCCAACAGCAACAGACAGGAAACAAGAGCAACTGTAAAGCCAACATCAGGATAATCACTAGGTCAAGCAACAGTCTTGTGTGGTAATGCTTGTGATACGCATGTCCTTGATTTGCATTATGCATCTTTATCTGTGCATTGTTTGCATATGTAAATAATGCAATTTACCTTTGCCTGTTAGGCAACACAAAACAAATGGAGCCTTACTGAATATGTTGCTTCTTTCTTTTATCTTTATCCTTCACGTTATATTTTTCCTGTCACTCGTGCTTTGGCATGCAGCTCTAGCTCATTTTCCTTGTTGTATGGGGATACATCTGTTTCCTACTGATAACATTTGAGTTGTTTCTAGCATAGGGTATTATGACAAATATTGCCATTAGCAACCTTGTTTATGTTCTGGTGCACATGTGCATAAATTTCTATAAAATAATGATTCTACATAACCTATGCATCAGCAGCATCAATATCACTCATTCAAAATGCAAATTCCCAGATTCTGTCTCAAACGTATTCAGTCATAGACTCTGGAGATGGGATTCACCATTCTCTATTATAATAGCTTTACAGATGTGTTAAAAGAGTATTAAAAACTGAGAAACATGTAGACATAAATCTAAGACAGTACTGAGTCTAAAGTTGTGAATATCCTCAGTGTTGCTAAATAAAGCTGAACTACTTATTTCTCAGTGATTTCTTCATTGGTCAAGAATGCCTCAAATCATCAACTGATTACAATAAAACTTGAAGACCTGTTGTAAAATGGAAGGATTTTGAATTTGAACATGTTTATAAAATTCAAACATGTGATTATTATTTTGGGGTGTTAATACAATTTTTCCCCTTGGCTATAAAAATATCACAGTTAGATAATCAATTGCTTTTCTACCTCGGATAATGACTAATTTCTTCATGCAGTTTTAACTGCCTTCTTAGGTTAGTTACTCTGTGAGCAGGTGTTGTAAGTACAGGGTGTGCCTTCCTTCCAGTGTCGCAGAAGCGCACACACCACACTGACACCAAGTCTCTGCAATGGCATTACTTGTTTATCCGCCCCCCCAGCCCCCAAACAAATGACAGCAATGAACTAATCCTTAGGGCAGTTTCTTCACACTCATGTAGATGCCATTTAGGGGCAGAGGTCTCTCTTCTGATCCCCCACAGCGTTTTGGAATAACTTTATCATAAAATGTGCAACCATGTATGGTAATTCCTTACAGGTCTGACTTCCACTCTCACTTGGGAGAAAATCAGAAGCCAAGACTCCATTTTCTTGTACCTTCAGCTTTAGGATGGAAGGAGCCGAGAGAACACAGAAAACAAAATATTTCCATTAGAATGAGTTAAACCAATAACTTGCTTTTCCTTTTGGCTCCAGTCCTGTCCCTAGTGTGAATGTCTAGCATCTGATTTTTTTTCCCAGTTCATCTCTCCTTGAATAGTTTATGGATGTCACTTCATAATGAATATGACCCTGTACAGGTAGATAAATAGCTAATGAGCTTGGTTGGCCTTCAGAGACTTGAGTCTGGAAGGTGGGCTTCTCTTTCATCTCTGCTTTCTAAGAATATGTGGAACAGTGCTGCTTGCTGGCTTTGAAAAGGCTTTAAAATAGTCCAGTCTGCACAGTCCATCCATCTTCATTGACCACTGAGCACAAACACACCCCTTTGAGATGATGGATGCTATAGAATAATCCCACACTAGCTCAGAGTTGAGTATAATAAAGGGTTATTTATTTAGGGGTAGATTGTAGACAGATCACAGTCCTCTGCAAGAAAGGGGAACAGGAACCGAATCCAAAAGCTGGGAAAGAAAGAGAGAGCAAGCATGCATTTTTTCTCTTTTTTTTATTGTTAAAAGCAAAATTTACATTTACTCCCCTTGTTCCCGGCCCTCCTGTTCCCCCACTACCCCACCGTCCTCCCCCTGCTTTCTTAAGATGGTGCAGGATACCCTGTCCTATGGGGAGCCCAAGGCGAGCATGCATTTTATGTAGGCATTTATACTATAAGAGACCATGCCCAAGTAGGCTGGTATCTTCAAGGCTGAAAGAGTTCCCACAGCACCTCCACCTTTTGTCTAAATAAAAGAGTTCTAAGCCTAATACAAAACTATATACAATAAGAACAAATATCAAATATAGAATTTAGAATTACAACCAGCAAAATCAATATCAAGCAAAAAACATATGCTAAATGTTTCAATAGTTATCCTTTCCTTATGATTCTAAGTCTTGTATTAGAAATATCTTGGCCAAGTCATCAGAGAAAAGTAATTATGACTATCTAGTCTTCAAGCCCATCGAAGACATGAGAAGGGAAATAATATTTCTTGAGCACGATTAGTAAAAACTCAGGGTCAGAAATTGGAGTCTTACCTCAACCTCAGTGTGAAATGGTGATCCTACTTCCCAGAATTTCAGAAGGAGTCTGCATCTGAGAGCTGTCTTGCCCTGTCTTATATTCTTCTCTAGGACCAGAATAAAAGGTGTGCACCATTGGGATTAAAGATGCATATCATTGTGGCTGCTGGGGTTAAATGTGTGAGTTATCATAATCTGGTCTGTAAGGCTGATCAGTGGGACTGTTTTACTCTCAGATCTTCAGGCAGTCTTTATTTATTAAAATACACTTGAAATGCCACTATATCTTTGGTTAATGGGAAATGACTAGTTAGGATTCTGTTCTCCCAGAAAAGCCACTGTCCATTGAGTAGGAATTTTAATCTTTGGACCTAAATTAAGGCTTCTTCTTGCATACTTGTATGTTCCTGGGCATTCTGGGGTTCTGTCTGTATTTACTGTTCTCTGTTTGAGTTCATCACAGCTTCATGTTAAGGCCCTCATCTAGTTCAGAAAAAGAATATTATTAGTGCTGTTCTCCTGACTACATCTGAGTGTGGACAAATTATCTTCTAAGGTCTGACTTTGTAGCAATTACTGCTCAGAATTATTACCACCACATTGTGTGATTCTTTTACAATGAAAAAGTTGGGAAAAAATGTTTCCTTTTTATTGGTGTGACTTCGAGGATGGTTTTCTTAAACTTCAAGGGCTTAGCAAATGTGGGTCTGAAGCTGGTGTTGAGTTGATACTGCCTGTAATCCCGGTGAGTCTCTTGATTTGCATTGTGCATGGGAAAGAGAGGGTGATTATGTCTGGGATTGCTCTATTGCTTCTACTTGTAAAAGAAAGGTGTGGTCAAGAGAGAATCTTATTCTGCTAAATCCTTTTGAGATGGGAACCATTTCATTGTCTTCTGAATGGGAATCAGGCTTCTGAATGTATTGTGGAAGAGTATTACCTAGCTTGGAAAAAAACATAGTAGTTTTTAGGCCTGGGAAAAATGAGTCCTATTTTTTCCTCTTAAAATTTAAACTGTCTCTTTAAGATACAGCTGCATTCATGGCTCTTGAAATCTCTTCAATGTGTAACTCCCCTTATATAATTAAAAGGCTATTTATGTATGTTTGTATTAAGTATTTATTTGTTTTTTTTTTCTTCAAGACCTGGCAAGTCTGGGTACTCCTCAGTGCAGAGAGCAGAGCTCAGGGCTCAGCTATACAGAAAAACAGGCAGAGACTTTTTAGTTTCATCTGAATTGAAAACAGTGTTTAGTTATGAGCAGACATCATTTTTGTAAAAGAATGAATGCAGCATTAGATAAATGTGCATGAGATCCAGCTTATTACATCTTTCATGGGGCTGGTTTGAACTTCAGGCTCCTTTATCTGAAACAATCAATGACAATTACTGCAGTAATTATTCCTTTGAATTGTCCTTCCTTCTGTGCTGCAATAGAAACTGTGGCTCACACTTTGCTTTGGAAATGAGGGCCTGGGGCACTGCAGGGGTCTGAAGAAATGCACTGTTCTGTAGACCTCTTGAAATTGGTAGCATGACCTTCTTCTCTTCCCACTTCAGTTTCATGAAATGCTGAAGTTATTGCTTGTTCCTCGGGCTTCTGGGAAGATCAGATGAGGGAAATCTTAGTGACTAGCTTTTGGAAAGATAGTTTGCATTGGGGCCGTGAGAAGTCACTCCGAAGATGCTGGCAGAAAGAAAAACCAGGGCTAGGAAAAGGCCCAGCAATTAAGATCCTGGCTGCTCTTGCAGGTTTGGTTCCTAGTGCCCACACAGTGGCTCACAACAGTCTGTAACTCCAGTTTCAGGGAATCCACAGCCATCTTCTGACCTCAGAGGGTCCCAGGCAAGCTTGTGCTGCACATGTATACATGTGATCAAAACACTCAAATACATAAAATAAAATCTTAAAAAGATAAAAGCAAAGACATTTAAACACAGATTTTAATTCATTTTGCTTTAGTGTGTGTGTGTGTATGTGTGTGTGTTTTCAGATAGTGTTTCTCTGAGCCTTGAACTCGTGGATCTTCATGCCTTAGCCTCCTGAGTACTTAGACTACAAGTTGGAGCTACCAAACTCAGCTGTACCTTTTGCTTTCATGTCTGGTTTGATTAATCAAATCAAACCCATAATATTCACAGGAATATTATGACTGGATTGCATTTATGAATCTGAAAGACTCTGCCTTTAGAATTTGGAGTATTGAAAGCCATAAAGAATTTGTCATGGAGATTAGACTGAGGAGAAAACTATTTTTAAACTAGTTAACTGAGTACTACTGTGTAATTCTTCTTTTATAATAACTTAATTGCTATTCTTATATACTTTTCAGGAAGATTATTTTATTTGGTATGATCTGTTACATATTTCAAAGCCTATGTTATTCTTTTGATTGTGCTGACTATACAATGAATTATAATTAATATGTAATTACTCCTTTCTTACAATTTTAGAAAAGTTGTATTTTGGGGGTAATTTAAAGAATTTTCTCTTAATATGAAGTTTTCTTTTAAATTTATAAAAAAATTAACACATCTACTGATATTATACATATATTAATAAATTGATTTGTATCTACTTTTAAAAATATATTGTCTATGAAAGTAATATGTACTTTATATTTCTCTATCAACTCTTATACTATATATGTATGGTTTTCTTTATACATGTCCAAAGAATTTCTTATTGAACTAACCTAAAGTAATTTTTGTTATATTGCCTCAAGTATTAGAAACAGAAAATACTGAATTTTGAAAAATTTTCATAACTCATTATGCTTTTATTATTGTTTTAAAGATTTATTTTAAGTATAGAAAGCCTCCTGGATTTCACATGTTAATTTTTTATCCTAGTATCTTAATGGAATTTTATCAGCTATATGAATTTTCTGTTAGAGTCTTTATGGTCTGTTATTTATAGAGTCATATCATCTGCAAATAAGAATATTTTGACTTCTTCCTTTCCTGTTGTATCCCATTTCTCTCTTTCACTTGCCTCAGTGCTCTAGCTAAGACATCAAGTGGTATAATACTGACTAGGAGGGGAGATTGGACATCTTTGCCTGTTCCCGATTAAAGTGAAAAAGCTTTAATTTTTTCTCTGCCTAGGAAGATGTTGGCTGTAGGACCCCTTTACATTGCCTGTATTATGTTGAGCTATGTTTTATAGATTTTTGCTGTGGTGGCCTTTCAATTGTACTTTAATACACAAAGTTTGCCTGAAGATCTGAGAGTAAAACAGCCCCACTGGTCAGTCTTACAAATCAGGTAATGGGAACACACATCTTTAATCCCGGCAGCCACACTAGTTGCCATAGAAACTGGGCGATGTATGTCTTTAATCATGGTGGTGCATGCCATTAATACCTGCCCTAGACAGGATTATAAAACGGTAGGAAACATCTCTCAATACACAGTCTATTTCTGAGATTCCTGGGGGCAGGATCACCATTTCAGACTGAGGTGGAGGTAAGAGCCAATGGCTGGCTGCTTTGCTTTTCGGGTCTTCAGGTTGAACCCCAATTTCTCTCTCTGAGTTTTTATTAATGGTGCACCATTTTGGTCCCTAGAACTTCCTCCCCC
>JAQHUG010000206.1:662042-677062 GCA_028555095.1 Dicrostonyx torquatus | reverse complement strand
ATGCATTGGTGTGAAGGTGTCAGATCCCCTACAACTGGATCTTCAGACAGTTGTGAGCTGCCATGTGGGTGCTGGGAATTGAACCCGGGTCCTTTGGAAGAGCAGTTAGTGCTCTTAACCACTGAGCCATCTCTCCAGCCCTCCATCTCACTCTTTAGCTTCCTGAGAGTCTAGCTTCATGGCAGAGGTACTGGCGGGAGCCATTTTTTGTTCTTGTTTTGTTTTTTTCCCCACAACTCTGTGGATTTTCTAGATTCATGCCACCACCAAGAAGCATGCCACCAGGCTTCTCATAAACACAATTTGAGTGTTTGGTCACAGAGCCTCTTAAAAGAGCTGCATGATTTTTGCTGCTAAGCCTGAGCCAGGGAGCCTCTCTTAGAGGAACTGTGCCTCTGCTAACTTCTGTCACACAGAGCCCACACGAGACAATGCTGCTACCCAGAAGCTGTGCTTAGCTCTGTTCCTTTGTGTCTAGAATTCTTTTCCAAGCTCTCTCAGGCTTTGTGTGAATGTAGTTGTCTCACATTGGGCACCATTGTTTCTGTCTTGCCTGGTCCCACAGCAGTTCAGTCCCAAAGAAACACACAGAGGTTTATTTTAATTATAAACTATTTGGTCAATTAGCTCAGGCTTATTATTAATTAGCTCTTACAATTTAAATTAATCCATAATTCTTATCTATATTTAGCCACGTGGCTTGGTACCTTTTCTCACTGCGGTGTTTTCATCTTGCTTCTTCTACATCTGGGTGGCAACTGCAGACTGAGCCTTTCCTCTTCCCAGAAATCTCCCAGTCTGGCAACCCCACATATACTTCCTGCCTGGCTACTAGCCAATCAGCATTTTATTAAACCAATACAAGTGGCAAATCTTTACAGGGTAGAAGAACATTATTCCACAGTAGGTTGTTGCATTTTGTCAAAGGCCTTTTCTGTATCTAATGATATTATCATGAGATTTCTGTCCTTGAGTCTATTTATGTGGTAGATTATATTTATTGGTATTTTTATTTATGTGTGTATGTATGTGTTCATGTGGGTGTGTACATGTAAGTACAGACAGATGTGGAGCACAGAGGCAGTGGACTCCCTAAAGCTGGAGTTATGGTGAAGGGAACTTAACTCTAGATCTCTGTGAGAGCATACACAATTTTAACCACTGAGTTATCTCTCCACCTCCCGTAATTATTTATTAAAGTTGACATTATTTAAGAGCCTTGTTTCTAAAGACAAAAGAACTCACAACTGTAGTGTAATAAAATACAGCAGAACAATTGGGTGAAAATTCCTTGTAATATTTCTCCTATAAGTACTATTGACAACTTATAATCAAAACATGAAGGTTCCATATGCAATTTGATGAGCATTCTGAACATACTTACTGTTGTATAATGACTCCTAGCTAGTGTTAGGATATCCCCATGATGCCTAAAACTTCTTGTGTCTATTTCAGTCAGTGGCTATCCCACACTAGCCCCATGCAGACCCAGGAGCCTCTCCTCTTTTACCCTGCAGTACTTTACTTGTCTTACAAGGCACAATATGACTTCTGTGTATTATCAAGATTTTAATCTGTCTTCAATCATAAATAAAGCCATGAAGTTCATAATGACACAAATGCCTTTGCATGCATTCATCTTTTATAGATAAGCAAGTACATTTTACATTTTGATACACAAGGAAAGTGGTTTGTGTATCAAGATGCTGTGTGATTTACATTCATACTATCAGTTCAGGAGTTTTCTCATTTCCTCAGTATCACCAAGAACGATCATTCATCCTGCTCTCTGACATTCTGGAAGGTGGAATATGATGTCATGATTTAGTGCACAGTCTGAGGACCCTTGTGACCCAGGTTTGACTCTTGGGTGAATAAACAGCTTGTGATTTTGTTATATAAGACATATCATGTTATTGTTTATTTGGATATATTTTATACTATCTGCTAAGATTTTTTAAATATTAGAATGCTGTAAATTTTTGTTAATTGTTTTTATATATACATGTAGATATGAATTTAAGTCTATTGAGGTAAGCATACTATATATTTTTGTATCTTAATACCATGCTGCTTTACTCAGGTCTGAAGATATGGTGGTGACCGTCTTTAAGTCCTTCTTTTATTTATTTGGGTTTCTATTACTCTCTTTATGTGATTTAGCTCCCAGTGGCAGGGTAATACTTTTCTTTAGTTTTGAATCCGTCCAGAACCTACTACATTTTCTGCATACACCACAGACTGATTACATTCTCGCTGATTTGTCATTTGAATGGATGAGCACACAAATTATTTGTGAGCATAAGGTCATTCACTTCCTTCAAATAGGCCTGCAGATGACTGCATATTCTATTTGGCATTCAAAACAGAAAGTTCTAGGAACACAAAGAAGTATTATCTTAGGCATTCTTTCCCAAGGAAAGAATGAGTCCCCCACCCCCAAATATCTCTGACTTCATTTTGGAAGCATCTGAAAGGCAAGTTCTATTTGTCTTCAGGAAGGGTGCAATATTGACAAAGGGACACAATTTTCTTTCTCCCTGTGTGTAATAATGAACACATCTGGCTCAGTAAGATGTGCTGTGGAAGTGCTGATGAGCCTCTGGTTAACATTTCTAGTGGTACTTAGGCAAAACTTGCAACAAAGATGAAGACTCATCAGCGCTGCAGATGACATGGGCCTGCCATGTCATGTAAAGAGACACCAGAGCCCCGAGAAGAAACCAGCAAGTCTGACCTCTAGAAGGTAGAGTGTAAAGCACTCTTAAGGTTAAATATTTTTCTGCTTGAGTCAGGGAGACATGATTTGGTAGCACCTCCAGAAAGGGATTTTGCTTTTATTTATCCACAAGATCAATGGAGGCTGTGATTGCTACCACATGAGCCCAAAGGGAGCTTCATTAATTGCTGTACTGGGAAACTGCTCTTTACTTCTCCCAGGATTGAGATCATGTCTGGAATATTGGGCTTAGTGCCTGCTAAATATAATCAAGAATCATAATCAGTTGTGTCTATGGTAAAAAAAAAAGTAAGCACACTGTTTTGAATAAAAAGTTTCATATTTTCTCATTTTATAAGCCATGACTAAACAACTTCTATCACAAAGAAAACTTTTAGAAATTCAGGCAACTGGGATCCAAGAGAATGCTATGTGAGAATATGGCAATTCTTACTTAAGTCTTGTTTGAGTCCATGTAACAGGAGGAACGGGATGCTTGTCATCCTGACTGCCTGGCTAGCTTACACTTGAAATAATTACACAGAAACTGTATTTATTTAAACAATGCCTGGCCCATTAGCTCTAACTTCTTATTGGCTAATTCTTAACATCTTAATTTAACCCATCTCTATTAATCTGTGTATCACCATGCGACCGTGGCTTACTGGCAAGATTCTAACCAACGCCTGTCTCAGGCAAGAGAACCATGCCGTCTGCCCCTCTGCTCTTCTTCCCAGCATTCAATTCTGTCTTCTCCATGCCTATCTAAGTTCTGCCCTATCAAAAGGCCAAGGTAGTTTATTTATTCAACCAATGAAAACAGGACCTCTTACACCAATTCCAGGAGACACAATAAAGGCCAAGAGGTGGAAACTTCTGCCTGCAAGTAGAATATCAGCAGAGATGATATACAACTTCATGAGTCTAAAGTCACTGTCACTATTTCAGATAGAATGCCTTCAAGACTCAGAGATAAATGCTTATGGCAAATTGGTTCTAACCTCAATTTCTAGGCTCTTGTCACCATTCACTTGTTAGACATGAACCTGGAAGTCCCCATGGGTGAGGACTATCTTCTAGTCAAGGAACCTCAGGTGAATGTCTGTCAGGAATGTTCTAGAAACTATTTTAGGATTGGATGACTTATTGGACTCTCCTAAAAGCACAGTAGTTTGTTGTTGTTGTTTTCCTTTTTTCCCTTTGTGCTATGGTGTCCTGTTGTCCAGGTTGACTTCAAAGTTGCTATGTAGTTGAAAATGACTTTGAGGCTCTGAATCTTTTGTTTCCGCCTCTTGAGAGCTGGGATTATAGGCCTGAGCCTCCATGCTTGGCTTATGCAGTGCTAGTAATAGAATCTAGGGCTTCGTGCATGGTAAGCAGCCACTTTGCTGACTCTGCTGAGCTGCATGCACCTTCAGCCCTATGATTTAAGAGCGTGTTTCTGAGTCAATGTCATACAGATTCTGTTCTGCAGAGAAAATCCCCTTGCTTGTAGTAACTGCTAGTATTTCTTACAAATGTTTTGAAATGTGCTTATGTCTCTTTTAGAGACCATGACAACTAAGAAACAATCCAGATGGATTTGATAATAGCGACTGTTTTAAAGGACATACTAAAGATGTAAACTAGGCCAGTTCCTATGGTAAGGGACCCTGGAGGTTTAGTATCTCCTCATCCTCCTCATGTTTCTCTGCTGGAAGAGAACTTCAACTGAAGAAACAAGCTAGTTCTGACCCTGAAAAGTAATGGCCAAGAGGAAACAGAATGTATTTGGCTTCTTCCTTCTCTTTCTTATGGCGAATTTGTGAGAGAGATCTGTGGAGTTCCCACCCCAGTCCAGGAAATTATTTGAGCATTTTCTACTCAGGCAGTCAGATTACTGGGAACCAGACATGTGTCTGTAAATTTACTCTGCCTCCTGCAAAAACAAGTGACAGTTCAAGTGAGTCACCTTTCTGTGGCTGAAACTTTGGGTGTGTGAAGTGATTCAATTAGGCCCACTGGTCATTAGTTTGACATCTCAACTCGACTAGATCCTGGAAACTTAGAGGTTTTGGTCTAACATTATTCTTAATATGTCTGAGGGTGATTTTTATGCAATTAACATTTGAATGGGTAGACAGAGTAGGCCAGTTGTCTTCTTTTATGTGGGTAGATTTCATTTAGACTACTAAAGACCTGAACAGAGCTATTAAAAAAAAACCTGAGTAAATGAGAACTTCCTTATGATTTTATGAGTGTGGGCATTGATCTTGGACATTGCACATTGACTTCATACAGGACTATTACATCAATGTTATTGTATCTGTTATTGCCTGCTGTGGAACAACCTTGGTACACTATAAATATGTATCACTCTCATTAACAAAGAGCTGACTGGTCTATATATAGCTGGGCAGGAAGAGATTAGGTGGGAGAGCCAGATTAGGAGGATGCTGGGAAGAAGAAGTGTGGAGTCTTCTTGGAAGTCCCAAGAGAGACTCAGAGGAAGCAGGGGATAAACACACTGTTCTGAAAGAAGGTATCACCAAGGTGGCAGAGGGCTGATAAGAAATATGGTTAATGGGGCTGGTGAGATGGCTCTGTAGTTAAGAGCACTGACTGCTCTTCCAGAGGTCCTGAGTTCAATCCCAGCAACTACAGGTTGGCTCACAGTCATCTATAATGAGATCTGGCTCCCCCTTCTGGTGTGCAGGTGTACATGAAAGAAATGTTGTATACATAATAAATAAATAAGTCTAAAGAAAAAGAAATATGGTTAACTTAAAAGTAAGAGTTAGCTAGCAACAAGCCTGTCTACTGAGCTATATGATTAATATTGAATCTCTGTGTTGGTTCCTTGGGAACTGGTGGGCAAGAAAGAAAAGTCCATCTACAGTTGTCAACTTAAGATTAGCAGCTCCTGAGATTTCACTGTCCCTATGTGAACCGATTCCCTCCTTCCCACCCCTCTCTCCTTCCTCTCTCTCATTTCCTGTGAATTTTAAAACTCTCTTATTCATCAGCTAGCTATCTAGCCACGATACTGGCTTTTTGCACTGGAGAACCCAGACCAATACAGTTCTTTTTTGGACATAAGAAATAGAAATCCAAGCTATCACGTGTCACTAGATGACATTCATAAGTCTCTGTGTGAAGAGCAGACCTGTAAAACTGAGTGTTCTGGCCTTAATAGAGTAGGGCTCCAGGTGAGAGAGATATTGATGTGCTTTTAATTTACCTGTATACGTTGTGGATATCTGTCCAGATAAATCTCCACTTCTCAGAGTCTTGTTCATATTCTTGTCTTAGGTACACTTTTCACCTGCATTGACCGTGTTTGCTGTTAGACTCTTCTTATACTTTTTTTCTTTTGATAGGAAGAAACTGTCACATTACATCATATCAATTTATCCTACACTCCTGCTTTATTTCTCAGGATAAAGCAGTTTAGTTTCTGAAGGGAAAACATAATGCCCCTGCTCCATTTTCCAATGTCAAATCATGTCAAAAAGCCACTCATCTTCCTATGGATTTGGTTTCTATAGTTACATTGTAAACATGCCTTTTGGTCCAATTAGCTGGACTAGAAAATGGATGGCTATCCACTGTAAGATAAGCCACCTGGGTTTTTCTTTCTTTTTTTCAGTAAGGACCATATGTAGGCAACTTCTTATATAAAAGCTTAGGCATGACTTAAACTACACTTGTCATAGTTGGGAAACCCTCTTCTCAGAGAGGGGGAGGTAGGAAGGGAGGGTAGCTGCTGAGAAGAAACTTAGTCCAGGGTCTTACTTCTCTTTTTGAGTGAATCACACACCTGGTTCTGTTACTCACATCATTTTTCTTTATCATGAACAATCAGAAATCAGTCTGAGTAAGATTATAAAACATGGAATTACAAAAACAACCTAAGCATCTAGGAATAGCGTGCATCAAAAGAGAATCAACACATACACACATGTTTATTATTTATATTTGTATAAACACAGAAACATTTATTCTTCTCTTTCTACTGGATTCTTCATTTCTTGGAAGATGTTTGCAAACCATATTAATCACTGGTCCTATTTCTGAGCCCTATAGCACCTAAAGACCACAGTAGAGGAAAGGGTGAGAGACTCTTATGCTCACACGTATTTCTCACCCACACTCTCAGTAGGTGATGGCTAGGCAGGCCCAAATACTTTGCTAGGTCTGTGGATACTGTCTGGCAGGTTCCAACAATGGAGGGGTCAGATTTTCATTGTATTCTTCTCGAGGGATCTTTTCTCAGATTTTTTCTCAGTCTTTAGCACAGTAAAATGGGAATCTTTCTGAAAGTGGATCTTCTACTCTCAATCAAAAATTGAATTCTATATAAAAGCACTCTGCTCTCAGGAAGGAGTGGCAGTGACAGCTGAAGGGAATTCCTCATAAGTGGAGAAACAGAGAAGTCAGTCCATCATGGCCTCCTTCCTAAAATGAGCGTTTTCTTACTTCCATCAGCCACACACTGGCTGAGTGCTTTTCAACACTCTCTTTTTGTTTCTACCTATAAGGAGAAAAGATGGATAATAAGTATTATAAATGAAGGACTGTTATTTGAGAACCTATAGTCTATTTGTAGAGGCAGTTCTAATACTTCCCACTTACTAATGCATACCTTGTAGCTGAAATGCTTCATTAATTGCCAATAATTTCCACAAAACAACAGTTATTATTGCCTGCATGCATCTCAGTTTTACATGAGGTTTATCTGAACACTAACTTTTAAATGGAGTTTCCTTTCTTTGTGGCAAAAGTAAGCCACTGGGCATGAAAATGCCCCTGCCTCAACTGCTGACAGTGTGCTAGCCTAATTAGACAAGCAGTAAACAAAATATTCTACTTCACAGAAAAGTCTGTTGGATATGCTAGGCCTATGTGCAAAAGATAGATTCCCAGTGTTGCAGAGGAACTTAGGGTGAGTGTACAGGCAGCAAGATGTCTCTGTCAATTTTAAAGGTTTGGAAGTTATTTACAATGCACTTCCTGTTTACTTATGTAATATTATATCATTCTTGGGGCTTTGATGGAGTTGAAGGCAGATAGTTATAATTATAGTTTTCCTTAGTCATGATAAAAATGTAAATTAGCTGTAAAATTTTAGACTCACAAAAAATATTGTAACTGTAAATACTTGTTTTGTTATATGTAATTTTAGTATGTTTAAGCTAAAACCTTCTTTTGTATTTAGGCAGAAAAGGGGAGGTGATGTGGGATTCCCCTCTGTATGCTATGAATATGTTTTATTACCATTGGTTAATAAAGAAGGTGCTTTGGCCTATGGCAGGGCAGAAAATAGTTAGGCAGGAAAACTAAACTGAATGCATGGAGGAAGAAGACTTATTGAAGCAGAGGCCATGTAGCTGCTGAAGGAGAAAGATGCTGGAACCTTACCTGTAGGCCACAACTTTGTGGTGATACATTAATAGAAATGGGTTAATTTAAGATGTAAGAGCTAGCTAGAAAAATGCCTGAGCCATTTTGTAATTAATGTAGTTTTTCTGTGTGATTATTCAGATCTTGGTGGCTGGAAGACGAATGTATAGTCTCTGTTTACATATTTCTATCACTCTTCTCAGAACTTTAGAGAGGGAATTTTCACCAGCTACGCATAGGTTGGCCTGTTGTAGACACTGGAGGAATAGGTCTATGGTTGGGAAGTGCTCTAGGTCCCATGTTTCCTGATGAAGCTTGGCGTAGCTTGAATTCTAATTTGTCTTAATAATAAAATCCCAGAGTCAGATATTAGGGGATAAAAGCTGAAAGATCAGAGAAGCAGAGCAGCCAGCCACTAGTTTTTAGCTCTACAAAATCCTAAGACCAAATGGGATATCATTTCTCTACATCTTAGCATCCTCTTGCTGCTGGGTTGAGAGATTAGAGAAGACCCTGCATAGACTTCTTATACATGTGGTCTGTTGTAGAGCATACTTAGGGCCACATTGATAAAAGTTTTCAGTCTGGGCTAAGAGCTCAGCATGGCATCTGAGACAAGTAACTTTCTTTTAGGTCACTTACTCATGGATCTCCTTGGTCTATTTATTTCCTCTTTGGAAGTCTCTAGGGAGTAACACCATAATTGGAAAACTAAATCCTCATCAGACAAAGTGCTGGATTCACAGTTGGTCTCAGGGAGAAGTTTTATTTCTGAAATGAATGCTGAGAGGCAAAAATCAAATCTCCTAACTTAACAACCATGGATCCAGTAAAGGAAAAAATTGATTTCTAATATCATCTTCCACTCCACTTTGACCCATGTGCTTATGAACCCTTCCCCTTAGTCCCTTCATATCCCTCCATTTCAGTCTTTGTTTTTCTCTCTCCAATCCAACCACACTGCTCTAGCTTCACTAGTACCTGCTCATGTTTTCTTTTCCTCAAAATAAAGTCTTGAAATCATACAACGAGAGATCAGTTCCAAATGGCCACAATGTAAATTTGACATACATATCAAGGTATAATGCCTTGCATCTGATATGTTTTCCACATGCTCAAGTGGTTGAACACTTGGTCCCTAGTGTGTGACATTGGTTGGGATCTCATGGAGTCTTTCAGATATGTGGACTTGTTGGCTTATGACAGTCATTAGGAATGAGCCTCTGTTTCTGGCCTATTCTCTGTGCTCTACACTGAACTCCTCCTCTATGCCTACTCTGCCATGATAAATTGTGGTCTCTGAATCTGTGAGCCAAAATAAATGGCTCTTCCCTTCAGTTGCTCCTGTCAAGTCACAGTGACAAGCAAAGTAGCTAATACACAGGGTTGGAAGTTAAAGTGATCTAGCATCTTAGTCTGTTTTGTGTCTCTGTAACAGGTGACCTGGAGCTGGGTACCTTTTTAATGACCAGAAATGAGTTGGTTCACAGTTCTGTAGGCTGAGATGTTCAGGATACAAGTCCCAGCATTTGACATGAGCCTTTGTCAATAGATGGCCGAAGGTGGAAAGGCAAGAGAATGCCAACCCACTTCTGAGACGCCCTTTTTATAATGTTGTCACTCTACCTATAAGGGCAGAGCTTTCACAGGCACCTCCAATTAGAGCTCACTTCTCAACACTGTCTCTGTCTTTCCAGTTCTGAGCAATAACTGCAGCGCTTGGGTAAGATTTTAGTACTTTTGTTCAGTTTTGCTTTTCCCTTTATTACATCACAAATGCAGATGACTTCAACGGTGCACACATCTTTGCAGTACTTTCGAGGCTCTTTGGGACCTTGAGAAATCTCTCTCATCAATAACTTCTGACTTAGAGATGGTAAAGTCTCTGGGTTGCCACTTCCCTCTGTGCAGTTCCAAATGACACTAAAATTACAGTCAGTGGTATTTTTCCCTTTGCAAAAGTCCAGCACGGTTCCTTTAACATGTGTGCAGCTTGCACTTGACTTTAATAGGGGACGTTCCAGATGCCTGTCTACACCATCTGCAACGCCTATGCTTTTCTTTCACAACTGACTGATCTGAATTCTCCCTGGCTTCCATTTTGCCTCATTTGGCTGTAACCAAATATTCCTCAGCACAGTAGGATTCATGACTGCTTATGGTACCCAGTTTCTTCTTCAAAATTTAGGTTTCATTGTATGGGGAGGCATTGCAGGATCAAGGACAGACTTGGTTAGGTGATCTGTGATCTCTTAAGGGATAATTTAAAGCACACCAGATCATTTTTTTTCTTTTCTTTTCTTTCTTTTTTTTTTAAACACAAGTTAACTGGAATCTCTTTTGGTCCCATGAATCTGTAGGTAACCAGGATGTGAAAGTAATCCAGTCATGGTAGATGTGTTAGATTTATTTAAATTGATACCATATTTAGAAAAGAAGCCTCTTCCCACCATATCAACTTTGTTTATGTGTCAAAAAATGAACTTTTAATTTTTAAAGGAAATAGCTCATTTCTGACCAGACACTCAGGCATGCATCTAAGTGTAAAAATGCAGAGTACTATTCTGAAAAGTTTCATTAATTCCAAATCAGTGTACTGTTTTTCTAGATGTCTGTCATATTACCAGGGCATTTGTGCCCAAGGCTTGTGAATTTCTGTCCTGCTCTGCCAAGAATGGCCAGCTCTTACCCAGCATGAGGGATGGCTTTAGTTGAGGGAAAGAAAGAATAGTGTGTTTAATCATGATTTTTGTGGCCAACTTTCTCTCCTCAGCATCCCAATGATAGATCCAGCAAAGGGATAACATCAGAGATCAGACTGATTTCGAATTTCTCTCTTCTTTCAGAGAAGCTCTTGTTTATTTCTCTGTAAGAAGCAAGTTCACAGGGAAGAAACGCACGGGTAAGTATTCGTGAATACAAATTTTCTTTTATGCACTTTAAAACTCTACTTACTCAAAAATACCCAATAGCAACTTTACTTTGATTTTATGTTTTATTAAAACAGTGACAATTAAAGAGAGAACATTACCCTAATTATATAATTGAATAAAATAGCGAACAGATGCACTCTGGCTGCTGTGGACAGCCATGCTCGTTTACAATGGTGAGCACAGCAAAGCCATCTGGACCTTTTTTTGTATTTTTTCATCTAAATTGGTTTCTGTTTTGGAGATGTCACTCCCAGAGTTTCTATACCACTGAGGTTACTGCTTCCTACGTGACCATGATAGAATGGTGACATGTTTGCCGTAAGATGGCCAGGTCTTCCTCTGAGATGTCTCATACCTGTAAGGAGGGAACCCAAGCCATGCCTCTGCCTATTTTCTGTTTCTGGCTCACAGTCTGATTATCATATTGACCTGATAGAGAGATAGCCTTTCCTATACAACAGTCAACAGGGCTCATTATTAATTTCCCAATTTTCCCTTGATGCTCAAAAGCAAGGATGGGACAGGGAGGCGTGTAAAGTGTCAAGTGTGACTTCCCTTGTCTTGAAAACTGTTCCCATGTTAGACATGATGCCAAGAAAGCAATAACGGGGACAGCTTGGTGCCTTTGTTTCCTAGAAGTGGGGGATGTAGAGACGTGAAAGTACAGAGGAAGGGAGAAAGCATCAGACACCTAAAGACTGATCTGGTAGGTGACAGATTAGCTGTTTTTTCCCTAAACATGGGAAAGGAAGGCTTTTTTCTTCTTTGCTGAAGGCATGTCCAGTAGTTGCTTCTATTTTTTTCTATGTCTTGGATTTTGTTGTTATTGTTTGAGAAACCTTGTGCTATACAGGAACCTTATTTCCCTGTGGTATACAATTTCTTTTGCAAAGTTGGCTGCATTCTATCATAGGTAACCATTTGTGTATATTTATTTGAAGAAAAGCTATAAACTACATGCCATTTTGTAATGTCTAAGGAGATTGACATCAAAGACATAATGTTACATGCAAGGGCAAATGGAACTAGAATAAACTTTATAATGTGTAAGAATTTTGGTCTCTATATAATCTAATCTCTCCTCTAGGTCTAGATCAGAACATGGAATTTACTGGCACCCAGTGGACTCTATGTTTGTTCTATCTATCTCTGTGTCTCTCTGTCTCTCTTTCTCTCTCTGAGTGTGTGTTTATGTGTGTGTGTGTGTGTGTGTGTGTTAGAGAGAGAGAGAGAGAGAGAGAGAGAGAGAGAGAGAGAGAGGCCTGAAGGTAGTTTACATAGTCACCTTTTATCCTATTCTTCCTAAAAAGTAAAACTATTTAGGATACTCGGTGGCTCAATAAGCTTCTTCAGAAAGTGAAAGACAATTTTAGAAACCTTCTGCTATATGCATTTAATAAGATGTCAGATGCCCCCTCCCAGTCTAAGAAACAGACACACATAACAAGAGACCAAGCTGAAGTGAAAATAGAGAAGACGGAACTGGTCAAAACAAATGACTTTAAGATAACTAAAATCTAGTATCTAAAAAGTTTGCAATGAACAGTGAAATGTTAAAAAAAAAGAAAGCGGAGAAAAAAATCAATTAAAAGTACATTTGAAATAATCTCTTGGAAAGTAGAAAAACAGACAAAATAAAAATATGTCTTAAATGATAATTGGATCAGAATGATGATCAGAAAGCAAATATCTAGCTGTAGTCATCTGTACAGGACTTGTAGGAAATAGGGCCCATCTGCTTTCATCATGGATGAGGGAGGGGCCCACAGCTCTCCATTCCTTCCAGAGGCTATAGGTAACTGATTATTCTTGGGTCAGGGGTTGTCATTTTCCTCTGTGATGTCACCAGAGGTAAGTTGGTCTTGCTTAGTTGACTAAGTCCCACCCATGCTTTGACAAATAACTAATTAAGTTCAATGGGCTACACTAAAAGAGAAGACAAAAAAGTAGGAGGGGACCTGTTAAAATGAAGTGTGCCAGTGGGAGGGGAGATGACAGTGACTAAAATTCACAGCATGTGTATACAAACTGTAGAACAATAAAAATCCATCACTAATGAAATAGTCATTCCCATTTCTCTCCGGAAGAAGATAAAACAAACAGTCCTAGAAATAAAATTAAACTTTATATATAAGGTATATAATTTTATGGAGTGAAAGGTTTTCGTTTGTAAATTAAGAAATACCTTGGCCTATGTGAAATTTAAAGAGATAGTTAATGCTTTGTTAAAAATAATTGTTTTCATACAATATATTCTGATCTTGGTTCCCCCTCTCTCATCACCTCCCAGATCCTCCCCAAATCTCTACCCTTCAACTATATATATTTCTCTCTCTCTTTAGAAATAAATAAGCCCAAGGAACAAAAAACAAGCAACATCTCAAAACCAAACCAGAATAAAACAAAACAAACAAGCAAAACACACACATACTAAAAAACAAAGTAAAAACATGAGAAAAATAGCTAATTTCAAATACCATCTTTGAAGAAATCTTTTAACATCTCTGTTTCCATTCTGAAATTGACAATATAGGAATACTATTACACACCTTACAGAGCAATTGCAGGTTTCAAATACTCAAATATTTTGACTGGTAACTGAAACATAGAAAGCTTCATGAGTGGTTTTGTGTGATGAGTGAAAACGTGTGTATATGTAAACACACTTTTTGAGCTCCTAGCCCACATCAGTAAGTCCCTATGTCTGTGCTCTGTTGACTTGAACTGCACTCTGTTAGTGACAGTCTTACCTCTGGTAACTCAATCTTTCCTCCCCTGCTCTGCTTTTGTGCTCTGTTTGGTATTTCTGTCCTTCTGGTTCACCCTTGTTGCACAGCCTTAATTTTTCACATTTCACTCTGTATGCTGTGAATACCATTGGTTAATAAAGAAACTGTCTTGGGTCTGTACAGAGCAGAACTTAGGTAGGCAGGGAAAATTAAACTGAATGCTGGGAGAAAGGAGGAGGAGTAAGGAGAAGCCATGGAGCCACGGCCAGAGACAGACATGCTAAAACCTTACCAGTAAGCCACTGCTGTGTGGCGATACACAGATTAATAGCAATGGGATAAATTAATATGTAAGAGCTAGCCAACATGAAGCTAGAGTATGCCAAACAGTGATTTAATTAATAAAATTTCTGTGTGGTTATTTTGGGAAATGAATAAGTGGCCTCACTGTTATAGGTATGGGGTATTGTATTCTGGACTCAATTATTGGGATTCAGTCATCCATTGCTAATCTTTCCCTTGACTAGGTTCTTCCTGGTGCCTTTTACATCTCCATGACACTTCTGAGTTGTTGTCTCTGTCTATAGCTTGTCATATGTCCAACTCTTTTCTGCAATACTGTGGGGGAATCCAAAAGCTGTATTCCTATCTTGATCCCATTTTCTTTTTAGCATCTATGGTAGTTTGAATGTAATTGGTTCCCATAGCTCATGGGGACTGGTACTCTTAGGAGGTGTGACTTATTGAAGTAGGTAGGACCATGTTGGAGGAAGTGTGTCACTGTGGAGGTGGGCTTTGAGGTCTCATATATGCTCAAGCCACACCCAGTGTCTAAGTTCACTTCCTATTGCCTTTGGATCAAGGTGTAGACTTTTAGCACCATATCTGCCTGCATGCCACCATGTCACACCATGATGATAATGGACTAAACCTCTGAACTGTAAGCCAGCTCCAATTAAATGTTTTCCTTTGTAAGAGTTTAAATGGTCATGGGGGTCTCTTCACAGCAATAGAAATTCTAACTAAGACAAGAGCCCATCTTAAACTGATGAGAACTCTTTGTGGCCATCTCAGTGAGAAACATCCCCGATAAACTCATGTGTTTGAGCACTTTGTCCCCAGTTGGTGGGACCGTTGGTTGGAAAGCTGTAGAACTTGCTACTTCCTGTAGCCTTGCTGGAGGAAGTAAATCACTAGAGGTAGGCTTTGTGGGTATCTTGCCTTCACCCACCTTCTTCTTCTTTTTCTTTCTTTCTT
>JAQHUG010000206.1:613770-661977 GCA_028555095.1 Dicrostonyx torquatus | reverse complement strand
CTTCTTCTTCCTCTCTCCTTCTGGTATGTGCATAAATGTGATCTTTCTGCTTCCTGTTCCTGCTGCTATATGCCCTTCCTCACACCTGGGGGACTCCACCTTTCTGGAATCCTAAGCCAAAATAACTCCCCTTTTCCTTAAACTGCTTTTATCAAGATATTTTTTCTCAGCAACAGAAAAGCAATTAATACCAAACATTAGACTTGGAATTCATGATATAGGCATTAGAACCAATTAGCAGGGTTCTTAAATAGACTGACCAAAAAGAACCATGACAAGTTTTCTGAGTAATAATGTCATGCTTACAAACATATTAGGAAATGACCCACATCTACAAGAATGCTCTGAATTCAAGCTTCATGGGGACAATGGGATGAAAGAGACACTTTTGTACTTGGTTAACAATTATTGTCAATTTTAGATTCATTTTATTTCAAAAAGAAAGTTGGTTCTATTTTTCTTGTTTGGAAAATGCGGTAGACACCCAGGCAGAACTGTGGTTAAGATGAAGTCTAGAAGCCCCATAAAAGATGGCACAATGCATCTGTTTCACCCTTTACAAACCCCAGAAATGATGCAATTATGGAGAGCGACAGGCCAGGGAAAGTTGGCAGAGATGTTTCTGAGACTTAGAGAGTTTTAGAAATTTGTGTCTCTCACACCGAACATTTCCAATAGTAGTTAGTATGTAATAATGAGCCATGTATGGGTCAACCTTCATCACACAAAACACAGAATAATGATTGTCCCAACACAGCTCCTCATGGTGTAGAAAGAAAAGGACTTTGAGATAAGGAAACAGGATACAAGTGAAAGGGCATCTTTGTTTGATGACCCTGGGAAGCCATCCATCTGGGCACTTCAGAAACTCTTCAATTGTACAAGACTGTTGGGAACATAGCAGGAAGGTACTTGTGTCCACAGATCTCCAGAGAAATGTGGAATGTTAAGTACCCAGGATTGTCTTTCCAATGGGAAAGATTAAAAAGCCTGTTTGTCCGTCCAGAGAGCTGAAGATTGTAAGTGATTAACAGTTTAGTGATCTGTATTTTCTGTTGGGCCATGCTACATCAAGGCTGGTTAATCCAAGTGGTCCTTATAGCAGAGGCTTTCCCAAGCTCTCACAACCAGGACCAGAGGTGCCTAATACTCCAAATGAATTCTACACTAGACCAAGCTAGACCCTTAGGCCCTTAAGCTAGTACAGAGGGCCATCTCTAGAACCCAACTTCTTGGAAGAAATGAACCATATGCCAGTTGATTTTCAATGGAATTATGCTCCTGTGCATGGGGTAGGGCCGTGGGGTTAGGGAGTTGGGTGGATTGTATTACACCAGGCAACTGTTTTCTCCAAATTATACTGGACTTAACTACTTCAGGAGCAAATTGCATGGCATTCACTCCCCAAAATCTGATCCAGGTTGACAAAGTCAATCTGCATCAGGTTTTCATTCTTTTATTTAAAACTTAATTTCTTTATTGAGTCTTTGGGAGTTTCACAACATGCACCCCAATTCCTCTCACCTCCCATTCCCCCATATCCTCCTCTCACTCCTGCAACACCCCCCACCAATGAAAACAAAGCAAAGGAAGCAAGCAAACCAAAACCAAACCAAACCAAAAATCCTGCAAACAAACAATAAAAACCTTTTTGCTTTTTCCTCTTTCCCGCCCTCTCCAACATCCTTTTTTCATCCCTGTGGCGATGGGGGCCTCAGTGTGTCCTTTGGTAGACCCTTTTGTCCTATCAACTTTACTAGCAAATGCTCATTGCAATGAGCAGTACTGGTCTGGTTCGAGGCCTCTGTTTTCTGGTACACCATCAACCCTGAATCCTCACCGGAACTCCTCTGGGATATCCCATGGTCACCCAAGTTGTGGAGATCCTGCAGATATTGTCCCACTAAACCAGTCTCTTCAAAGCTCCAGCAGGTCCTAAAAAGAGTAGACGCTAGGGTGGACCAACCCAAGGTCTGCTGTGAGGCTAGGTGGTAGGTGAGCTGATCAGTCAGGGTCATTGGGGCTACCCACCTCAGGTGAGAGGGCAGAGTCAGCTCCTTTATTGCCTATGCCCTCAGAGTTGGTTCATCCTTGACCATGGTGAGGGGTGGGACCTTCTGAGTGCAGGGGCCGGCTCTCTTGCTGCAGAGTCCAGAGAGAGGCAAGGCCGGCTTTCCCTGGGTCAGCAAAGGGCAGGGGTCAGCTCAGCATGGCTCTCTGATTTCATCTCCCATAGTTCCTAAGGCCCCCTGGGGTGACATGTACCACAGCTGCTGCTGGACCTCAGCCCCAGACATTGTTTTTGGCAGCAGCTTGGGTCGGATGATGTCCCGGCATTGGATGAAAGCACTGGCTACTCAGGTAGGGATGATTCTGGTGGTGGCATGGCCCCCCAAACACCCCCAAGGGCTTCAGATTGTGGCCCAAACCCCGGGCTTCTACGTAACCTTTGGTGGCAATGTGGGACTCAGACTTCAGCACAGTCCCCAGTTGCAGTAGGGCTATAGACAAGACATGGTCTTTGGCAGCAGCCAGGTCTGGATGTTACCATTGACCCAGGTAGCAGTGCAGGTCACTCAGATTGGAATTAGGCCCCAGTGGCAGTGCGGCCCTCGGACACCAACAAGGGCTCTTAGCTGCAGCTCTGGCCCTGACGTCATTATGGCATTGGGTAGCAGCACAGGCCACTCAGATCTGCATGTGTCATGGCCCTCAGATACTAACCTGGATTCAGTTGACTGACTTGACCGTAGGTATCCTCATGGCTCTTGGTGGCAACAGGAGGCACATATGTCAATTCAGACCCTGGCTACTGTAGGGCCACATACCCAGACATGATCCTCGGCAGCAGCCTGAGCCCAGATGACACCATGAGTTGTCATTCTTATCTCTTCATATGGTTTGCTTCCCCATATGACACCTCACAAACCCATCTACTCCACATGCCGATGGGAAGATTCATTCTTCCTGTGTTGGCATGTGCCAAGTGTGTGCTGAGACTGGATAAATATTGAAAAAATGCCATTCTCTTCCTCCTTCAGATACAAGCAAAGATGGTGACTGCCTGTGGTGGTTTGAAAGAAAATGGCCCCTAAAGGGAGTGACTCTTAGGAGGTGTGGCCTTGTTGGAAGAAGTGTGTCATTGTGTGGGTGGACTTTGAGGTTTCTTTTCCTTAAGCTTCCCTCAGTGTGACAGGCAGTTGACTTCCTGCTGCCTTCTAGTCAAGCAGTAGCCAGCTCCATGTCTGCCTGCATGATGACAACGGACTAAACTTCTAAAACTTGTAAGCGAGCCACCCCAATTCAATGTTTTCTTTATAGAGTTGCTGTGGTCTGGGTGTCTCTTCACAGCAATGGAAAACCCTCACTAAGACAGTTTTCATGAACATCTCATTGCCTGAGGCTCAGGACACTAAGGGATCGTCTTATTGGTGGTGATGGTGTTTAACAGGAACCTAGTGAGACCCAGAAACCAGGATGGGAGCTCTTTCCATATTAGCAGGCACAACTCCTTAAAGTGACCTTGAACAATAGTCCCGTTTTTGAAGGGACTAACTGGCTCTACATCCCATTTTGAAGGCTTCTGCTTTTCTGTAGGAAGCATCTCCCAGCTGCTCTCACAAGTGGTACCCTTTTCTTCCCCGAGAAACTATAGCTCCCTGGAAACTTTATGGAGCCCTTGGGAACCTCTTGCCCTGCTTTTAACGTTGATGTGGATGACTCAGCTGTTTAACTTATGGAAAGCTGCTGAGGGTTTCTGTATTCTTCCTCTCTGGCTCCTAATCAGAGGAGAGCTAGAAGGAAGGCAGAGACTGTGTGCCAGGGTCCAGGCTGCATGAGAACACCGGGAAAGATCTACTCTTCTGTGGAATTATTTTGAGAACTGACATAAGGAGGGCAGGTTTGCCTTTCCAGCTTACAGGACCAAACAATAGAAACCTCTGCACACGCCTGCCCCCAGCCAAGTATTCTTTTAAAAACCGCCAAATGGTTACCTACTTCCCATTTTCGGGGTGGGGGTGGGGGAATCTAATTCTATGAAAATATGATTTTTTTCATTTGTACAGTTTTTTTCTTATGTCAACCTTCGTAAAAAAATGACAAGGCCTCATCACTGTAATAAATCAGCTTTGTGCTCTACCTGTTCATTACTGGGTAGGAAGCTCTAGAAATCTTCTTCTCCTTCTCCTCCTCCTCCTCCTTCTTCTTCTCCTTCTTTTCTTTCTTTCTTTTTTTTTGCAATTGAGTGGGTGAAACAATAGAAGCTGTTGTAAGAAAAGGTGGAATAATACCCATAGTTGTGATCAGAGCTCGTTGAGCACATACAACCTGATCTAGGTGTGTGCATGAGAGCTGGGGTGGAATGGCATTGAACAGAGAAAGAAATGTGTGCAGAAGTGAGGGTATCGTGTTCTGCCTGGGCTATCACACATCACACCTCATGGCTAGACCAGATTGTACATGAGGACAGAGAGATGTTATGCAAGAAGAGTCTGGAGCCGTGACCAGAAGCCAGGTGCCTAAAGTCATTTAGTACTATAATAGACAGTTTGGTCTTCGTGTTGCAAAGGCAGGGGGGAATCATAGGAGAGAAATATTTTAGGGTGTTGATCTAGTCATACCTAGTACCACAAAGGGGCACACAGGCTATGTTTCCTCTCCCACCTCTGCTCCTTGTGCAGAAAGCATTAGTTAGCTCAAGTCTTCCTACCTTAGTGTATCTTATGTGACTGGCTTCATCCTTCTGGATTAAATCTATTTAATCAATCACTATTCAAAATTAGCTTGCATTTCTCAACTAAAACCAGGACGTATTAAGAGCATTTTCTAGGAGGTCATAGTTACATAACAACCTAGGATCATAGAGACTGTGCATAAATTTATTTGGTTGCTGAGTGCCTCACCAGATGAACTTAAGACAGACTGCCTTTGCTACAAGGAGCCAGTCAAGATTCATAAGCAAAGGAGTGGTATGCCTTGCAAAAGAGAAGTATTTTAGTTCGAAAGAACAATCTTGTCTTCTTAAGAATAAAAGTATTATGACAGAGAAATTCCAGACAATCATTAATTTTGTGCCGACATATAAGATGCAAAAACTAAATGCTGGCAGTGCTCCAAGGAAAGCAAGGGCTATCTGGGCTAGAAGCCTGGGGAGGCTGATCTGCAGGAGTTAAAGCCTGAAAGGGATGTAGAGCCGAAGGAATTGGGAAGATACAGAAAACAAATGGAAAATATGCAAAAAACATGATGATCTCATGGACACACATGTATGTAGGCATAGGCTTGCAGTGCCTATGCAACAAAAATGTATGTTAGGGGAATTTCAGCAAGATGGTTGGAATTCAGAAACTGATAAGGAAAGACAATTTTCTCATTATTTTTTAATATTAACATTACAGTTTAATATACTTTTCAGAGGAGGAGCAAGAAAAAGAATGAGGCAGGTTATTATCTGTTGGTGGCAAATAATGCACTTTCGGAGGAGGAGAGAGTAAAAGGAAGACGAGAAGAAAGAAAAATAACGATGTGCACATAAAATCAGCAAGCGGAGGGGGAACGAAGGGAAGAATGGAAGGTGGCTGGTGCACGGGTGTGGGTGTCTCTGTCCTCTTTAGTCCTTCAGAGTTGGGCTTAGTGAGCTCAGAATCAGAGAATCCTTGTCCGAAGAGAGATGAAAATTGTGGCTTTGTGTCAGGAGGTGAAACCACCTGGGGGTAAATAAGAACCTCCAGCTAAGCCCTAGAACATGGAAGATTTTCAGCTCGACTTATGAACTAGCTCCGTGGAGTGCGGTGCATGCCTTGTGGGGGAAGAAGCAATATTTGAAATGTTTTCTTTTGAGTCTTCTTTTCAAAACCACAGGAAATATATGTCCCCCTTGCTGTCACCCTGTTCAGGCATCCTGTGAGCATCCTATATTTATGAGGTGTCAGACACCCTTATGGCAATTTCAGTGGAAAGAAAAGAACCGCTAAATTTTCTGTGAGTTTAGTACAGGGGTTCCAGAAACAGTGGGAGAGGCCATACGTGGAGAGTCTCTCCGAAGGCAGGGCAACATCTGTCCCTAACAATAGCTAATTGCTGCCAGCCCTTGGAAACTGAATCTGCTCTTGTAAGACCTTTTCTGAGTTGGGTACTGAATTCTGTCAGCTTTCAGGAGGCAGAGGCAGGGAAAGGGACGTGGGCACGGTTTAGGCACGGGCACGGGCGAAGGCTGGATCATGAATCTGAGGCCAGCTCAGATGATTGGAATCAATTTAGAAGCTGACATAGAAAGAAAAGTCTATGTCATTACGTTTTAATATTCACATAGGGAGGCCTTAATGAAAACAAAACAAGGTTGTTACTGCTCATCTTTGGAACCTCAGCATAGAGGCTACTCAATAATTACACATGCAAAGGAATTTCTTCAAAGTGGGCTGAGGGGGCTGAAACCGGACATTATAGGGCCTGGGATTGGACTATCAGTTCCCTTAGGAATTTCTAGGAATAGTTCTGGCCTTGCCCACAGGCTGCCAGCTCCATTACCAACTCTATTGACCACATCGACCTTGAAGGAGAGCTGAGAGTAACACCCCCCTGGCAGCAGGGGCAGGCTGCCTTCCAGCCTCAGTAAGAACAAGCGTAATCATTCCAGCTTTGCTACCCAGGCAAGGCTATTCATCTCTACCTACTGCCGTTTCCTGATCTATAAAGCAAATAATATATAACCATTCTAAGAGGCTCGCAGTGCAGGTCGAACAGGGGAATACAGGCCACCATTTCTGAGCAGTGCTCAATATACATGGTCTTTCTTCTCACTCCTTCAGATTGACCCAGTAAAGAGATTTCCAGAAGCCCCTGGTTTCCTTTCTCATTTGAATTGGCAGTTGCCTAACTAGGAAAATGGGGTTATACTACCCTTATCAGATAGCCAATCTTCCAGTGTACTTTCTTATACCAGCCATCAACACTTATTTCATGTGTCCTTTCTGTCTGACTTATACTCCTAGATTGGTTCAGAGCAAAAGGTGCAAAAGATATGCTTATGTGTTGCTGTGTAACCAACCTTTCCCAACTTTGGGGGCTTTATATAGAGCTATGTTCCTGGTCCTGTGGGAAAGACCTTATCTACTCATTTGATTTGGACCTATGCAGCATCAGACTAGGGCACAAGATACACTTTTGAGACAGCTCCTTCCCCTTGGTCCTCCCTGATATCTCCTTATCCATCTACCATTGTTAGGGTGTCTCCAAGTGACTCAAGTCTCCCAGTGTGACCAATTCAGAGTTGTCAAATGGTTTATGTGGATGCTGGTTTTATCTGCTGTGACCATTTCAAGAGGGACTGTTCCAAGAGACCAGGGTAGAAGTTATAGGGCTTTTCATGCGGTAGCTTCTGAAGCCGTACGTTATCATTTTTGACTCAGTGTTTACTGGCCCTGGAGAGCATGAACTCTTTGCATGAAACACGGGAAAAATGTGAAAAAGTATTATTGTAATCAAAAATTAATTATTGCAGTTCCTTTCCACATATATATGATCCTCATTGTTAGGGGTTTTATTCAGCCATAAAGGAAGTGAATACTTTTAAACATCCTGCCTGTGATCATGGAGCCACTGTAGCCAGGAACTCCACAATGGAAATAAACGGGGAAACAGACAAGATGCATGGCATTTCTCTTCGACTTCTGCAGAGATTGGCAACAAAGTGGAGTTTGCTGTGGAAATTAATTTACGTGAATCAATGAAAACCAGAGGACAGGTACTAGGATTGATAGTGTCAAGTGGAAGGAGAGCATGAAGGATTATATATATGGAAGAGAAATGACCACACACAGCAATAGGCTCGAGGCAGGGAAAAGCAATCTCCACGTTATGGCGGTATCACCGATTATTCACTGCTGGTGCTAAGAACTATTTACCAGCTCTCAACTTGTAAATGGAGATAAATCTTACGTGTTCAGTTGTGTCAAGTTATCACCTGCTTCACACTAATTGGATTTCTAGCCACAGAGCTGTCTCTGATTGCTCCCTCTCTGGCTGACCCAATCTCAGCTTGCTGTCCTGACAGGCTGGCCTTACAGGATCCACTGACTCGATGATGAAACTCAGGACAAAATTTCTTTTGTTATATTTCCTCTAGATATGAGCGTGCTCGCACACACACACACACACACACACACAAGCACACATCATGAACCTGCCCAAACACCCCTCCCTTCCTTATACACACAATTTCATTTTCCTAGCAGAAGCCTAAATATCTTGAAAGATCTAGGAAGTACTTGTTACGTTCTCACCAAGAGCTTAGCAATATGCATGCATTCAAAGTAGAATTAATCCACAGCCTGTTTGTCACACCAGTCTACACTTACCTGCACTTACCATATCTCGGCCTACTTCATGTACAGAGAGCTCTGTTCAGGGTTGGACCTTCTCTTAAGCGAGTATTTCCAAAAGTGGGTTTTCCAAAATGTCTCTTTGGAATGTTAGTCATATTTGGCATACTCCTGGGGGTCCTGGGACTCCAATTGGTGTGTCAACCACCCTGAGAAGATCCGCAGCAAAGGGATCTTTTTCTGGACCAAATGTCTAGATTTATTAGACTACAGGTATTGTCTTATTTTTTTAAAATGTGGCAATGCCTAGATACTTTCCAGGAAAGTGGTGATGTTTGGAACACATTTTGTGGTATGGCATCCCATAGGTCTGGGCCTGAGCTTATATCACAGTGTTTACTCCCTCTTGCCCCAGTCTCGAGGCTGATGACTTCTAGCCTCTGAGACATTTCAAGAAGCCACAAAAAGATGACCTCTTGGCTAATTTGGTACTGTTTGGGCTAGAGGAGATGCCGACCATTTTATATCCATGTTTTTCTTTTAAAATTGAAAACGAAGGTGCAGATAAGTAGATTTCCCTGAATATGCTAACGCCAGAAGTGTGACTAAGACTCATAGGCCTGAACATCGAGTGAAGAACATTTCTTCCCCTTTCTTTTTCCTTCATTCATCAGAAAGTGCTTTCCTAGAGAGTCAGCATTGGAGCCCCGCTGGCTCTATTGAATGGAGCCAGTCCCAAGAGCTCATAGGGAGAATCATAATTTCCACAGGATGCAATTAGGGATTTTGAGTTCAATGCATGCCCTGGAAATGAGCAGACTGGCAGTCAGAGAGCAGGCTTTTGGCAGAGGGTGAATGCTGCCTCTGAAGACCTGGAACAGCACAGCGTCAGCCGCTCAGCCTCTCGCCTTGAAGTCAAGGCTCTGGTTCGTAGAGGCTAGGAAACTTAGAGCGGGAACAACTTGACTCTCAGAGATAAAAAAATCTTCCCAGGAGGGATTATTTGTGGGAACAGCAGTGTTAAATAATAGTGTGGAGAACACTTCAACCTGGCCCCTTGGAAAGGCCTTCATCAGCCATGGAATGCAGGACTCCCGGAGAGATAAGATGAGCTCTGGGAAGCTGGTAATTCTCTCTCTGAGGCCAGACTGAGTGTACTGCTGATGGTGCCCTGTGTGCCTTGGTTCATCTGATCACTTTTGTTTGTTTTATGCTCTGTAGTGAGGCTGCCTGCAGAGGCAGAAAGGGAGTAGCAGAACAACCATGAAGCTTCCTGATAATTAGTAGACACTGTCCTGTTCTCTTCACGTCCTTGAGGTCTGTGAAAAGATGAGGGCAAAGGAGAGTCCAGTGGAAAAATACACATGGAAAATTGTACAATAGATGAGAAGAGCGCTGGGGTGCTGTGGTGTTATACATGCTACTCTTTCCTATGTAGTACTTGAGATTGCATAAGCTAGGCAAATACTCCCCCATGGAGCTACATCTCTGGCCCTTTTGTTTGTTGATGTGAGAGCAAATTTGCAAATTCTAGCACAAGAACATAGCTCTTAGTATATCCTTGACCAAAGACTGGTCCTCATCTGTGCAGGGAAGGCAATCCTTTTCAAGCAAATGCACAGCTTTGAGGAGGATGCACAGTGGTGATAGAGGCATGAACAGCCACCCAGATGAGCAGAATCAACCCGAGTGAGCAATGTGGTGACAGACGGTTCAGTTTGATCTCCCTCCTATCCGTGTTTGCTCTTTCTGAAACGGGCTTTTCCTACATTGCCCAGGTTACCCAGCGAAGCTTGAATTAGCTATAAAGCCTAGGCTACTCTTAAAACCACAATTCTCTGGCTTCATTCTTCTTTGTGGCTGAGATGACTAGGGGTGCTTGCCACCAGAGCCAGGCAAATAGCCCAGAGCTGCCTGTGACCTTATGTGTGTGATGATGAGGTCTAGATTCAGGGCCTGGGCAAGCTCTAATACTGAGCCATAGCCTCAGAATGTCTAACTTCGATAAAATATTTTTTTTCCAGCCACTTGTGCTGAATAATTTTCATGGCCAACTTGATGGAATCTGGAATCAATTAGGAGATGCGTGCCTGGGCACGTCTGTGAGGGTATTTCCAGAAGGCGCTGATGAAGGGAGCAGAAGATTCTCTTTCAGAGTGAGCAGTGCCTGCTGGTGGGTCTGAGGACAAGCAACCTCCCTTGGCTGCTTCTCTTCTTCCTGAGCAAGAGTGTCAATGCTTGCTGCTACTTCTGTTATTCTCCGGTGTCAGACTCCAGCCTCAACCTTCCTAGTCAGATAGAAAATCACGAATCCCCCCGCTTCAGCCCTCCAGTCAGGCGAGGACTACTGAGACATTTATCTTTCTGGGCTGAGAGCCTACCAGCTTCTCATTCTCCAGTGTGCAGGTGTGTGTATGTGAGTTATGTGATACTGTGTTACATGCTATGACATGGTACATTACATAACTCTCTCCTCTCTTTCTTTCCTCTGTCAGTTCTGTTCCACTGTAGAACCTTATATAGTACATCCATGTTAGGTGTTGGGCTTTCAAAGTTCTTTACATAGTGCTGAGTCACAGTTCTCCGCTGCTCATCAGTATATCACTATTTATGCCCAAGAAGGGTTCCATGTCCCACTGACCAATATGGAAAAGACAAAGAGGATACCTATAAACCCACACCTCTCATTTATAAGTGTCCTTTAAGCCAGTTATGCTGGCTTCTCAGAAAGGTTGGTCCAGAGTCCCACCCTTTGGAAAAAGGCTTTATGAATTATCATATGGAATTTGATATGCCTATGGAATTACCCTGTGGATTATCTTTGGTGCACAATAAAGGTTTCCTGACTCTGGCATTCACCTCTTCACCTTCACATTTACACACACGCACACACACATACACATACACACACACATACCCACACGAATGCGCACACGCACACACATATACACACAGCCCTCTCCCAGGAATGCTGGGGAGCATCCTCAGGTATATCATTGTAGGTATCGTCCCAGAGTGAAAGAGAGAGAGAAAAAAAATTCTTCTGGTGTTGTAAGGCAATGGAGGAATCACAGTGCAGATTCCACCATTCTGTCCATTCCTCTGCAGAAGACAAACCAGACTGAGGTGGTTTGTGCAGTCTGCCTTTGAGGAGACTTTGGTCCTGCACAACAAGTCATTGTAGCACGTCTTTGCTCAGGTGCAATATCACACGGAGTGTAAAATCCATGTGGGATAAGGAAAGGGGACCAGATCTTCTGACTTCTGATGGTCTAAAGCTTTACCAAAGCCCCCTCCCCAAATGTTTTGTTTCAGGAAGCAATTCACAGACAGAATCCTTAGGATTCTCCAGATTTTAATTTATAATTCCCCAGATTTTAATTTATAATTCTCTCTATATACATATATTTGTTATAACCATTATGTACACACAAATATTTCTTATTCATAGATGAAGAACAGTGTTGAAGGGCCTTAAGTGTCTTATCTAGTATTATAGATCTGATATACAGAAGAACCAGGACTAGGAGTTGTATTATTTAAGACAAAATCACTAGCACTTTCCATCACATGACTAACTTGTGAGCTTTTGGATGAGAAGGCTGTGACATATTGTGCTGTATGTATGCAGATCCTAATAACAAAGCCTGGGAGATTATGATAATCATTATGTGGTAATAATAGTGCAGTATTATGATCTACAATAATAATGCTTACAATCATGGAAGTTTATGTGCCGGGCACTCTGGGAAAGAGCTGAACATATATTACCATAATTGCCAGTCGTCACCACCGCCTGAGAAGTACTCTTAATGCCTTCCTTTTAGAAAAGAGCACACCGAGAAAGAGAGAGGATAAAGACCTTGTCCAAGGTCACATACACAGTCAGCACCGGGGCACAGAAAGTGTTAGATGAATGACTGAAAATGTGTCCTATTTCTCCCAGAAGCGCAGACTTGGACACATTGGAGCTTTGTTCCTGGTGAGGAGCTACCTAGCCTGGGTTGTCCTCTTTTGATGCCGCAGAACCAACTATGAGCATCTGTCAACTGCTGTTTTAAAAGAGCTATCAGATTTTTTGTTTAAATGACTGTGAATTTCACTCTTTGGGTTCAGTTCATTATTTGTTTGTCTCAGGGAATAGGCTTGACTCCAAATCTTGGTGATATCCCCCCAAAATGTTGAGGTTCAAAGGCAAAGGTGAAGCCGGAAGGAGGCAGCTAACATATGATGAGTCAACCAGAAAGTGTTGCCTCCCACCATACCCTCTGCTTACCATCAGGCTCATGTGTGTGTGTGTGTGTGTGTGTGTGTGTGTGTGTGTGTGTGTGTGTGTGTGTGTATGTGTGTAATCCTGGGTAAAACCCTGAGGCCCCAAGAGATCAGGCAACCTGGTATGGTCTATAGACAGTCAAGTCAGTTTTCACTTAGGTCTGTCTGGTCCCGAGTCAGTGTTTTTTGGAGCACATATAACGTCTTCACAGACAACAATAGTGCTGGGGCTGCAATTTAGCTGGTGAATGCTTGTCCAGCACACACAAACCCTGGGTTCAATAAGCAGCACTGTATACAAGCATGTATTGCAGTGCATGCCTGTAATCTTTGCAATAGAAAAGCTGAGGCCAGATGAGAAGTTCAAGGTTGTAAACACTATACAGGCAGTTTGAGGTCAGCGTAGACTATCTCCAAAACCAAACAAAATAATATATTTTGCTTTGTAATAGAATTTTTCCTGTTTCCTGGTATCACGATGGGAAATGTCTCTCTGTTGGTTCTTGACCCTTTTACTTTAGGCTCTGTGGGTACCACTTGGAGGATGGTAATAGGTATAACAGTTCTGTCCAGGGAAATGGCTCTGCCCTTCATGAACCATAGCTGTTTTGAGAACGTCTTCAAAATCCCCAACAAGGGTAGCCAAGCCAAGAGGAGTGTCAGGGTGAGTAAATACCTCTTATTCTTGCAAACGAAGAGGGAAATATTTACAATTCTCTTCATAAAATATTTACCAGGTTCTTATGTAATTTGTTGATAACAAACAGCTTTCAGCTAACTTAGAGGTGATGAGCAATCCTGTTAGACAGATGGGACCAATAACAAACTCCTGAGGAAAAATGCTTTCTGAGGAACAGCACTTGGGAGAGCAATTCCAAGCTGAGAACTGGACCCAAGGTGATAGCAGGAGACCATGCTTTAAGGTTGATTTCATTCATTTGAGAGTTTTGTTTTCTTTTCTTTTTGACATTCTCCATCATGAATCTCTCTTGAAGCTCCTGTATCTTCTGCAAGTCCCATTGACCAATTATTTAAGACAGAATTGGAATTAAAGTTCTCTTTTTTTCCACACACACCCAACCCAAGGGTACAGAGCATCTTATTGCAGTACGGCCCTCAGAAGCCCAGCTTGCCTTTGCTTCCCAAGATGGGACAGTTGATCTCCAGTTCAGATTGTATAAGTAGTGGGTATTGACTTCTTTGCTGTGCAGTGAGCCATGTGCCGATTTTTTAATTAACAGTGTTTTAAGAAGCAAATTCCCCTGCAGCGACACCTTCTGCCTGTCTGTAGCTGGATGAACACTGCACTCCTGCAGCAGGCCAGTTATGTAAGCTACTTAGGGGCTCTTGCTCCAGTGTGCTCTGACCAGAATAGCAGATCTGAATTCGCCGGAGCCTGTGATGTTTTTATCATTACCCACCACGCTTATTTTCTCAAGACTTTCTATTTCTACCTTAATGGGTTTGAAAAGAGAATAAGAACCATGGTGAAGGTGGGCTCCGATGTTTGGTGCTGTCTGAGACCACGGGTGTGACCCTCAATGAGCTAACAATTTATCTCATTGTCTTGTCTCTAAAACCAGATTGTTGAACATGAGCTGTGCAGGGTTTGAAGAACAGACTGATAGCAAATGGGGCTACTATCATTGCTGTTGCTAATGGTAGGGCAGGCTGGATTGCATAGTACTTTGGGCTCCAAAGACTTTTTGCTTTCAGTGTATTTTGTTTGTTTGTTTTCCAGCAGTGGCCTTTGCCCTGAAGACAGCTACCAGAGGAGGAAGGACTGTAGAAACAAATCGGAAGTACCCAGTCTCCTCTATTGGCATTAGGCTACAGGTAAATACTTTTAGGTAATGATAGATACATTATGGCAAGTCTTTATGGTGGTTTGAAAAAAAAATGGCCTCCCCCAAAGGGAGTGGCACTATTGGATGGTGTGGCTTTATTGGAGTAGGTGTGACCTTGTTGGAGGAAGTGTGTCATTGTGAAAGTGGGCTTTGAGATCTCATATGTGCTCAAACTTTGCTCAGCATGATACCTAGATTACTTATTTTTGCCTGCATATCAGCACATAGCCACACCTTCTCCAGCACCATGTCTGCCTGCATGCTGCCATGCTCCTCACCATGCTGATAATGGACTAAACCTCTGAAACTGCCACCTCAATTAAATGTTTTTCATTATCAGAGTTGCTGTGGTCATGGTCTCTCTTCACAATAATCAAAACTCTTAATAAGGCAGTCTTTATTGTAAGCATTCTGTAATTCTTTTTTTCTTCAAATAAACTAAGCTGTTGGGATTGAATCATATGGCCCCTCAGACAAAAACTGCCAGGTTTGGTACATGTGCCTAGTGTCCTGAATAGGAGTTCTTTCTTAGGAGCCAGCTAGCTAGACGGTCATCAATCATATCAGAAAGGTTGTTTTGGCCACTTTATGAATACCTTGAGGAAACTTTGTTCCCATCATGAGGTTCATTGCATCCATGGCAACTGCTGAAGTGATGGCTTCTGGTTCAGAAGGCTTTATGCCAGTTACAGCTGCTCTGGGAAGTTTACACCAAGTCCGGAAGAATTCGCTTTGACCTTGGCAAGCCTCAGTGAACACTAGATGCCCTTGCCTACAGTTGCGTGGGATGGCTCCATCCTTCTTACCATGATTCTCACTCAAGCCTGGAGTGGGGATAGCACTTCTCTGATGTTTTAGCACAAACCTTGTGGTTGGCAAAGGGCATCCATGTCCATTTGAGACTTGTGGGTGGTTCACATTGGTGGTTTTTCCTTGTGCATATGTGACACTTATAATTGATAGAACTTGTCTCTACTCAAAAAGCATACCATGCTCCTCTCCTGGCTAAATAAACAGACCATCTCATCCCTTTCCAATTAATCCTGAATTACTCTCTTGAGTACGGACCTCTGGCGCTACTATATAAGGTCCTGGTAAAGACTTCTTCTCGTGGTCTTCTCACTGATTTGTGGTCTTTATTATAAGTAGAATGGGTTTAGCTGCTAACAAAAGGAACTCACAGATCCAGGAGCTTTCAACAGTGGTAAGAAGGTGGCTGGAGAATTTAAGCATGATTGTGAATAGATACTATACAGAGCTGAGATAAGGGTGCACAGATGATTTAAGGTAAGTGACTGCTTACTCAGACCATGAGCTGTCATCCCTGAAAAAGGATTTTATACCTGAAGCTGAAGAGCTGTTAGCATTAAGGGCCAAGTGTCCTGAGGCCGAAGCCTGGGAGTTGTAACATTAGCTGCTGACTGCAGAGGCACTGGTGTTCAATACCCAAAGCAAGAGACACTGACATGAGTTCTTTGTGCCAAAAAGGTCTGGCTTTGAATTCTTCCAGCTCTATCTGAGAACCTGGACTGTAACACTCTGGTGTTCGGGAGCTTACAGCTGGCCACACAGGAAGCAATCCCCTGTCATTCATGATTTCCATCAGTTAGAGCGTAGGGACTCTGGGCTTCCATTCACGACTTGGTAGACAAAGATTATAGCAAGCAAAGGAGATCCTGAATTCATTCATTCCTTCTTTCTTTCATTAAACTTTTGACAATTTCAAACATGTATATAATATTCTAATTACTCCCATCCCTATTCTCTATATATACCTTCAATCCATCTCTACTCTGGTCATCACAAATCCCTTTCTTGCATTGATGTCTTATTGTTTTTCTCTGTGAAGCATTTTATTTAACCAGGACCATCTGCGGAATCATAAGTTTGAGAACCTGAATTCTTATCTTCATATCAATGCAGTATTCTCAAGGTTTTCCTTATAAGGTCTCAGATTTACCTCTACTGTTTGCCATTATAAGGTGGTTGAACCTGGGAGAGTAGAGGCCAGATACGAAGCAGACTAAAGTCTCATGTAATAGCCAACTTTATTCAGTGCATCAAACAATTTATACTCCAAGAGTTAAGAATAAGCCCCATGAGTCAAGTGTACAATCACAAGGACAAGCCACATGTGGCAAAAACATATTTTTCCATAGATACATATAAACAGATAACAATAAAGAATAATCTAAAGTAAACTCACTCTTATCTGGTACAACTGGGAGAACATGAAACTGCATCCCAAGAACAATCTTGTATTATTGAAGAAACTGAAATCACAAGACTCTTGTTTTCTTGGAGATTTCTCTTAAGCACTCAGAATTCCCCTCACACAACTCCATTCCTGGACAAAGTTCCAACACCGCGACAGGGAAACATTAGGAAATGACCTAACAACTCTTGACTGCTCACCCGTTCTGGGATGCAGATGTTAAGAGGCTGCAGTAGGTTCCGGACTATACAGTGATGTGTCTATCTTGTGATAAATCAGAGAGACAGCCGTTTCCATCCTTCCCTTTTTATGCCATTCCTGCTCCCAACTGTCTTTCAAGGCAGATTTCTCATTCCATCCTCCAAATGAGGCCTCCCTATCAGAATGGCACTTGGTTCCCCAGGAAGCAAATGGTCGCTTTGATGTTTGGATAGGCTGACTTTAAAGTCCATACCCATCATTTCCCCATGTTTTTTTTTTTCCTTTCATGGAGAATTGTCTTTGAGTTAGCTTCCCTTGGCAACACATGCGACTCAAGCTTTCAAAGGATGGCTCAATCACTTACAAGTAAACTAAAAATATTTTAAATATGCTATCTGCCACGGGCCTAACATGGGGCAGATGATCTCCCAGAGAAAGCTGTCACTCAGAGGTACATTGCATAGTTGAAACTAGTTTCAAGTACCTTTCTATCTGCCAGTGGGGATCTCATTGTTCTGACTTCCGGGTAGCAGTGGGAGTTTGATTAGAACACTGGGCCCAGGATAATCTGCTCAGAGAGGAGGAGAAACATCCTGTATAAGGATATTATCATTTCATTGCCCTCTGATCTCTTTTACTCTTGATCAATTTACAAGGAACAGATTTGCTAAAGAAATTAACAGCCTACAAAGCTACCAAGGTTTCTTTATCTATTCAAAAAAATTGACTTTTCAACCAGAAAATTCCTTCTAATGGCTAGTGAAGCATAACCCCTAAGCGGATTATATGATTCATTTAGTTACCAGCCACAGTTTTCCAGTTTGCATTGAACTTTTCTTTGTCTATCACCAACCTATATTAATGAGGCCTAGAAATGCATAGTAATATTTGATATATTTTAAATTTCATATGGCTGAAGGAGCTGAGATTTCATCTTGTCTTGTTTCTCAGTCACTCTGGTTCCCCCTGAGTCTCTTCCCAGAATCTCCAGGAAGACATGGCAACCTGCTTGCTTGATTTCCAAGATGAGGATTTCAACATTTCCTTTCATTGCTAGAAGGATCGGTGTAATTAAATGTATATGGAATATTGTCCTATGCTTCCACGGGCCAGGGGGCATGTGAAGGTCTCTTTCTGAAGATACCAGCAAACAGGCTGTCACTGCTTTAAGATTTGGTCAATGAGTGGTAGAATCCTCATCCAGTGAACCTGGTTAAAGGCCCATGGCTGAAGAGATAGAGGCTCTAGAGGGTAACACTAGTTTTGTTTTGTTAACTGGTATTATCAAACTGCCTCATAAATATTTATGTTTATACTAATAGAATAGTGCTCGTCCTCAGAAGTGGTCAGAAAACATTTCAAGTAGTGGGTAATGCAGCAACTCTCTAAGGTGCTGAGAACAAGTGACTGTTGAAAGCTCACTCCTCAGTGGAACATCCGTGTTGCCCTTTCCAAGGCTCAAAGAACATTTGAGAGGGGGAAGGAATAATAAACGAGCCAGATGATGGGAAAGAAGATTGTGAAAGTCGTCTTCTGGGCATAAGATGACCTTGACATCAACAAACTCATAACCGAGTTATCTGCATGAGACCCATGCAAAAATGGACCACCATCAATATTCCAGCATGGTGCAGAGGGGCTCATGGGACTTACACTCTTCTCAGAGAGCTATTGGCAGTTGGTGGCTCATGAGGGAAGATGAATCAATCCCTTCAGTGAGTTGCTCTTAGTCTAGTGGCTACCTCTACAGCCGTGTTTATGCTGGCAGTCTTGGTTAAACATAATGAATGACAAAACAGAATCTAAAACAAAATAAAACAACAACAACAAAAAGACAAGACAGCAGGAGGTGGATTTGTTTGGAGGAGAGGATATGAGAGGGTAGAAGATGATATGGCCAAAATGTATTAAATACATGTGTGAAGCAGTCAAAGAATAAATTAAAAATAAAAAGACAAGAGAAATCTGTCGTAGTAAGAAAGTAGTCATTCACCAGTTGGAAAGTGGCTCTCATCAGACACTGGCTAGACCACAAAGCTTCCTAGACTCTAGAACCTAAACATTTGCTGTTGAGCCAACACATTTTTTGAAGCTGTAACCAAGTAAGACATGCTGGGACTTGGCCTTTCTAGATTTTCTTTTGTGTCCATAGACACCAACCTGGGAAAGATTTGGTAAGGCTTTCACCATTTATCTCATTTGAATATTAGTTGCTTTTCTTGGCTGTTATGAAAACACGCATGACAAAACTGCAGGGTGGAAAAACTCATTTTGAGGCAGGGGACTCAGACCATTATGGTAAGGAAATCGAGGTGGTGTGAGCATAGGGTAGCTGGGCACATCGCACCCACAGTCAGTGGGCACAAAAAGATGAATGAATCCTGACTTCTTCTACCCTTTCCCTTTTCATTTAATCTGGGACTCCAGTTGACATTCGGGATAAGTCTTTCCTCTTTGATAGGATGATTCCAGAAATACCCTTACTAATGTGTTTAGAGGGGTGTCTCCTAGGTGATTCTAAATCCATTCAAGTCAGCAATGAATATTACCCTCGACTGTGTATATATACATATGAAAATGTGCACATAGGAGTTAGAAATAATTGAGTAATAAGTCAGTATATTTAATGGCAGAGGATGTTAAATTCTCTGAAGCTCTAGCCTTATTTGCAGCAATCTAGACATGTCTATTCAATATTAGACTCTTCTAACATTTATAATATAAAAGTTAATAATCATAAGAGACACAGACATCTCACATGTAGCCCTAAGAGAAATAACACTTTCTGTTGTTGAGCTCTGTCTAGATCCTGTCTCGATCCTGCCAGTGTGGGGAAACTCATCACAAGGCAGTCCCCATACTTGTTGAGCAGCTCTGCATGACAGAAAGCTCTTTTTCCATATGCTGGCATTTTCCTTTCCTTAACCTGCATCCCTTGGCCATTTATAATGATTTATAGGAATTTTAGGAATGGACATAAAGTGGGGCTTATCCCTGAGGAATAACTGACAATGTCCAATGGGCCCTGTATTTGCTAAATGTTATGCTCTTCAGATCCACTCCAGTGCACAAGAACTGTTGTTCATAAAATACTATACTGCATTACCGGGTTTTGAACCTATGATGAACACTCAGAGTATGTGGTCAGGGGATCTTGATGGGTATTTCAGACTCATTACTTTGCTAGGTTTTGGATGTGATGGAGGAAACAAGAGGATACCTAAGATACTTGAAAATACAACATTCATGACAAGACTTATTTACATCATAGACAGACAGACAGACAGACAACAGCATTGCAGGGATCTCTGAAGAGAATCAGAGCCCATCTGGCAGAATAGAAGTCTCTCGTAGCTGTCTGATGGTGGCTGAGGTCTCACAACAGGAGCCAGCAGCTAGACTCCAGTTCCCTGGCAGGAATTCCCAATAGAACCAATACCTGCTTTGATGTTGGTTCATTTCCCAGGTGAGAAATCCGGCACCAGGGATTATTGGTTACCTAGGGACTCATAGGCAATGCCCCAGTTGAACGCTTATCAGTAACTGTGGAAGAAGGAGGGTTGCTGGAAGAACTACTGGACTCTAACATAAATTGTGTTTATGTCAAAGCCTCGCAGGATATATACAGGGAAGGAAAATCCACGCTTGCAAGGACTTTCTATCCTTGCAGGGGTGGAATCAGCAGTAAACAGGTACACAAAGGTTGGAGTGAAGAGGGTCACCTCAGACCTCCTATGAGCTGCGGAGAAAGCACAGTTGGGAATGAAGTGAGCAGAAGTGGGTGGGAGCCACCAGGTGAGGTCAGGCCTCTGGAAACCAATGGTCTGGTGAACGTGGATGTGTTCTAAGAGCAGGCTTGTGCTCTGCTTCTCTGCCTGTCAGACTGTTGGAAGAATGGATCCCCATAAATTAGAGTTTCTCCCCAGGAATCTTATGCCAGAAGAAGAAGTGGCTGAAGCTACCATGGGCACCATGGGCACCATGAAGAAGAAACTATCAGAGGAGGAACTTGTCTCCTGGAGAAGGATTTATCCTTTGTCAAGTGACCTTGCAGGAGGGACTCAACTGAGAGGATGACGGGCAGGGGACTTAGTGCTTCTTGGCTAGACTGCCTTAGTTAGGCCTAGCTCCTGATTTCTGTTTAAACTCCAGTTCATGTCGGGACCCCAAGGGAGTGTGGGAGGGGTCACTGGATCTCTTTGTCCCTAACCCCTATGGGGCCACATTGAACAAATCTGCTTTTCCTCCTTTTCTTTTTCTCTCAGATATTACATCCAGACTGTCATTTCTCCCTCCCTGGTAAGGAACAATTCTGTATTCTGTCAATCATGTTTTAAATAAATGCTGATTGGCCAGGAAGGAAGTATAGGCTGGAAAACCAGACAGGAAGTAGATGTGAGAACAGGAGAATTCTGGGAAGCAGAAAGCTCCCTTGGCATTCCTGCATAGTCCATCTAAGAAGCAGGATGTAAGCTGCCCCACTGAGAAAAGGTACCGGCCATGTGCCTAACATAGATAAGAACAATGAGTTAATATAAGTTACAAGAGCTAGTAAGAAGACTGAGCTAATGGGCCAATCAATGTATAACCTAATGTAGACTCTCTGTGTGATTTTCTTTGGGACTTGCTGGCTGTGGGGTACCGGGTGGAACAGAAACCCCAAAAAGCAGGACCCTTACACTACACCTCCCGGTATCCCTCTCATCCCCTTCTCCCACCTCTGTTCTCCCTTCCTCTGGGAGCAGGCCTCCCAGGGTATCAGCCAGAACATGGTATAGAAAGTTACAGTAAGACTAGGCCTAAACTCATATATCAAGGCTGGATGAGACAGCCCAGTAAGAGGAAAAAGATCCCACAAGCAGGCAAAAGAGCCAGAGACACCCATGGCCACTATTAGAAGACCCCATAAACACTCCAAGATAAACAACCACAGCTTGGATGCAGAGGATCTAGCACAGACCCATGCAGGCTCCGTGATTGGTGACTGGCAATCGTTGTTTCAGTCTCTGTGAGCCCCTGTAAGCCCTGATTAGTTGATTCCATGGGCCATGCTCTCTGCTATCCTCAACCTCTCTGGGCCCTACCATCTCCCCTCTTCTGTGGGGTTCCCTGAGCTCAACCTAATATTTGGCTGTGGATTTCTACATCTCCCATCTGCTGCTAGAGGAGCCTTTCTGATGAAGATTTGTCTAGGCACCCATCTTTTCTTATTGAGGGTTGTAGTGGACAGCCCTAGTTTATTGGGGCACGGGCTATGGCCTCAAGTTTACTAAGATTCTGAGGCTATGACTGTGTGTTTCTAATAGAATCATCAGAAGAGGGTAAAACATTCAAAGGTAGGGATTGAGTCAGCATTTGCCCAGGGCAGACAACAGAGGAAGGTGGGATAGTGTCCAATGGGGAGCAGATTTTGGGGTACTTCTAGCTACAATTGGCTACATAATTTATGATGTACAACATGCAGAAGACACCTTTTCCCGCAGATACATTTTAACAGTATGAGTCGGGGTGTCACTGAAAACATCTGTTGCATAGAGTTTTAGAAGTTAAATTAATGGTGGGGAAAACTTGGGGGACACTCTGAACCTGTGTGTGGCAAGGTGAATCCTTCATTGGGTGCATTTACTTGATTCTTGGTTTAGAGGAAAAATATTATTTCACTTAATTCAGCCCCTGTTAATGTACAAGTGAAATGTTAGCTCTTTTCATCCTGTCCCTTGTAGGATACAAACACCCTCCTTCAGGACCCTCCACAGGGTTGGTGACACTAAGGACAAGAAAACAAGCATTTTTGTTATTTTCTAATCATGTAAATTTCACTTGTTAATGGGGAGTGTTGACAATCACAAAAAATCCTAAAATTAGTGAATTTGTATCTAAAGCCTCTAAATATTTGTAGAAAGCTAATGGGCCATATTCAGATGTTAATATGACCTTTGAAACATTTTATCTGGCATTTTGAGAGCTCCATACTGCATGGCTTTTCAAATAGTATGTGGGAGGAAAAATCAAAGAAAATCATTTTGTGTTAGGAAAAGAAAGAAAAGCACACTAATTGCACAGAACAGGAAAAGCTTTTGAAAGTTGTGCTTCACCTGCCTTTGTTGAGGCCAATTATGTACTTTTAAAGGTACTTCCTACAGGAAGGATTTTTTTATTCATGAGTTATTTTTGTATGTATATATTGCCCCTCCAGATATTTGCAATATTGGTAAGAAAATAGTCACCAAAGGCAGCATTTCTTTGCATATCAAGGCTCTTTTAATTCTTAGGAACATTGTAAAAATAAGACAGACTTGAAGAAAAAATTCTCATTTTTACATAAATTCTTGTACAAATTTTCATCTCATACTTCTCTCTTTTACTTAAGACCATTTAAAAGATGATATTCTCACGTGGTTATATAATGTCTGGCAGAGGACCAGTAACAGTGTGAAGTTACATCATGTAATACGGTCCCTTTCCCATGTGTAGTGTTTGTCTTCTTCATCTGGGGAGAAGAATCAATGATGGGAGCACTGGTCTTCTTTCAGAAATCAAGTGTTATTTTCCTATAAAAGTAGACATAGACTGTCTAATACTTTGAAAAATGTTTTCTCTTTTACAGGATTCTTCTCCCAAGGTCATTACTTTCTCTTTTTCGTTCTAGCATGGGACACATCACCAAAAACTTCCATGTAAAGGTCAGGCTAATGTTCCCTACGATATTACTGAAATCCTCTCACGCTTAACTCCTTTTGCTGAGATCCTTGGGCCCTTATTTGAGGAGATAAGATTAAGCTTTGCCTTTCTGAAGAAATGTAGGATGCCATTGTACCAGGTGTCAAAGACTGTATCATCACTTTAACAGGGCTTGCCTGTCACCTGTTACAGGAGAACAGTTTCCTAAGATGAAAGAACAAGACATATCTCTTCTCCCAAAGAAAAAGAAGAAATTAAAGGTGTTTGATGCTGTTGTCTGGAAATAGAGGAACCTGTAAGTAATACACGGAGAAGCTGGGGAGCAGATGGTCTTGAACCATAGTCATGAGAACCTTTCTGAAAGTCACTTCCAATGAGTTAACGGAGAATTATGTTCAGGGCCACACCAATCTTCGTGTTGTCTTAGTTTGGGTAGCAGAAGTGGCCTATGTTTCATTAAGAATTTTTTCTTCTTTGTTTTCAGATTTCAGTGATATTGTTATGTATGTTCAAAATGAAAGTGGATTATCAATCAAGTGAAATGGAGACAATAAAGATAGATGGTTGGGCCTATTTATATTTCCTAAAATAGTCTCATTAGAGAAAGCTGTTGAATAAGAAAGTATTATTTCCTAGTCCCTAAAACCTAAAGCAAAGGGGAAAGTCTAGCGCTAATTTCAATGGGAGACAAAGCACAATATTCAAGTTTGCTTTTGTTTGGTGTAGAAAAGCACTTATTTCACTTCCCCTTCCAGGTCACAGGCATCCTTGAGAGAAACCAGAAAAAGCATTAAGCAGGAACTGAAGTAGAAAGCATGGAGAATGGCTCTTTTCTGTCTGTCTGTAAACTAGCTTACTTACACAGCTCTGGTCCCACGCAGAGCTGGCTAGGCTCTCCTACCTTGCAGTCATGGCAATGCCTCACAGACATTTCACAGGCTAATCTATTGGAGACATTTTTTTTTTCAGTTTGAGGTTTCCTTTTCTTAGATGATGATAGATGTTATAAAATTGACCATAAAAACTATCCAAGACACAAAATTAAGGCTATTAAGAGGGGAAAAAAGGAGGTTTAGATTTTTTTTTTTTGTATTTTAGGCTCCACAATGTGAGAAACACGAATGTCAGCCTCTGGAAAAGTTATCCTCTACCAAGTCAAAACCTTAACATTTGAGTTATTTCCACCTAACCTTGCATCTATTGAGTACTTAGGATATAGCAAGGAATCTCTTGTCTGTGGGCTACAAAAAGTCCATAATGATAATACACTTCATAAATCACTTAATGTTTAATGGAAATGGTTAGAATTTTTGCTGGCAAATAACAGAAACCTATTTAAACTACCTTAAAAACAAAGAGATGATTCATCAAGAAGACCAAGAGATTGATCCAATATCTTGAATATAACAGATCTGATACTTGAACATTCTCTTTAAATCTCTATGATAGTCTCTGCTCTCTGTTGGTTTTCCTCCTTGATCTACTTTTATCTAGAAAATATAATCTGACACCGTGTGGGGTGACACACATCCCTGAGCCTCCACTTAGGAGGCCAGGAGAAGAGCCTGAATTGGTTGGGGGACAGCCTGAATTATACAGCAAGACTCTTCTCAAAACAAATAGGAGGGAGTACTTACTAGCTCTTGACTGTGAATGGGCCTTAAAGCTGGCATTTCAGAGAAACTGTAGTGCCTATCCTTGATAATTCTAGCCAAGAAAAATCCCATAAGGACATGGATTGGGCTGAAGTCATATAACATCCCAAAAGAAAGTCGAAGTGTTGCTTGGATATTGTCAGTGTAAACATCCTGGCCCAGCTGGACTATGTGGAATAGAGTTTTCTTAGGAAAGAAGGAGGAAAATGAGTGCACTGTGGTGAAGGATAGAGCAGGTGGGTTTCCAATAATTTAAAATCATACTAACCTGCTCCTACCTTGTTGACCGAGGGTTTCTTTCCCACCAGATCCTACAGCCATCAGCCATCAAGTCCCAATGAATCACACAGAGGTCTACATTGGTTATAAACTGATGGGCCCATTAGCTGAGGCTTCTTGTTAACTAATTCTTATAACTTATATTAGCCCATAACTCTTGTCTATGTTAGCCACGTAGCTTGGTAACTTTTTTGGTCAGGCAGTCACATCTTGATTGTTCTGTGTCTGGATCACGACTGCAGAAAGGGCTTTACTCTTCCCAGAATTCTCCTGTTCTTGTCGCCCCACCTCTACTTCCTGCCTGGTTGTCCCGCCTATACTTCCTGCCTGGCTACTGGCCAATTAGTGTTTTATTAAAATACAATTGACAGGGTACAAACTATTGTCCCACAGCACTGCCTTTCTAAAATTTGTGTACATTAACTCATGCCTTTATGTGCAAACAGTACATCCTTCACTAATTCTCTTGCTCTCTTTTTTTTCTTATCTAAGCAACATACAACAATAGTTGACTTTACATCACTTTGACTGGGCTGAGAGATGCCCTGATGACTGGGAAGTCATTATTTCTGTGTCTGCCCGTGAAGATTAGATTTGAAGTCGATGAGCTGTGTAAACCAACAGTCTTTCCCAGAGTGTTTGAGTCTCATCTCCCAGGCTGAAGGCCCATGTAGAGCAGTAGCAGCTGATCTTAGGCTGTGGCTACAGGACAGCAGTGACTTTTCTGATTTTCTAGTGTGCAGATGGCAGAGCATAGCATTCTCAGGCCCCATATCTGTGTGAGCTGATGCCTATATCCATCTGAAGTATATTATTTCTGTTTTGCTTAGGTCTAAAAGTTGTGTAAAAATAAGCTGTTTCTAACATGTTAGTTTATATTGTGAGAAAAAAAGAAATCAGTACCTGGGACCCAGAAGCAGCTTCCTATCTCCATATTAATTCAAGTTTCACAAGATCATTTGGAAGACAAATTCTGTTCATTTTATGAGCTACTCAGCCCAACATATGTCACTGGAAAATGAAATCCAAATGTCTCCTGTTTTCATCCATGTCACATACAGAGATATGATGTAGAACAGGAATCCAAATGGACACTCGGTACCACCTTAGAAATTCATTAGCACGAATCCTGCTATTCACCCCTGCCACAGAGCCTCCCATCTGCTTCCCGTTTCAGCTTCCAGTGCCAGATCTCTTCTGCAGTGTTATTAGGAAACATTTGGCATGTGTTTTTACAGCGGTTCTGTTTAATGTACTTTGTAATCATCAGGCATAAAAATGATGATGTCAGTTCAGCAAGAAATATTTTCTCAGTGAGTCCATTTTGGCTGTTGGTGATTGTCCCCTTAACTTCCTATTATGTGACATAAATAACCTGTCAATTAATTCTAGAAGTTCGTCAAGGGGAAAAAGTCACTGTATTCTGATGTCCTTTGGATTTGATGGGTCAAATGCTACAACCATGTGTGATCGGCAGAGGGCAGTGTACAGGAGCAGTCAATTATAAATGTCTTGAGGCTGGGGAGGCTGTATCTACAAGTTCCCTGAAGATAATCTTTTCTTGATGCTGACTAGTGGCTCAGAGACTAGAATGACTGGACTTTTTTGTTCTTGTTTTATAGTTCAAATTCTCAACAGGGTTGAAAGTTTGTTCAAGGTCATACGAACAACGATTGAAGGAAGGTCATAACCAAGTCCATGTGCTTTCTCAATGTCTTGTTACCTCACGTAGAAGAGTGAAAATTATATTTGCCCATATCTGTGTGAGGGGAAAGGAACAATAAAGGATGGAGATTCAGCCAGGATGGAGTCTCTGGCCCTGCCCGACAGGCTGGTTTTGCTAGCTGGCTAGAGCACATAAGTCTCTAGCCTGGAGTTCCCTGAAGATAAAGCCTGTATTCTTTCACTGACTGCATTTCTCCATCTCTCCATTTCCAGTGTTTTGCAATCACTGGTCACCTTCTGTGCTTCAGAGAGATGTGAGACTTAGATTGGAGCCACACTTCAGGCTTGAGAACTGGAACTCCCGAGAGTCAAGACGTCCTTGCCTGTAGTTTTGTTTTTGTCTGAAGACTTGCCTTTACTCTCCTTGAGTCTCTTCTCTTGGTGGTGAGGCTGGGAAGCATAGATATTATGTGCTTCTGTCAACAAGGACATCATCACTCATGCTTCCTGAATGAGGAGCTCTGATCCCAGAAAAATCACCCAAGTCACAGCTGAGCATCACACGCTACTTCTATCTTATCAACATTCTTGCTGCCCAGTGTCAGCTGCATTCTCTACCATCATCTCGTCTCATCATGTCTGTGTTCCATTTCACTCTCTCTAGAAAATGTGCTGATTTCTAAATTCCAGCCTTCCTGGATAGAAAGTGATGTATACTATTTGTGCCTAGATTTGTGAGTAGCTTCCATAATGTGTACTATCTAAGCAAGATAAATGGACTTTTTGTTGTCCGTACCTTCTCGATACAGCCTAGCTGTTTATCCTTAGTTGTTTTTTTTTATCAGTTGTTTTCTAACCCATCCCATCTCTCCTCCTTCCCCATCTTCTTCTGACTACAAGAAAAGTGGAATGGAATATGGTTTTGTTTGCTTTCTTTATCGTACTACCCAATAAACCTTATGTGCAAGCAAGGTAAAGAAGTGAGACTCTCACTGCCATGGCCCTCTTGGCTGACACTCTAACACCTTTAGCTCTATCTTTGGCCAGTGGCTCTGTTATTTTTCTGAAGATTATGCCCACCTGCTTCCTGCTCTATCACGATTGCCTTTCCCCGGCTGTGATAGGAATACCACGCCTCCTTGCCTCGCATGGACATCTGGCATCTTTTTGCTTTTCCACCTCATTTTAGCTGCACCACCACAATTAATCTCATGGTTAAGTCTTTGGCACAGTAAAATAAGCTCTTGATTGATGTGGGAATCAGCACCTCTTCTGCTGCCTTACAGAATGTTGTTGTCATCTTGCTGCTTATGGGATCATTCCCAGAGACAGATCCCAAACATAATGACTTACTTTTGAGTTTTATTTCCTGGTAGAGAGAGTCAGATCTTTCATTTCTCTGATTTATTTATAAGTCATTTTCTTGAGGACCTTGGAACTAACTTAGACCAAGAGTTTCGTGGTTACCCATCTAGGATGCTCAGAAATCATGTTGTCATGGCTACTTTTCATCAACATTCCTTCTCTGCCCCAAAATTTTGTCTCAACTTATACTAAGTTGGAATGATTAACCTCTTATTGGAGGGACAGACATATAACTCCTACTAAATTTTTGTTAGAACAAGCTTAGTGCCCTCTATATTTAAAAAAAATAAAATAAAATAAACTCAGGACATACACCTGCTCTGGCTTTTCTAGCAAACCTCTTCTGAGACTCTGACCTTGGTTATAGGTCCAATCATTCAGTTAGTTGTTGATGGAGACAGGAACCTTTTAATCCAGTGTCCATTAATCTATTTGTGGGTATGTTGATTCCATTTCCTTGTTGTTATAAATACAGTGGCAATTAAATATTTTTCTTTTAATCACTTCTTCTGCCAAGGGACTATTTTTGATCCATTTTACATTTTCTCCTTATGAGAAACAAGCTCTTTATAGCCTTAGCAATTACTAATAGACCTTAACACTAATAACTGATTCATCTCATGCAGTAAGAACTTGTTATACTGTTCTAGAAAGATTTTAGGCTCTTCTCTAGCTGATGAAGTTTACTCCATGTCCCAGATAGGAAACCTTCCCTTTTTTTTTTTGACTATAGATTAGGCAGTCAAAAAATCTCTAATGAACTTTCACTTTCCTTCTTCTATCTTCATGTTCCAAGTTCTGTCTAAGGGGACCCTAGGCACCAGAGCTGGCCTTTCTGTTTTAAAAGAGCCATGACTTCCCCAACCCATTTCTCAGAAGGATGAACACTGGTCATCTATTGACTCATCATCAGGTTGATTTACAAGAGGCTCCCTCTTTTCATGTCCCATCAGAGAAACATGGTCTGTATTGATTCCTGCTACTGTGGGTTTTGCTCCAGCTACCAGTGTAGCTCCATGGAGACAACTAGTCAGGACTCGGTGTGTTGAGATGCCTGTTATTGTCACCAGGGTCTGTTCTACCAAAGCCTTCAGTATTATTTCTTTCTGTTGAAATCTGATAGATTTTTGTTTTTCTGATACTCCAAAGAGGCTTTATTGTTACTTATTACTTAGAGGCACACAGGGTAGGCAAGAAGCACGTTAGAGTAGACCATCAACAAATCAGACATTCCAGCGATTTCTAATTACTTTTTAAACTTAAAATATTTTAGAGATTTTTTTCCATAAATGCAGATAGCTAGATCAATTGAAAATGGACTTCCAGAAATAGACATCGGCAACTCCTTTTCTCCACATCACCTCCAGTGTGTCTAAAGTGATGTTATGTTGAGGAGCATTAAGTGAAAGCTAAGGTTTAATTTCCAGGGATCTACAAAACCACAGGGAAATTAAGTTCTAGGTGTTGCATTCTGTCATTATTTATTAAATGTGAAAAGTGACAGCGTGACCAAGTTGTCTTATGGTCTCAAAGCACGAATGGCACCCACCAGGATTCCCAGAATCCCATACACCTCTTCACCTTTGCCTAAGAATGCTCCAGCTTCTTTTGGTTTCTTTAATATAAATGTATGGGAAAGTACTTGATCAGAAAATTTCCTATGTTAAACTAACTTCCCTTTGAAAACCATATTGAAGCATAGATATTTCTGCCTCATGTTCTAAAGGAATTCTTATGCCTTTAAAGTCAGTATTCCACATGTGAATAAAATACATTAAACATAATATGAAATATATGTAAACTATATGATATATGTTTATTCAGTAAACAAAACCTCTTAGGCAGAGGAAAATAAAAGGTTCAGGTTGATGGAAATCTGTGAGAAATAAATGAATAGCCTTAAAAAAGTAATGTATAGGGCTGAGGAAGTAGTTCAGTTGGTAATGTTTTCATCTTGTAAACACAGAACCTAAATTTGAGTCTGGAAATCCACAGGAAAAAGCTAGGCATGTTGGTGTGCACTTTGATTTATTTATTTATTATTTATTATATTCAGATCTTGTTCTCCCTCTTCCCTAACTCCTCCCAGATGCTGCCTCCTAGCTATTCTACACCCTTTCTCTCTTTGAAAAACAAACATCTCTCTCTCTCTCTCTCTCTCTCTCTCTCACACACACACACACACACACACACACACACAGGGACACACGCACACACACACAGGGACACATGCACACACACAGGGACACACACACACATTGGGACACACACACAGGGACACACACACACATTGGGACACACACACAGGGACACACGCACACACACACACACAGGGACACATGCACACACACAGGAACACACACACAGGGACACACACACACAGGGACACACACACAGGGACACATGCACACGCACACACACACACAGGGACACACACACAGGGACACACACACAGGGACACACACACAGGGACACACGCACACGCACACACACACACACACACACACACACACAGAGCTACATGTACAAACCGCCTCACAGGCACAAAATACCAATATGTTTTGAGTGATATATGAACTACTGGGCAATAGGAATAGCAGGTGACAAACACGGGGAAGAAAAGAAAACAAGGAGTTGATTAAAATATTGGCAGGTGAGGAGGGATGTGTGTGCACTAAACCTTAAAGGAATATCGATTCATCTTTGTGCTTGTGGTTGTAGGGCAAGGACTTTCCAGATCTGTCAGTCAACACCACCATTATTATTCCAGTGAATTTTAGGAAATAAAATTCATGCCTGAAAGTCTCATTTTTAGTCACAGAAATGGTTTATTTTTCATTCTCATCACTTACAATTTTAAAGCGCATGTTTTTCTCTTTTGTCTTCAACATGAGCCATCCCAGTGAGCGCTAAGCTTTACTTCCTACTTTTATAAATACAAATACCTCTCTCTGATGAATCACAAGTCAACAAGGTATTAAGTGTCCAAGGTTAGGTACAGAATGTTCAACGCAGGAGAAAATGTACCCATAATTTCCATACATTCCCGTTCTTTCCTTATTAATTGCTAGACAGCAAGTCCAGGCCTTAGTCAGAGTGAGAGCGGATGTAGGGCCCTAAAATAGACTCTTCCCTTTTGTTAGATCATAGATCATAATGGAGGAGGACACGGGCAGCCGCCTGACTGATCACAGGGCTGTCTTGAGTGAAATCTGGTAAACTGAGGCCAGATGTCGCTGAACCACTCTCTAGGTTTGAGTCATTCTCTACCTGAATAGACAAAGAGACTTGATTCAGCAAACATGCAGGAAGTACCCGCTTTGGAACTGGCTGTGCTACAGAGGAGCCGTCGATATTGGTGCACATCCCCCAGTCTCTAGAGAATGAGGCTTGCTTTGGTCGATGCTCTTTCTCACCTGTTGCTTGCTCTTCAGTCAGCCAGACGAAACTCGCTCCCTGAATCCATGCTCTGCCTTCCTCTTATGCATATTCTTCTCTGGGTTTTCAGTTGGATATTTCAGCGTTATAGGTTTGTAACGAGACTGTAATTCCATCAAAGATGTTCCTGGTCGATCTAGTTTCCACATGAGCATTAGCTATTATTGAAATATTATTTAAAATACTTTTTGTTTGATTGTTGGCGATTAGGAGATCATGACCGAAAATGAAAAAAATTAAATAAAACTCATGGCCAATTCTTACTAATCTATGCACGGAGCTCTCTCACCTGATTGGACAGGCTGAGGTTTCAAGTGGCTGCTGGTCCATGGGGCTTGCATGACTTCATTAGTAGGGTGCTTGTGGTTGTGCCCATAAGTAAATGCTTAAAACCAGAAAACAGCACCAGCGTAGAGCCACCTGAGGGCTAAGGGAGGATCTTCCACTGGCCACACAAAGCAAAATGGCGACCATTCTAACGCCCTGCTGTATTGCTTGCTTTTCTCTTTGCTGTGGCTAAGCCCCTCACAGAAATGACCACAGGAAGGCAGGGTTTATTTGGATCATCATGGCAGAGAATGTGGGGCAGATGGTCACACTGTACCTGTAGTCAGGAATCAGAGAGATGAAGGCTGATGTTCAGATTCCTTTTCTTCCCTTTGTTAGTGCATGCCTGTGGGAATGAGTGTGTGCATGTGTATGCGTGTGCATGCGTGTGTGTCCCTGTGTGTATGTGTGTGACTTGCTCACCTTGGTGGCCAGAGGTCAACCCTGAGCCCCTTCCTCTACTGTCCCCCACCTTATTTTTTTGAGACAGGGTCTCTTACTGAACTGAGAGTTTATAGTCTCCACTAGACTGACTGACCAGCAAGCCTTTGGGATCTTCCAGTCTCCCAACCATAGGCTGGGAGTCCATGCTGCAGTGATTGCCATTTCTATGGTTTCTGACATTCAAACTCAGATCCCCATGCTTGTGTCACAGTCACTTTATCTCCTGGGTCTTGTCTGGAACCCTCCTTTTTATTCAGTCTATGTCTCCGAGCCAACAGATGGTGCCAAACCATATTTAGGGCGTTCCCATCTCAATTAGCCCAGTCTGTAAACTATTCACAGATTCCACCAGAGCTGTGCTTCTGAATTCATTCCTAACCCCATCAAGTGGACACAAGTTGACAGTGGAAGCTGACTACCCTACCACCCAACCTGCACCAGTTCTTTTTTTTTCCCCCTTTGGTGGATTAAGCTTGTCCAGCAGTGTGTGCTTACAACCTTGGTGTGGTGCATGCTGATTGTGGATGCCACTCAGCACAGATGCAGGAATGCAGCCCGAGAATCCAGCACCCTGGGAAGGGGACATGCGCCTTGCCAGAGAAGGCAGGGTCTAGCACAGTGCTGCAAAACAAAGCGTGTCTCAGCTCCAAGCGATGACTAATGAGGCACAGGTTCTGGCTGCTAGGAGTCAATGAGATGAGTAATAGCGCCAGGGGTGGAGAAGGTGAAGAATAATGAGGGAGGGCAATGAGCTTTGTCATCACTGGGGGGTGACGGCTAGAACTCGTTTTTATTGGCCACTCACAGAGCAGCCCTGGGACTATGCTGGTTAGCTTGGCTTAACTGCATACAGTGCAGAGGATATTTCTTTTCTTTGTAGTTGAGAAGGGAGAGAACTTTCTTCCCTCAAGGCCATGTACTCTGGGCACAGTTAGGTAGGTGAATTGAGGGTATAGAATTGAAGATGCTATAACTATGGAGCAGGGATAGGTTAGATGGATATAGACAATGTTGGAAGGCAGAGGTAGAAAGAGACGAGATGACATCTCCAGAGGATAGTAGAGTGGACACTGAAAAGGATAGTGTTTTTAAAGGTTTGTTCTTAGCTTGAAGTAAAACAGGTCAAGAAAGCCGAAAACTCAGTCCAGTTTGAAGTCCTATGGAAAGAGGTCAACATACAGATGTATGAAATGTCACATCTGGGAAGCAGAAGGAAATGACAACTTGTCCTGTGAATGGAAGTGGCTCCTCTGTTCAAGCCACCAGAGTTCTAATGAGGGAGGTGAACTGACATTCCTGAGGCCATTCCTATAGGTGTGTCTAAAGAGTGACATTTCTGTTGGAGGAGGGGACTTGGGACAGCGTTTAAGAGCAGCTTATAGCTCTCTGAGGGATGTTGTGTGATTTTTTTTTCCTCTTTTGGTTTTTTGAGGGGTCCACTATCCAGCTCCCAAATAAATCATAAATAGAGGCTTATTCTTACTTATGAATGCCCGGCCTTGGCTTGGTTTGTTTCTTGCTAGTTTTTCTTAAGTTGTCCTGTCTACCCTTTCACTTTGGGCTTTTATCTTTCTTATTTCAATATATTTTACTTTCCTTCTTACTCTATGGCTGCCTGGGTGGCTAGTCCCCGATCTTATGTCCTCTTCTTCTTTCTTGCTCCTCCTGCCTATTTTTTGCCTTGTTTTCGGGTTTCCTATTTATTCTCTCTGCCTGCCAGCTCCTCCTAGCCTTGCTCCTGCCTTGCTATTGACCATTCAGCTCTTTATTAGGACCATCAGGTGTGTTAGGCAGGCACAGTAACACAGCTTCACAGAGTTAAACAAATGTAGTGTAAATAAAAGTCATACACCTAAAAATAATATTCCTCAACAGAAGGACCTTTTCGCCCCAAGGAGAGGAAGGTACCATCTCCTCACATCTTGAATGACAGGACCGGAACAATGAGGAGAACTGACATTCAGAGATGTCTATTGCTGATGAGGGCAGTATCCCAACATAGGGAACCCCAAAGTTAGTGATGGCTCTTCATTTATTGAAGGACATAGCTCATTATATTTTCCTCAACACTGATTATATCTTTTTTCTGAGTATACATAGACATTAGATAAATTCCTGTAGGTAGCAAAGTTGGTTGAATTAAACAGAATTCATTTCTTATTCAGAAAAAAGAAAAAGAAAGAAAACATAAAAACTGCAATACCAAAATATCCTCATACATTGCCCCCCCTCAACTCGGAGATGTATTTTTGAGTCATATAGCGGTTGAATTATGAAGCTCAGAAAATGAACTCAGGTCTGTTAGTTACTCCTGCTGTCATACCATGGTCAGAGCCTTGTGGTTAGATAGATAGAGTTCAAAAGCTTCCACTGTAAACAGTGTGACCCATGTGACTCACTCAGCTTTCTCCTGTTTCTCCTTCTGTTTTGAGTAAACTGGCTTATAGTCGTCGAGGCCATAAAAGCCATGGACGATTGTGCCACAGGAGGCAGAGAGCATGTTTTCTTACTCACTGGGTACCTATCAGATATTAGGCTGTGCTAAAACGGAAATAAAACACAGGGTAATCCCATCATGGTGTCTCTCAGAGTAGTTGTGCTGGCAAGTTTTATGTCAACTTGACTTGAACTAGAGTTGTCCAAAAGAGGGGACCCTCAACTGAAACAAAACGCCTCCATAGGCTCCAACTGGAACGCATTTGTCTTAACTAGTGATTGTTGAGGAGGAGCTAGCCTATTGTGGGTGGAGCCATCTCTGGGTTCGTCCTGGTGTCTATAAAAAAGCAAACTGAGCAAGCCATAGGGAGCAAGACAGTAAGCAGCTCCCGCCTCTAGGTTCCTTCCCTGTTTTGAGTTCCTGTCCTGACTTCCTTCGATGATGAACAGTGATGTGGAAGCAGAAGCCAAATAAACTCTGTTCTCCCAAGTCGCTTTGGTCATGGTCTTTCATCACAGCATGGGTAATCCTAGCTCAGACAAGTTGGTGTCATGGTAGTGGGTTACTGCTGGGACAGACCTGATCATTTTGTTTGGGGAGGATTGTGAAGGGACTCTGGAACTTTGGACTAGAAAAGCCACTGAGTTTTGAGAGTTCAGTGAGCTGTTCTTTAAGAGCTTGGAAGCTTTTGAGAGCAATGTAGACAATGGATGCCTGGGCTATGACGTTTCAGAGGGAAGCAAAGACCCAACGGGCCTTTTGTGTGAAGAATCTGTGCTACTGAGCAGCTGGAGCTGAAGAATCAGCTGTGAATAACAAGAGACCAGAACCATTGAAGCAAAACCTTTGCTTTGCTGGGCTTAATGGATGCTTATCAGCTGGGCTGAAGTATCTGCTGTATTTAAGAAGACACTAGCATCATTGAGTTGAAGTCTTCTGGGAAGTGTTTCCTTGGGGTAGGACACAAAAAACTGTATTACACAGGAGGTTAAGGGTCTACCTCCTACAGGCAACCAAACTTGGTAGTCTAAGAATCACCCATGTGATGCTGATTTTGAAGGCATGAAGGGGTAATGGAGAGCACCTGAGACTTGACCCTGTGTGGCAGGGCTGGAGTTCCTGCAGAGAGCACAGGAGAGGATCCTGGTCAAAGTGCAGCCTAGCTGCAGCATTGCTAAAACCATGGGATAATCACCAAGAACAGGAGCAGGGGTGGAGTGGAGCCAGTTGTAGCCTAGAGCGTAGAGCCTGAGAAGTGACACAAGCCCTTTGGAGGGATCCAGAAGACTGTGAATAAAGTCCAGATAATTGGACACTGACTTAGTTATTTTTTATTGTTTTTAATTTAGCTATACATTTTCCTCCACTCCCCTCCCTTCTTCCCTCTCCGCCCTCCTACCCTCTCTCATGACTCCCACATGGACATTGAGTTATTTACACACATGTAATTTGCTTTATTTCACTTTGTTCAGATTGTGACTGCACCCTGGTTATCCCCTCTGGAAGAAAGAAAGAATTTTTTATTAGTATTTTCTTATTAATTAAAAAATTTTCATTTATAATACATTCTGACTGCAATTTCCCCTTCCTCCTCTCCCTCTCCTCCCAGGCCTCCCCTGCCTCCCTTCTGCCCCCATCCACTCTTCCTCTGTTTCTGTCCAAAAAGGGACAGGCCTCCAATGGGTGTCAACAAAGCATGCGAAATAGAGTTGAGATAGAGTATTTTTATGTTTTATTTGATAGGAAACCATAGTTGAAAGACTTTGGATTAAATAAAAAGAATTTTTAAATGTTTGAATTTTTAAAGATTTGGAATCTTTATATTGTGATATTGATATTAGTGTGTGTTCTTGGGGAAGAGCAAGAAAGGAAAGGTGATGGCTTAGTAATGATGTGTTTGTGTGTCAAGTTGACAAGTTGTCAATTGTTCTTGGTAGCTTTATGTCAACACAAGCTAGAGCTACTTTAAAAGGGGGGAACTTCATTTGAGAAAAAGTCTCCGTAAGTGGCATCTCTAGGGCTTTTTCTTAGTGATTGATGGGTGAGGGCTCATTCCTTTGTGGGTGGTTCCACTGTTAAGCTGGTGGTCCTTCTATGTCCTTTGGGCCATCTTCTTCCTTCTGATTTCTGCCCAGTTTAAGTTCCTGTCCTGACTTCCTTCAGTGGTGATCAGATAACATGGAAGTATAAGCAACTTTAACCCTTTCCTCTCCAAGTTACATTAGTCACGGTGTTTCATCACAACAGTAGTACCCCTAACTAAGACAGAAGTCAACTTCAAAATTGATTTGTTCTGTCATTGTTAAGATTTGACTATGAACTGTCTTTGTCAGGTTCCTGTGTTTGAATACTTGACCCCAGATTGCCGATGGTGTTTCTGTAGACTTAGGGAGCCTTGAAGGAGTAAGAGCTGGGTGGTGGCTATCAACACGAAGGGAGAGCGGAAGGATCGTTGCCTAAGCCTTGTTCTGTCGCAAGTCTCTGCTTTCCAGCTACCCCTGTGACATGACCAGATGTGCACTTGCTCCTACACCAAGGCAGAAGCCCCACTCTCCCTATCTTCCTGTTATGGAACTGTGAGCTGAAAACAAACCCTTCCGCCTTGTTGCTTATTATAAGATGTTTGGTTATAGCATTCAGAAAAGGAACTAAGAGTCATGGTCATGGCAGCTTGATCTAAGTTTGCTCTAACCCTTCTGGAATAATGGCTTTAAATTAAGCTTTTAATGAAGCTAAATAAAGCATTTAAGTAAATGCTTTAAATGAAGCACTTCATGCTTCAAGTTCTCTTTTTTTCTAGAGTAAACATATTTGTTTGTAGAGACTACATGGACTTTTTAACAAGCATTTTCGTGTCTGCGTTGGGCTCATAGACTAGGTTGACAGTCTCAGAACAGTATACCTCCTAAGCCCTGTAGAGAAACATGTGCTTTGCTATCATTGCCACAGGAAAATACAGTGATGAGCATAAGGTGAGGTGACCTGGCCAGTGGCCATTGTCTCAGAGTCATTTTAAAGAATTGTTCCATTTGATTTTAAAATACATTTCAGTGACAATAAATAATAACAGCATAGGTAGCATAAATAATAACAAATAATAAATTGTCACATGAGCTGTATTGGTGACAACAGCCATTGGTCAGTGAACCAGAAGACCTGGCACTGTCAGAGGAGTGTGTGTGTTTATACTTAACTCTTTCTGAACTAATTCATCTTTCAGTTGGATGTTAATGTGATTTGATTCCCAACGGTTGCCCACAGGTTCATGTTTTCCAATACTGACTTCTCAGTTGGTGGCGCCATGTTGAAAGGGCTAAGAATGTGCAGGAGATGGAGCCTTGCTAGAGGAAGTGCATCCCTCCCCTGTGTGTGTGCCTTGAGGTGGTATAGTCTTGTTCTAATTCCTGTTCACTTCCTACCTCCTGAGTACTGATGTATTGTGATTCAGTCTATCTCTTGCTTCTGCAATCATGCCTTTCTCACCCTAAGCGGGAAGCAGGGATTTGAAAACAAAATTAATCCTTTCTGACAAAAAAAAAATCACTTCTTGTCAGCCGTTTGTCCATGGCGCTGAGAAAAGTAACTATTATAGATGTTGTGTCTATAATGTCCGTGTTTTAGAAAGCTAGCAAGCACAGCATTCCCTTAAATCAGGTAATGTTATTGAAAAGTCAGTATCAGAAGACACTTTACCTCCTTAATACTTGTGTTTTGATGGAATAAAAACATGCTGGATTGCCGGGCGGTGGTGGCGCATGCCTTTAATCCCAGCACTTGGGAGGCAGAGGCAGGTGGATCTTTGTGAGTTCGAGACCAGCTTGGTCTACAAGAGCTAGTTCCAGCACAGGCTCCAAAGCCACAGAGAAACCCTGTCTTGAAAAACCAAAAAAAAAAAAAAAAGAAAGAAAGAAAAGAAAAGAAAAAAACAAAACATGCTGGATGAGGGAGGGCTAACCTGTACCAGAAATGAAAGAGGATAACAAGTCCTTAAGAACCTCATGGTTTGGTGGAACATCCCATTAGAAACACATTGAGAATTGTCTCAGGTCAGTGCTGTGAAGTGGTAGCTGAGTGGGGAAGGAGGATGTAGAGGGCATTCAGGGCTGTAATCCCACAGAGGGTTTTCTTCAGTGGGACATTGCATGCATCTTGAGAAAAAGAACATGATGAGAACAAATTAAAATGCAAATGCTAGTTCTGTCACAGGTTGTGTACCTTGAATACATGGCCTAAGTTTGTTGAGCTTATGGTTCCTCATCTGTGAAATAGAGTCAGTCAGTTACATGGATTTATGAATATATGTCCACCATTGGATGATTCATAAATGGCAGCCACTCTTTTATAGGCGGCAATGAAACAAAAGTACATTTCAGATGAACAGTGGTAGTGAGCTCTGTCACAAACGCAGGAAAGCACAGGATGCGGGACGTCTTTGAAAAGTTTTGTGTTTAGAGTTGAGGTTTTGCATTTCAGAATGGGTCCAAACTCAAGGCTAGATCCATGTACACTTGAGAAATTCCTGACACGTTGATGGGGATATTTACTGCACGTGTCACACCCAGGAAATCCTAGAAGTTAAATGAAGTGTGTCTGTATGTAGACTTGAGTCAACAAAACATCTGACCTTGTTTACAATATCATAAGACAATATATTATTAATCTGCAGTTAGTCCCTGAGCTGGCAAATGAATGGTATCTCTTTTCAAACCATTGGAAGATACAATTTTTCATTTGGTGATCAGAAAGCTCATTGAGGAACCACCTAGCAGCTCTCCTTTAGAATTTTTGATACAATTTCCACAAGTCTCTATAATTCCCAAAGCGAATTCTTAGTAGGTTAGTGAAAAGATGAACTAAAGCATTAGCAATACAACTAATTCCATCTTGAAGGGCAGGGCGGAGAAACCTGGGCAGCCTGGCACTGGAGGTTTACTGAATTATTGATTAGCCTTGCTCTGAGTTAGCACATGGCTTGACCTCACTGGAATCCCTGCCTCAGGCAGGAAACAAAGAGCAGGATTTACAAAAGAGATCATCTTTCTGAGTGCTCAGTTTCTCTTTGTAATCTTTCTCATATCTTCTTGAGAATGCTACTTAGAACTTTAATATATTAAAATTATATTTACTTACTATTATATTTTGTGCATGTATCTTTTTAATAAAAATAATAAGTGTGTCTCTTCATGCCTCTTATAAGTATTAATAGTATTCTAGTAATAGAGTGTAATTATATTCTAAATTAAATTATTAACGTGTTAAATTATATTAATATACATTAATGATATACATAAATATTTTAATAAATATGGTTCAGTTGGAAGGAAGCACATTAAATATATATATTATAGGTTTATACATGAGGACCTTAAGGTTCAAAATTTTCAGAAACCCAAGTGGAGGCTCTCAGCTGTCCATGGTTGGTTGCCAAAGTGAGCATTCACTTACTATTCTTGGCCAAAGGGTGATCTGATGGGAAAACACTGCATGAAAGGTCATGAAACCTGGATATTATTTCCAAACTCACTAGTTCTTAATCCCTTATCTTTGGGCAAAACACAAAACCTCATTAAAAAATGCCAGAAGCTCTTAATTTGACTGCAGTGAAGTTCATGTCAGAAAACAAATGTGTAAGCATTTTATAAATGAAGAAATATTATGCAAATAAATGCAAATACAGACATTGTTAATTACTTAGGCATTCACCGCATCTTATTTCATTTATACCTCTACAGCTTGCCGCAGCCCTTGGCAGGGTTCCATTGCCATTCAGTGAGCCAAGGTGGTTGGGCAAATTTGTATTTACTATACACTGTTCAGTGAAACTTGCATGGCCCACTCTCTAGACACTGAGAATTCAGGGATAAGTAAAATGTGGCCTCTGCCTGCTGAGCATAGCCCAATAGGGATATGAAAGTCAGGTCTCAGTCTTTGCACTCCATGCTGTCTGTAATGGTACAGTACACATCATGGTAAACAAACAGGGACCACAGCAAGCAGAGGAGAAGCGCAGGGGAAGCAGAGATTCTGATTTCAGATGAACACCCATCCCAGGCTTCATGAACCAATATCCTATCGTGACAAGTGAGTCCAAAATCACTTTCTTAGCAGGTCTGGGAATCTGTGCCTCTTTGGAATTTAATGGAAAAAGAGGGTTCCAGAAGGGACTAAATAAGGTGTTTGCTAAAGCTGGCACAGAATCCGCACTAAAAATCGAACTCTTGAGTAAGAGCCGTTGGGTCTCAGGTGAAGTACCAGCCAAACTTTCTGTTTCCTTGGTAGCTGATGGGATTTCATGACACCCACACACCACTGACTTGTTTTTGATGCCAACAAAGGAATTGCTTTCATTTCAAAAATAAAATGTGGCTCTTTAAGAACAATGGATTTGTACAGGCTCTTCCTACAGTTTAGACAAAACTCAAGATTCTTGATACGATCACTTTGAAGAGAAGAAAGAAAATCTTCCCATTTGTATTCACAGGGAAGCTTTCCCTGGTAGGAAACGGGGACAAACTGTCCCAGGAGCTGCCTGTGGAAAGAACAATCATTTATTCTCAAAGGTCCCCAGAGACAACAAGCACATGCTTTAGCTTGACTCTGGGAAACATGGGTAAGAATGGCTTCAGTTTGCAGATAGCCGCTGGTTACCTATAGACAGAAAGAGTCACAGTACATGCCTCCTTAATTTCTTAGCTGACTCTGGATGTTCATGAAATGTATTCTAAAGTTGCATTGTGTATCAGTGTTATGCTTTCATTTTAGCTGTCCACTGTTTGGTTGCAAACTACCCTAATAGTTTATGCCTTGAAAGAATGACTTGTGTATATGTATGTACATGTGTGTGCAGGTACACACATGTGGAGGGAGCATATAAAAATCAGAGGACACCGATGGGTGTCAGTCCTCAGGCATTACCAAGCTTTTAGATTTTTTTATTTATTTTCTAAGACAGGATCTCTCTGGCCGGAAAATCAACAAGTAGGCTAGGCTGCCTGGCCAGAGAGTCCCCAGGAATCTGCCTGTCTCCCTTTCTGTGATGAGAGATGCTTGCCCATCCCGACACCATGTCCAGTTTTTTTGGTGTGAGTTAAGGGAAGCAAACTGAGATCGTTAGGCTTGTGAAGCAAGTGCTTTCCTGATTAATTGATCTCCAAGCCCTGAAACAAGACATTTTAAAGGTCTTTCCTCTACAATTTTGGTTTAGCTTGCTGGTTCCTGATGTGGGAGTCCCCTTTGTGTGCTGTGATTACCATTAATGAATAAAGAAACTGCCTTTGCTTGTTGATAGGGCAGAACTTAGGTAGGTGGAGAGGACTGTACTGAATGCTGGGAGAAAGAAGGGCGGAGTAAGAGAGATGCCATGGATCTGCCACTGGAGACAGATAAGCTGAAACTTTGCTGGTAGGCTACGACCTCGTGGTGATACACAGATTAATGGAGATAGGTTAAATTAAGATGGAAGAGTTAGCCAATAAGAAGTTAGAGCTAATGGGTCAAGCAGTGTTTTAAATAATATAGTTTCAGTGTGGTTATTTTGGTTCTGGGTGGCCAGAATGAACAAGTGGCCTCTCCTCCTACAGGTTCTTACTTCAAGTTGTTTGTGAGGATGTAGCCAGGGAATGAATGATGCTGGAGTCACCACGAGGTTCACCTGAGTGAGAAATACAAGGCGGATCACTTCTGTGGCTGGCAGGTGATGCTGCCTACAGATAGGTCTTCATGTGGGGCCTTTGTGAGACTTCACCATGTGGTGGCTGAATTCAAAAGTGAGTCACTGAAACCTTAAGGCAGAATCTGGAAATTTCTACAGAGTGCCTTGCTCTGTTTCTTCTTCCTCCCCCTCTTTCTCTGCTTCTTTATCTTCTTTTTCTTCTTTCTCTTCATTACCTCCTTTATCATCATCTCCTTTTCCTGTTCCTCCTTCTTTCAAGCAGTTAGAAAGTCTTCCAAAGTCAAATGGAAGGGACATAAATGTCACCTTGGTGTCAGAAGTGTCAAAGAACTATCAAGCGCAAGGACCAAGAACATAGAATAAATTTCCTGGTAAGAGCAATGCTGAAGGCTTTGTGGCTATCTTTAAGTTGTTATATAGTGCTGAATATAAAATTTTGATTTTTTTCTAATTATTTACTACTAATGCATAAAAATAGTAACATTAATCTATGTTGGACTAGTTTTCTACAATACTGCTTTACTTTATATGTTCATGACATATTATAGTTCCATTGTGGATATTCCTTGGTTATCTACACAGACAATCCTACCTTCTATACATGACTCTCATTTTCTTTTCGAAAAATTTGTATACATTTTGTGTTTTTTACTTATTGCCCCCCAGGAGCTTAGAGTTACAGTGCAATTCCAAATAAACACAGTGAGAATAGTTATTATTCATTGTTTCGTTTGCTGTTTTGAGGCAGCCAGCGTCTTCCTATGTAGTACCTGCTGGCCTCAAACTCATAGATTTTTCTGTCACAGGATGCTGGAATTGCAGGGTTTGCCCTCCCTGCCTGGCTTATGTTGTCTATGGTGTTTACTGTAGTTTCTTAGAAAGGACCCCCCATTATTGATTCATACATATTTTGCACTACTGGGGATTGAACCCAGGGCTTCACACATTTGAGGCAAGCAACCTACCACTGAACTTCATCCCTAACCAGAAGAGACAATTTATTATCCTCCATAATCTAAGAGAAAAACACACAGTTATGCTATGAGCATGACAGTCCCACTTAGGCTTGGCATATGTAGATAAACTTATTAGATTAAAAAAAGTGTTCTTATAATTCTTAGTTTGTTAAGAGATCTTTTATGAATGAGCCTTGAGTTTTGTCAAATACTTTTTAAATTCATTATAAATTCTATACAACTTTTCTTTTCTAGTCTATTAATATACATTATTCTGATGAATTTTTATATGCTGGTCCGATATTGCATTCCTGGTTACAAAAGCTTATATGCAACATTTTAATATATTGGACTTAATTTGCTTTTGTTTTTGTTGAGAATTTGTGTGCTTGTTTTCTTGAAGAGCACTAATACAGACTTCAAAGATTTCATGCCTAGTTTGTAGGAGATAAGTCTGGTCAACAAGGAACCGTGGTATTTTCTGGGTGGAAAGGGGTTGGCAAGTTCATTTTCTAATTGGTAAAATTAAAAAATCTATTTCTGCAGCCCTGCCAAACACACTTCAATTGCCCAATACCCATAAGTAGTATGTGGTCACTGTGTCAGAAGATGTGGAGTCTGGAAAACTTTGGTCAATGCCATATGTCCTGTTAAATGTGAAAATTGGCAAAGGTACAGGCTAATAAACCAATGGAGAAGATGAGGAAATCTAGAAATAGACTATCTAGAAATAGTTTACTGTGACAAATCACATTATTAATTAATGAGGCAAAAGAGTACAGGACTAGCACAATTAGATATCTAGGTGGGAATGTCCACCTCCATCTGTAAATAGGATTCCAGTTCTGTCATGTGAATGGAGACATTCCCAACAGAATTAAATCACCTTGTAAAAATAGTAACTAATAAATATTATGTAGCCATGCATGATATTTACTGGCAATGCATATTTGAGAGATTCTAGCTAGTTATTACAAGACTGTGAGTAGCAATAAACCAAAAAGAATTAACCAAGCTGATAGGAAAATAAGAAAAAGATTTGAATAGGGAATTTACGAAAGAATTTATCCAAACCAGCAAATGCATGAAAAATGCTTAAATTTACTAATAACATATAAATAAAATTGGATCACAGCACAATATTATCACATCCCTTAAAAAATAGTGCATATTTAAAAATGTTTTTTCTCGATCTTACAGTATTAAGAATTACAGTATACTGTATTAATGAAATGATCAGGTAGAATTATCTTAGCATAACCTTGGCGATTACAATTACTGTGGATGATATCTACAGCCTCTGGTGAGGGAACTACACAATGGGAGCTCTACCTATATATCTCTGCCTATAAGCATTTCCCACCCATTTCTCAAATTTAACAGAATTCAAGATTTCCACTCTCAGTTCCTTCCTAGCGCAGGCTTCTTGGGATTTTGATGGTAGTTTTAATGTCCCCCCTGGGAAACCTCGTGCTAGCCTGTCCTTCCATTGCTTGTGGTACGCACTGTCTATTTCTTGTTGAAGTGGAGGGTTAATGTTTGTTTGCTGAGTGATACATCTCTTTGGTGAAAATTTTTCTGCTTCCTTCTTCCCTGGCTCTGTAGTGTCATCACGTGGTGCCTGGGGCAATTCAACGTTGAGTAAATTTTTTAATGATAAAGACACTTGATTCTAGTGAACTCTCGAATAAAAATACCTCATAGCTAGGCTAGGTGAGGACGCTTTCTCTGCCTCAAACTCCACCCTAGGTCAACACCAGCTTTAAAGGAATACTTCCCCAACCTATTCATTGCCTCTTATTGACTTCTGAAGTCAGAACTGCTCCTTTACCTGTGCCCTAGGATGCTCCGCCCACTTCTGGGCTGCCCTAGCTTTTGTGTTTATCAGAAACACAGTGGAGTGATACAGGGAAATGGGTAGAGCAGCTTAGCTTCACAGTGCTCAGCCCCCTCCTGTCTGAGGCATCCTGAGTACTCTCTGCATTTTCATCTGTCCATCTCTACAATGGGGAAGTTTAACAACTCTTACAGTGTTGCTGAGATGGTTAAAGCATTGGTTAAATCATTACTCATTAGCCACCTTCACTTTTACTGGAATTTTAGTGGTGTGAGTTGCTTTTTTTGGTTTCTCCTGCTTTGTCTGTCTGAAAACAGGACCTCACTTATGGTATAGGCCTATGCCTATTTACGGAGAACGTGCTTTTGGAGGCTGCTTGTCTCTCCAAGCACACTGGTTAGTAATAGGAACTCGAAACAAAGGACTCACCTGGAACAGGATGTCTGAAAGCAGAGTTTGGACTTTCAGTTTTCTAGAAATACCACAGCAAATACCATAGACTGAGTAGTTCAAATTGCATTTTTAAAAATAGTTCTGAAGTATCTCAAGTTCAAGACCAAAGTGCTGGTAAGGTTTATTCCTTCTGAGAGCTATCTTGACTTACGTGTAGGAATCTGCTTTGCTTGTCTTCGTAGACATTTCCTCAGTGTGTTCAGGGCCCTGGTGTGCATATGTGTGTGTTCAAACTCCCTCCTCTAAGACACTAGTCACATTGGATTGGAGCCCTTTCTTAGGCTTTCATTTTCCTTGTATCAGTTCCAAAGTTGCTCTAACCCAATAAAATTACATTCTGAGATATGTCGTTTTAATGATCTACTGTATAAAGTTATGCCATTTCATAACAACCATAACTACAGAGTATTCCAGAAAGATCTGTCAGGGAACCATGTGGGAGCTGCTATCCTAAGAGTAGATGAATTCTGAATTGATCTATGCTTGGTGTGAGCGGTGGGAGACCTTGTTACATTAATATCCTCAGGGTTATTACAGATCTGACTAGAGAATATTGATGGGCACCATCGCGGCATACACAGGGCATTTTCCTCTTTGACATATGGCTAATCATTACAAACTTTGGCTATGCAATGCAATCACAGGTCACAGTGCTTTTGAAAATCGGTGATCTTGTTCTGTGGTGGACCATCACTCTTAATGGATATTTTTCCTTAAGTGTCAACTAACACAAGTTATTATTTTGGACTTCAGTGAGGCAGCATCGTGACAAACAGGAAACAAGGAAAGCACACACAGGATAACTTAGTGTCTTATGGGAGCATGGCGGGGACTGCTTCCATTTAATTTTGCTGTTATCCAATGATGAATGTTGGCCATATTCTGACAGCAACATTTAAAAGAGAGATTAATTGGGCAATTTTCTGAATGAATGACTGACTTTTATGGGATTTGTTTCCTTTTTAATTATTTTTGGCATGGAGACTGGCTTTTCATTCCAATCAAAGGAAAAACCATATTGCTAAGTGGCACAAATAAAATGATCATACATTGTGTTTGTTAAAATAAATGTAGTTGCTGCAAACTTGTTTTAGGCTCAGCGGCAGATGTGAAGATGTGGAGATGGCTAACAAATGGTCCCCTTTTCAAAAAATGTCCTCATTTGGTTCAACACTTAAATTTTGAAATTATTATGCCACCAGCAACTTACTTCATCCAGGTCTCAAAGATCTTTGACAATGACCCTGATGTGTTTCAGGCTATAATTACTTTCTTCTTTCTATTTTAATATCTACTTTCTGCATGTGACTATAAAATGACATCTCCATTTAAATGCCAGTCATCAATCTTATAAATCTCAGAATAAAATTGAGGACTAAAATGTGTTCGCCAGAGGGGGCTAAGAACCGGTGGTGGGGGTGGTGTGAATATGCTCACAGTATGTCATATGCATATGTAAAATGTCACAATGAATCTCATTGTTTTACTTAATTAATATGTGCAACAATAATAAAAGCATACTAGCCATCACTAACATGTGTTCATACACTCTAGGTTTTTATTGTCTGAATAAATAATTTTATTGTATGAATGTCGATTTGCCATTGTGTTGTTTATTTACAGCTTAGTTTCAAAGAACACTAGACATACATCTCAGAGCGTTTCCCTTCTTTGATGCTATTTCTTATCCCCATTTCCCAGCATTCTGTTGATTAGAAGTGGTTTCATCTTTATTGATCCTGTCTAGGTTTTTTGATGTGGCTGAAACTCATATGTGAGTGATGCGGAGACAAGTTAGCATGGTGTTTAAATAGAGATTTGGAAACTTAGATGGAAACCAGAATGCAGTTTGGTGCATTTGGGTGTGTTTTTTTTCTGAATGACATAATAGGAATTAAGTCTCCAGAATGATCAGAAAGGAAGGAGCATCACCAGCAGGTTCCTTGATTAACAGTTCACTTGAGTTGTCTACATTCTGAACCTTTGTATTCCTGATGTCCTTTATGTCCTCATTAAAGACTTAGCTATTTTACATACCCCTTGTGGACTTGGAATAACTAATGTCTTCACATACTTAACACCATATTGATACACCAAATCCTAGGGTAACAACATTTACCTTTGTGGTAGAAGCGCAAGAGA
>JAQHUG010000206.1:588613-600615 GCA_028555095.1 Dicrostonyx torquatus | reverse complement strand
ATAGAGCCAGAGACCCACATTCACACCAGAGCCAGAGCAAATCTTGGCATCCCTAAATGCCCGATTGTATAGTAAAGATATGTGCTTTGGATAAAGAACATTAATTCAGGCATCATTCTTTATTCTCTCAGTAAACTTACAGAAAATCATCTTCTTCAGATAGTAAGCATAGAGTATCCATGCTTGAGAAACCATGATGAAGGAGGGTAGGAGCCAGCAGAAGCAGACAGGATCTCATGGATGGCCTTGTTCTTACAATGAGAGTGATAAACGGGAGATATAGCATCTTGAATAAACTATATGCCGATTCATAAGAGGATTCTAGGCAGCTGAGTTTCTGCTTGACTGGAGTGGTTCATTGGTAATGTTTTGGAGACCTGCCTCCTTTTCACATAGACTCCTTTCACCTCTGTTTTTAAAGTTAATCCCTATGCCAAAGGGTTTCAGCACAACTCAGAACAGAAAGGAAGATCTATAATTGGCTGAAAGTTGTGCTCCCAGCTCCTTCTTTGCAGGTCTCTCTCACTGGCTTGACTTCATGTCTGACAGCATGCCTTAAAGGCCACTGCCCTAAGTCTTCCCTTTTATAGACTATGGGTGTGGTATATAAGAACCTAGTGCATGCTCTCCCTCTGCATCATGGTCCTCTTAGTTACAACTTGTGATATGTATCCACATCATGACCCTTATCTCAGAAAGAACAGGGTCATGGCTTATACCCCATGTTTCATGATCTGTACCCCAGTTTACTTTGTATCATGCCTCTTGCTTCTTATGATTCTGTTGAAAAGTCAGAGATGAATGCATCATTCTTTCACTGTACTTATTGATTAAGGAACCGGAGAGAACATAGCTCCATGAAGGAGGCTAATCAGTCCTATAGCATATCATCACAGCTGCCCTGCTTAACCAGATGCTTTCAAGCTCCCTGTTATCACAGTACAAATGGTGGAGCTCTTCCTTCGTCTTCTGCCTCGAGAGCATCTGTCATCCTGAGCTCCTTTGCTTCAATCTCTGTTTCTCATTTCCCCTTTCACATTGATTCTTCTATATATAGCAGGGAGAAAGGTGATATTGATGATCTCCATTCTCCCTCCTACACATACTTCATAACATCCTCAGGATGGCTTATTATCATCTGCATTTTAACTTCCACAAATCTTTCCCATCTCAAATGTTTCTCTGCCTGAATGTCACCCGCCTCTCCGGAGGCGCCCACTCCCACCTGCCTCTTTTCCCCTAACCCATGGCAGCCATGATTCTGATTGGAATTACTCTTACTTCCTCTGTGACTGGCCTCTTTGGTCTCTGTAGATTCAATTTAATCCTGTTATCTTAGCTGACATGATTTGCCTGAGGTCATCAGTGACTCCCGGTGCCAGAAAATGGGACAGATGTTTTCCAGTCCTATACGATTTGTCTGTAGCGTCTGAATGTGCGCCATGCCTTTTCCCACACCCCTGTAGATGAGATAAGCACATATAGCAAGGAAATCAAAAGGGCAAGATTTTCTTGGTATCCATTTCTGAAAAAAACAGAGTAGTGAGACTCTTGGACACAAAGCCACAGCCAGTGTCCTTGAGAGTCTAGTCTACTGGTTGCCAAGAGCTATTTTGGGGTGTCCTTTTTGGAAACTTCCACTTCTGTCATCATATATAAATAATAGTTTCTGATTTTCAGTAAAGCTAAATTTTAGTGTGTAGTTTCTCTTAGTTCCAGGAGTACTTGGGATTTGATGTCAAATCTCTGTTTAATAGCCCCGCCTTCTTGCTTTGGCTCATATTCCTGTTCCCTGTGGTTCTGTTACCTGTTCATCCCCTGTCCATCCACATTAGAAGGTGATGGGAAAGGAATAGACCAAGGCTTTCTTTGTCTTTTAGTTGTGGTAAGTGATTCATTTTCCAGGTATCAGACTCTCAGAACCTAAGAAGTTTCCATCTTTTGTCACAAAGGACACTGTTACTCTAGAGCATCTTTGCACCCTTTCCCTATCTTATGTCACTCTAGACCCCAAGGAAGACAGCTCGGGTATTTCTTTGTCTTTCATGCTGACTAAAGTATCAACATGTTTCTGAGTGGCTGACAGGATTGTCTCTACAATATTCGGTATTCTTGGCCTAAATGTATTCTATCATTTATATCTGATATGAAAATGTGGTTCCAGTCATATCCTTGGCTTCCTTGAAAGATTTTCTTCATACTTAGGAGAGTCAGTAATTGTAAGCTCCATTCTACCTTTCATTGTTTCCACATAAAAATGTCCCCAACAACCTCATTTGTTTGATCACCTGGTCCTCAGCTGAGAGTGCTGTTTGGGGAGTTGTAGAAACTTTAGGAGGTGGGGTTTAGCATGAGGAAGTGATCTCTGGGAATTAAGTTTTGCATCTTATCACCCTGCCTGACTTCCTCCTGCCCCATAGTTTCTGCTCAGTCCTCTGAGATGTACACAAGCAGATACCCTGTGTTATGGGTGGTTGCTGTCATTCCTTCCTAGGTCAGTTTCAACCCGTGAGCCACATTAAAGCCCTCCTCCCTAAAGCGGCTTCTTGTGGGAGAGTTGGTCACAACAAAGCTAAAAATGGCTAATGTTTCATCTCTTTCTCTATGTGGTTCTTCCATGGTATTCTTAGCACGTTTTTCCTTAAGAGAGCACAAACACTCTACAGAAATGAATGAATGATTTTATAGCTATATATCTTATAAGTGTGTACTCAGCTAAATAAACAGATGACAGTTATTTGATGCCTGTGGGAACAGGAGATATGAAATACATGTTGTATGGTATGAAACTTGAATTAAGCAGTGGGACTCACATAGTTATAATCATTGCCTTCATTCCCTCTTTGGAAAAGAGTGAGGGGTGAAATGAAAAGTAGAGTCAATGAAAGCATTAATGGATTTGGTAGTGAAGAAATACCCAAAGCTATCCAATGCATAACTTAAACTTCACTTGCGTTTAGGTGAATCCCATGTTAGTGGTGACCAGACTAAGAATTCCATGATCCAGGAGAGACCCCCTCCCACACTGTTTTCTCTCCTAACCTTGTAAAGGCAGTGCTATAGTGACTCAAGGGATCATAGACAACAAAGACTGAGAGGAAGCATTTGCCGGGTGTGGTGGTGGGGGGGGCTGGGTTCAAGCCCTGTTTTTGTCTGTTAACAAAGTGTCTGATTGAGCCTTTCTGAAATTTGACCTTTTTAAAACTTTTTTTTTTCTCGCCTATGAAATAGTAGGGAGCTGAGAGGATCACATGAAATACTAAACATGATGTCATGTACTGCTATGATCATGTAGATGCTGTGAGGGTCACATGATATGCTATGCATGATGTCACATGTAAAGCCCCGGCACAAAAATAGATACTGAATAAATAAATATACTACCTCCAATTAAAATTTATCATAGCAATATTGATTTTTTGACCAAAGTTACCATTATCTAGAGTGTTTTGTGTTAATCATTATATAGTCTATTGCTGTGAAGAGACATCATGACCACAATAACTCTTATAAAAGAAAACATTTAATTGTCATGGTGATAGGACGTGGCAGTGTGCAACCAGACAGGCTGCTGGAGAAAGAGCTGAGAATCCTTTATCACGATCAGCAGGCAATAGGAAGTAAACTGAAACCGGGAGTGGCTTAAGCACAAGAAACCTCAAAGCCTGCCCCCACAGTGACACATTTCCTACAACAAGGCCACACCTACTTCAGCAAAGTCATATCTCCTAAAGTGCCATTCCCTATGACCTTATGGGGGCCAATTACATTCCAACTACCATAACCATCTCTTCCGTGACTACACTGTTGGGTCTAGGATATCATCCTATATGTGTGGTATATGTCTGTGTGTATATGTGTGTTAGTATATATTCATGTGTGTGTGCATGTTTATGTGGGTGCATTTATACTCAGAAAAATATTAAATTTTTGATGCTCAGTCTTTTGGCAATTGTAACTACTGGGAATTTAGCCAAGGAGCATGAATGATGTACATACAGCATACAGCATTAATAGACTCAATAGATGTGGCAAAACTTACAGTCTAAATCTGAATCATTTTCCTTAGCTTGCAGCCCCACTGAGCCTCCTCAGCCCAGAAGACAGGATCTATGGCATCATGCATTTTCTGACATGTGTATTTTTTAAGGAAAAGTAGTTATGATTTTCCAAGGTCAAGCATAAATAAACCAAAGGAAACAATTTCTAGGAGCAAGTTCACTGACAACTACTGTCTATTGCAATTTTAAATCATTCCTCTGATATAAGTTAACACATCAGACATAAGGGTTCAATGTGGACATTTAATTCTGAGTAAATGTCATCATATGTTTTAAAGGGCTTTGGACACTGAGGACAGATAGAACCATGCTTAATATTCTTAATAAAACCCCTAAGTTGATAGAAAAAGCCCAAGTCATGTTCAATCTTTAGAAGAATCCTATCTCAAACATCTTTACTTAAAGTGTAGTACATATGCTGAGAAACATATCTGTCACTCACAAGTTTCAGCGTGTAAGTGGGGTGTCAGCTTTAGGGAACAAATGGGGTGTTAAGAACGGAAACTAAACCTTCACAGGCTTACAGATAAACCTACAGATTACCGTAGCTCTGAGCACTGAGTTTATGTCCTGGTGAGCATTTCTAGAAATCACTGGAGGGTGATTTTCCTGATTTCAAGACGAGATTCTGTTCCCATGGCAGACATGTCTGCCCAGACTGTTGCTTCACTTTTCTGGCCACCGTTGGTGCTGTACTAGACCTAGGATGCTCTCTGTAGGACTCCAGTGTCTCCGGGCTCAAAACACACCTCTGAACACAGAGTGGTGTCGTGCTGGGAGATGTTCTTCTACCTCCCTCTAACAGTGCCACATGGTCCCCAGGGCATACATAGAGTAGATGAAGATGATTTCATATTCTCTCTGTAGCCTCTCTGCTTCTTAAGGACTTTTGCTATGAGCCCAGTGAGGATAGAGACAGGAAACACAGTCTACAGAGAGTCGCCAGGCTACCATCACACCAAAGTTTCCCCTTGGTGACTCACAGTTTGCTTACTCTCTTGGCTTCTGGGAGAATTTTTCTTTCTCTTAGGACAACTTTCAGCAAGTTCCTCATTCTGCATGAGAATGGCTGTCTGGGAGGATGTCCCAGGGCGGTTTAATGACATACTCCGGAACATCCGGTGTCTCCTTTGCCTCTGCCTTTCCCTCCTCCTCTCTCTTATTTCTCCTAACAAATAGTTCACAAATGTATATCAGCTGCCAGCTGCAAGATCATGGTGAGAAGAAGGGCCGACCAACCCTGCTCTCCCAGAGAAACCTGTGGTGGAAGCAGGATAAGGAATCAAACACATTGAGGTACGTATGATAAAATGTTAGAACTCCCTGTTTTCCAGCAGCATCAGTATCCTTAAAGGTAGTCTGTGAGTATCTTGTCCAGGTGATGAGGTGGCAAATCTGGTCCTTGAGCCCTAATGTAATGACTTCCATTCACACCAATGAAATCCTCTCAGTCCTTTCATTTATCATATTACCCTGATGCCCCATCCCAACCTTCTCCAGCTGTCTACAATTGAGGTGTTGATAGAGCTTTATTCTTCTAGTGACGGTGAGCAAAGACGTTACTCCCAGTCTCTTCCTTGGTGTATAGATCACTCTGCCTGTGTCTTTCTTCTTATCTTATCTTCTTTGTAGCTTCCTTCTTTTAAACCTCATTTTCAATTTCTTTGTTCTATATGTATGATTGTTTTGGTTGTTTTTCTGTCTGTGTACCAATGTGAGCCTTGTGCTCACGGAGCTCTGAAGGTATTGAGTCCCCTTGAACTGGAGTTACAGATCATTGTGAGCCATTATGTGGGTGCTAGGAACCAAACCCAGGTCCTCTTAACAGGTGAACCATCCCTCCAGCCATGTGTTCCTCTTCTTACAAGTACAGCCCTCATAATAAAGCAAGATCTTCCCAGCACTCTGGATGCAGAGGCAGGAAGGACAGGAGTTCCACCTGGGCTATAAGGAAAATCACCTCAAGTAAATAAATAATCAAAACAAAAACAAGCAAACAAAACATGTAAAAGTCAAACTAGTAAGAACATTTTAACTGGGTGGCCTCTAGGAAGGTTTTGGTTCAAATAAGATTACATTATATTTAAAGATTTAAGCACTTGGGAATATGAATTTTAGTGGCTATTCAATTTAGTGTGCAAGATATGGCAGCAATCAGAATGTTCATTCTAAAGGCCAGGAATGAGGACTGGGTGTGCATTTGCTGCTACTATCACTGGGTTGAAACTGACTATGAGGAAGTTGGCTGACATCCCTCTCTGAGATGGAGAGGACCCTTGTTTTCAGACTCTAGTAATTAGAGTCAGCGGACTGTGACTCAGACTCCTATTCAATCTCCTCTTACGCTGTCTTCCCATATTGTAATTTTGCCTAAATTGTTGAGCCTGTGTACAAGTACCACTTTCACAGGAGATGAACACTTTGTGTTCTAAGATCAAAGCCGGCTGGTTTTTACAGAGCGGGCAAGGCTCCTGATGGGTTCTGATGGCAGTGCCTTCTCTTTCTCGTGTAGTTTCTTTCTGGGAAGCTTTTGGCATTGTCCTGGAAGAGTTTACAGTGCGTTTCCAAGCACATCAAAGAGATTGGCCTTGATTGAATAACAACCCTGATAAGCAAGGGAAGAATGGCTTCTGATGTGTTACTTCTGAAATGCTCTACAAATAAGCTGAAGGCAAGCCTTCCATTTCCTTCTCATCTTTGCTACTCAGTGACACCTAAGAGGTCATAGTGTTTCCTTTGAGTTTTCAAGAGAATATGGTTTTGCCAGTATACCTGGAAAAGTGGTCGCTATTCATTTGGTCAACAGACATTTACTGGGTGCATCAGCAAACCTCAACATTGTGCTGGACTAAATGTCTTGTCAAAAAATGAGAGCAGAATAGTTTATTTGCTGGCGGAGTGTGTATGCATTAGCCCTACGATGGCTAATCTTGATTGTCTGGAACCAACGAAAACCCAAGCTGTTGTGTGCTTGAATGGCAGATTTCTTTTTGTAGTCAGATCATTTGGAACAGGAACATTCGCCCTAAAGCTGGGCCACACCTTTTGGTGGTAGCCCACATAACAGGACATGGAAGACAAAACTTGGCTCCCTCCACCTCTCCATTTGCTCTCACTTCTGTAGGCAAGTTCTTCTAGTCTGTTGAAACCAGCTTCTCCTGGATTCCAACATAGACTGAAGACCATCTGTTCTCCAGGATCCTCCAGGATTCCCAAGTCAGGTTGGGACTGCTGAGTCTAGCCCAAACTGTGGACTGAATGACTACCAGATTCTTCATTTTTCCATAGTGAGACAGTCATGTTTAATTACCTGGACCATATCCTGTAGGTTAATCTAATACATCCCCCTTTAATATATATTAATTCTCTAAGTTCTGTTTAGAGGACAATTACTAATATAGATCCTAAATCCCAGATCACTGAACTGAGGCATGAAGTCACATGAAGGTCTGACACCTGCCTAGGCCATGCCCAATAATTCACTTATACCTGTAGCTTGTGCCACAGGCAAGGGTTGTGAACTTACTACAGAGACTCTGCCTAGATCTGCTGTCCTATAGTCTGACGACTGAAAACTATATTGTTTCCAATTACTGAAAGCATGCATAGCCTCCAGAGATAATAGACACTTGTTCTAGTTTTCAGGTGCTGGTCTGGGAGGGATAACAGAGCATGCTTTATGCTGGTGGAAAAACATTTCAAACGCAAGCACTCAGCGCCCGAACACCTTGTCTCTGGTGTAACTTTTGCCTTGGCTTCTTTACACCCACCGTGTACCTGATGACTCACATTTTATTAAAATGTGTTTGAAGTAATCTTTCCATGTGTGAGACTTCAAAGTGTTTAAATTCCCTGAGAAACATATTTTAAAATGTTACCTTTTCATCTCATTCTCAGATGATTACTGAAGGCCCGTTTTTTGTTTGTTTGTTTTGCTTTGTTTTGGCTTTTAGACCCTTTTGGGGGATGCTTTGTCCCCTTGTCTTCTCAGGTCAACATCTTACGAACGCTTGCATGTGCAGCAGGCTGGCTGTGGAACACTCTTGTCTGCAAACACTGGAAGGGAGAATCTTATCATCAACCAAGATGACACCACACGGTTTGCCTGTCCATCCACAACACTTGATGTGTTCTGTTGCCTGCTATCCTGGATGGTCAAGAAAGAGCTGTTTCTGGCCATTTAATGGCACAATTGGTATAAAATGTCTTTTACCCTTTTCTTCACCCTTTTCTTCACACATTGAGCCTCCCTTCCTCCTTCAGGGTCTTTATACACTGATGGGACTGTGAGCTTTCATTAGCTCTTAAGAGTTTATTACATTTAAATGTCTTTATAGCACAAATGACTGTAAATGGGACCAGATTTAGGTGTCTCTGGTCACTGTCATTCTCTGTACAGTGCTCACTCTTCCCTTACATAGGAAGGAGACTGACAGTTTGGGCTATGTCCACATGGTCTATGTTGCCTTCCAGTCAGTCCAAACACCTTTCTCCCTAAACAAAATTCTTAAAAAACTAAATCAAAAGTTCTAGTTAATTTTCCACTTTAAGAAAAGTCTATATTTCTCAGAGTTGATGACTGCTCGGTGCTTTGATATCATTTGCACAATATGAGTCTGAAGAGAAGATATTTTCATGTTCAAGTAAAAGTATCTTTGTGCGTCTATTATTTCAGAGGACTACTGGCTGAATTTGGATTTTAGGGATTTTAAGAGCCAGGTTGTTTTCTAAAGATAAATGTAATTTACACACCAAAGCCTCGTCTTTAATGTGTTTTGTTTACAGATCTGTCTTTTAGAGGAGCCCGTCAAACTATGTAACAGGAGAATCTACTTCAGGTGCTCAATTCATAAAGGAGACCAAACATTGCATATCTTTTTTACTTGGTATCCAGCTGAGAAGCCTGCATGGAACCTCCTCTTCCTTCCAAATTTCTCATCAGAGGCGTGTATGTTTTTCTCCATCAAAGCACTTACAATTGTGCTATAAATATTTGTTTTCTCCTGTAATATCTTGTGGAGCTTTGGAGTCAAGGGTTGGTCTTGTACCTGTGTGGTGCTTAACACAATGCATGGGACACAGAACTTGGTTAGCATGTGTTTCTAAGTGGATCAATAACAAATATGTAGTTGTGAAGAGCCAATGCTAGCCTGGTCCTTTAAGAGGCGGGCACTGAAAGAGGTTTCAGTGTGTAATGTGTTATTACCAAGGACTCGTTGATGTTGAGGGAAGCTGGCGGTGTCGATTGTGAGAGTCTAGAACTACAGCCATGTTTATTTCCACCTAGGTGAGGATGTGGCTTTAAAGCTGCTAATTTGTCTCAGGAAATAATGTTCCCGGTGAATTACATACATAAGGGCAAGGTCTCTGACAACTCATGGAAGCTGCTAAGCTGTGGTGGTATCTGGTTACATATGGCACAATTACAATGAAATTCCACCTCTTTATCAACCTTCCTGGCACTGTCTGTTTCTAGATACTGAGAGTCTTACTGAAAACATTAACTATAAAAACAAAATCAAAAAACCAAACTCTGCAGTCGTGTGTATGCCACCACTGCTCTGCAGTCTCGTGGGCACTTAACTTTTATTAGTTTTAAGTTCTGGTCTAAGGAAACTTGAATCTGAAGGCAAGTTCTCCTCTCTGTCTCTTGCACAACTTGGCGACTCTTCCTCTGGTGTTGGCCTCTAGTTGATTTCATTCTGCCCCTTGTGTCTGCTTTTTTTCATTATTAATATTGGCTGGATCTAGCATATTTGATAATCAAGTTTGGGGTTGTGTATTACTCACATGAACTAAATACCTGCACTATAAAAGATGCTGCCAAATGATAATGGCATTTGTGAATTCTGGATGTTCTTGTATCCAGGTCTTGATCCCTACCATGCTATCCTTTTTCTAGTGGCCTTCACAATTAACCATAGCCAGTGCTCATTGCTAGATCTGGAATGTTGTGCATGGCGACTGCTGATTGATGGTTGCCTTTTGAGGAAATGTCTCGTCTATATTATTAGATCTCTGTTTAGTTACCCAGCCAAAACACACCGGTATTTATAGACAAGTGTAGGAAGAAAGATGTTCCACACAGGTTATACTTTTCTCCAAGATGAATTCTTAGTAGGATTTCATAAGGATTACATTAACATTAAAAAAGGCACAATGGCATCTACCTGTTTACTCACAGTGTGTGAGATTAGGAAACAGTAAACCCAAAGCCCATGTTTCTAGGAGCTGAAGACTGCTCAGTACTTGGACATCTTTGGCACAATATGTGTCTAAAGAGAAGATACTTGTATGTTCAAGTAAAAGTGCTGCATTTACAGATCTTTCTTTTACAAGTGCTCATCATACTGTGTTGGGAATCATGGTGAGTTCAAAATGAATTACACAAGCTATTTCTTACTCTTTAAGAAAGGTTTGCATGTTTGTGTGCTCCAGGATTCACAAGTATTACTGTCAACATTTGTTGGACATCTCTAGTGATTGGCATTTGTCTAGTTATTATGTGTAAGAGGTTTATAATCTTTGTAAGTACTGCTACTATCACTAAAGTTTTACAAACCAGAAATCTGAAATAGAGATGTCAAGTAACTTGTCCCAGGTAGGAAAATGGAAGATATACTATTTAACCATAGACAGGATCATGGCATAACTCACTCTATTGATTCCCTGTATATCTTTGCTGCCATTCTTGGGGTCAGTTGTGTCCCTAAGTGCATGGACACTAATTACTATCTATTGAATGGTGCTAAAAACTTGGATTTATATAAATTCAGATGTAGAGTGATCAATCCTAATCCCATGCATCCTCAGAGTTAAAATATGTGAAAGATTAATCTCCACTGTGCCTTCAATTAACCCATTCCCAAATGGGATTCTTTTCTAGTGAGATTTACATAAGCATGCTGTAACATCCCACAGGCCTTTCTGAAAGTTTTGAAGTGACTCAGAAGTGTCATTTGGAGGCACCAGAGTCTTCAGCTGGGTCTTGGTCACATTGACTTACTTAGTGCCTAACTTCACAGGTTACTGAATTTCTCTTGGAAGATGGATATAACACCAAATTATATAGTAACCTAACTGAAAGATAGAGTCTATAATAATTCTCTGATGTAAAAATCATAATGATATGTGTGTGCATAAATACACATATATGACAAATACATGCCCATATGCATATTTATGTACAGGGCTCTTTTTTAGCTCTGTGGATGTTCTCGCATGCAAAATGGACCCCCGTGCTCCCTGAGAAGAAAGCACCATCTACTCATCCTGCTAGCAGTCCTAAGAATCGCGTGAATCCTCTATGCCCACCTCAAAGGTCACTTTCTTCAGTAGGATGTTGTCATCCCTGCAAATGGGTAGCATCTATCTCTCCTGTGAGCAGACTTGTCAGATTTTATGTTTCAGTCCTGGGTGGTTGCAATTACCTCATCTCCTCTTGAGACACTGAGCCTGTGACCTGTCCTTTCTATCCTGTCCCACGATGCTTATCATAAATAGACATTCATTAAAGGTTGGTTGCGATGCTCGGTTTTCTTTTATGTACCTCTCCTGATGTCCTCTCTTCCCCGGGATGTTTTACAATGTAAACATTTGCTAGTGGCTTTGCTCTTGTTGTTTTGTATTCACCAAGTCAGAATCTATGTGTGACACAGCATCCTCATTTATGGTCTTACCCAAACACTGAGAGGCCCATGTGCTGTACTAACTGGGCTCCTTGATACCTAAGAGAAAGGAAACAAACACGGATGCTTGTAATAATCAAAACACCAAGGAATTTGACTTTAAAATTGAATGGTTGCCCGACTGTGAATATCTCTTTTGGTGAACACAGTAATACCTAATTTCTAGGCAGATGGAAGGAAAGTTACAGACAAACTGTTTAGGCCCCTAATGCAATAGAAGTGTTTACCATTAGTATATAAAAAAGCACTCTTA
>JAQHUG010000206.1:538585-577065 GCA_028555095.1 Dicrostonyx torquatus | reverse complement strand
AAAAAAGATGTGTTACTTATGTTTATGCTGTGGAATATTACTTTAACAATGTGAAGATGAGTTATGTTTGTTTCTGTTGCCTTTGTTATTGACATAAAGATGTGTTACATTTGGTTATGCTGCATTTGTTTAATTATGTAAAGATGTGTTGCATTTGTTTTGCCTTGCCTGCCTAAGGCACCTGATTGGTCGAATAAAAAGTTGACTGACAAACAGCTAGGCAGGAGAGGGATAGGCAGGTTGGCAAACAGAGCAAATAAACAGGAGGAGAAATCGAGGCTTGAGAAGAAAGCGAAGAGAGAAGGGGGAGAGAACGAGGGAGAAAGAGAGGGACACGCCAGGGGGCAGAAGCCAGGCAGCTATCAGCCAGTCAGACAGGAGAAGCAGTAAAAGTAAGATATACAGAAGGAAAGAAAGGTAAAAGCCCTGAGGCAAAACATAGATGAAGAGAAACAGGTTATATTATAAGAAAACAAAGATAAGATAAAGTTGAACAATCATAACTAGCATTGAGTCTCTGTGTCGTGATATAGGAGCTGGTTGATAGCCCAAAAGAAACCAAATACAAAAGTAAGTTGAAGGCCATAAAAATGTTAATTACTTGGGTTATATGCATTGGAATAGAGTAATTCACCTCAGGAATACATTAAACTATCCTTTGAATGAAGAACTCACAGGAGAATGTCCTCTTCCTCACTTGTGTTGAGAGTAATCGGTATGAAGGGAAGGGAATAGACCTCTGATCCACTGGAGCAGGGTCCTTGCAATAAAAAGGTGCAAAATTCAATAAAAATGTATATATTGCCTGGTCATTTAGGTCATGTCTGTGCTTGGTGGAGTATGGAAGATTTCAGGCACAAGAGGGACTTGGAGTCTAGGGACAGGAACATCTGTGGCCCACCTTGGTGACTACTGGGGAGTATTTGAGACTGGCTGTTGAATAAAACATCTGAAGTAGAATAATAATAAGGGCATATTGTGCTGCATTTTACTTTTGGGAATATCATTTTTATTGCTTGTGAGGGATTTCCCACACTGATGTTGCACCATTGTGGTGGCCAATTTTCAGAAATGTGGGCACATCCCTGGTTTGTTCTCCTGAAATTCCTGTCCTCGTTGTCCCATTTGCAGAATTAAGGAGAAGAAAGCAACACTACAATGGAACAAATTCACCCTGGGAGGAGTATTTTCCTTTCTATTCCTGGTCCCTTTAAGGAAAAATAACTTATCTATTTTTTCTAAGTTGTTGGAAGATCATTTTTGTTTTCTTTTTAACAGTCTCATTATTAATTGGTTCCTAAGGTCCTTATAGAAGTTCTATTTGTGTCATTAAACCTCTATTCCTGGGTGAATGTCTTGGGAATAACAACACATTTCAAAGTGAACCCTCCCTTCTGTTCAAGTCTACCTGAAAAGCAAGGTAGCTGTACAGAATATTGAAAAATTGGAATAACCTGGAGGATATCCAAACTACTCATCCTAGAAAAAAATGAACATTTTGGCAGTTTTCATAGTTTGTGGAAAGGCAATGAGAAATGACAGAAGAGAGAGAGAAGAATGAAGGAAAAAGAGAGAGAGAGAGAGAGAGAGAGAGAGAGAGAGAGAGAGAGAGAAAGGAAAAAAGAAAAGAAGTCATCCCATCTGCCTAGCTAAGTATCAAAGCCTGGCTGCTAGACCAGCTAAGACCTTGATGAACTGGTGATGCTATGTTCATCTATTCTAACAGGTAACCTTACAGTGCCACTGCAACTTCTGTATCAAAGTGAATCTCTATCTTGATAATGTCTATCTTGATAATATCCTTTTCTGATGTCTGTAAGCACAGATGCTTACTGCCCACTTAATAACTGAATAGCTTAAGACCCAAGCAATAGAGGAGAGTCTGCCTAAACTGGCCTTGCTCTGTAATCAGATTGATGAGTATCTTAAATGTCACCATAGAATCTTCATCCAACAACTGATGGAAACAGAGGCAGAAACCCTCAGCAGAGCACTGGGCTGAGCTCCCAAGGTCCAGTAAAAGAGTGGGAGGAGTGAGAATATGAGAAAAGCGGTCACGGCCATGATGGGGACACTCACTGAAACAGTTTACCTGAGCTAATGCAAGCTCACCAACTATAGCCAGACAGGGAAGGAACCAGCATAGGACCAAACTAGACCCTCTGAATGTGGGTGATAGTTGCATGGCTGAAGCAGGCTGCAGGGCCACTGGCAGTGGGACCAGGATTTATCTCTTCTGCTTATACTAGATTTGGGGAAACTCATTCTCTTTGAATGGATACCTTGCTCAACCTAGATACAGTAAGGAGGGTCTTGGACCTTCCCCAAAACAATGTGCTTTACCCTCTCTGAGGAGTGGATGGTGGGGGGAGTGGGAACTGGAATTGGTATGTAAAATTAAAAAGACAGTTTGTTTTTGTTTTTTTTTAAAGAAACAAAACAAAAAAATAAGTGAATAGCTTAATGAATTCACTAAATCTAGAGAATATCTCAATGCCTCCTGTGACCAGAGCTAAAGAATCATGTTACCAATAACGAAAATTTCAGATAGCTCTCAAATGGGAGGAAATTCAGTTCTGATATTAGAAAAAGGAAGCAATGCTTGTTAACATATTCAGTGCCTTCAGGGAAGGTCAATTGTTCCTTCAAGTATCTTCTACTGGGGTCAGGGTGACTGTCTCTGAGGTCTTAGGACGATGTGCTCCCTGCAGTTTTAGGAACAAGAACATGGGCTCTGTTGAAAATCGAATCAGACTTCGAATCTACACTTTCATCTTGAGCCACAAGTTTCAATCTTTGGAGAAAAATGAGAATGTAGCGTGTTTATTGCGAGAACATAGGTAATCTGGAACGGAAACAGTTTTCAAATTAAAGATGATATCTCATATATTGGAGAAAAGGAGAAAACAAGATTGTGAAGAGTGCCCAGCTTGGCAGGAGAGGTGTGACTCTCTGGAACGGGGTGGGGCCCATTCTTCTTTAGCACTACTGTGGCTCACCTCAACTTTGAAGGCCTCAATTTCCAAGCATTGGGAAGGAAAGACAATTTTCATATATGATGGAAGGGACTAGCTGAAAGAATCTGTCCCGGACGGCTTCTGCAAGAGCACTGGACTGCAAAGGAGGAACTACATTGCTGAAGGATGGATAGTTGAGTGGAGAATTCTGGTCCTCAGTCTGGGATCTGCAACTTTAAAAGCTGACTTTCCGTGGTTTAAACAGGGTGGGGGTGGGGCTTCCTCTGCTTGACTTCCCTCTACCTCAGAGGTGTCATAAAATAGAGCTGAAAAGCTATTGTCATCTCATCCTAGCCTCATTTGCTCACTCATGTTTCTCTTATTGGAGAAACACATGCTTACATGCATACACATATATGTATGGATGGGCACATGTTTGTGTACATGTTTAGGTATGTGTGGGTGTGCATGTACACATTTGCATTGCGGCTACATGTCCATGTTCAGTGTCTCTATTGCTCCCCATGTTATTTGAGACAGGAGTCTCTCATTGGGTGGTGCTGATTAAGTTAGGCTCCCTGGGCTAGCTCCGGGGTGTATTCCTGTCTTTTTGCCTCCACTGTTCTGGGACTAGACATGTGCCTTGCCTCACATGGCTTATTCTGTGCAGGCTTGGAACCCAAACTCATCCCATGCTCATGTTCACTATTAACCCTTACCTGAGAGGTCACCAGTTTGAAATGTGTGTGCCTTGCTCCAGTTCACACAATCAATAAGTAATTGGGCCAAAACCATACAGGCCACCTGATCCTAAACCTTGTGCTGTCAGGGAAGAATAAAGAGTCTTTCCAGTCACTGACAACAGCAACTACAGAACAATCAACCTGTGCATCCATAAAGGTTGACTCAAAGGTTTTGAAATGGAGTACTTGACATGGCGGTAAAGGCATAATTGCTCTTGCATTTGTAAACACTAAAGAAGTTGCGTTTTTTTTTTTAATCAGACAGAAACAACTCGTCATCTATCATTGCGGATGAGAAGATCCAATTGGATGGCCAAGTTTCTGACTTTGAAGCATCAATTAATATTGCAGTCCCCGGAACCTGCGGTTTACAAAATCTGTATGGTCTGCTGTTTTATATACACAAGCAAAATATGTTCCAGCATAAATTGTACTTTGAGAGTGTCAGGTTTTGTGTCAGGCTACTATGGCTGTCTCAGTTAAATTTCACACTGGGAGAAACTTAGGAAAGGGTTGAATGTCTGGCTGTTTAACTTGTCTTTAAAATCACTGTTACTCATTCTGCCTCTGTTTACATCTTGCCATAGCCGAAGGACCATGGCATGAGTGGATGGAAGTTCAGGTGGGCAATGGGAACTGGAATCTTGAGACAAGGGCTAAAATTCTGGTTTAATTTTTTATGATTTATGGTTCTTGACACATTAGTTGATAACTGTGCTCATTTATTCATGTTCTCTCCCATAATCCACCCACAGTCATTGTTGAATGTGTGTAGGGCACTGTGCTATGAGCTATATAGACTTAGTATTTGATGAATGTGGCGCTTTTCCTTCTAGAAATTAAAGACAAAATAAGGGGTAAAGAACAAGATAACACACATGGAAAAGTCTTGACATAAAGTCAAAAGTTCTTAGAATGTATGAGCTATAATCTCCTGAGATTGAACATCAGTTATAATAGCATTATAAAAATGATTTCATAAAAAGTAAACTTTTGGGCAAAATATAAATTGTAGGACTGGATTTACAACAAACACTTTGCTTTGGTGAGGCTGTTATATGCCATAGAGGACTTGAGTATTCACATTTGGTGAGGAAGGTCATGAGTTGCTACAACACTTTGGGGGTGAAGGGCATGTAAGGAAGTAAGCGTTAATGAAAGACTGGAAACGATAAGGTGTGACCGAACCTCCAGACTATTCGTATTTCTCCTGATGTTGCTAAACACATAAACTATTGAGTAAGCAGATTTCCTGAGAAAATTAGGAAGATATACTTAGAACCCAGGAAAGCTATTGAAGTGATAGCAGACTATGTAAGAATTGTGACATTTATAGACTGAAGTTAAATTGTTGGTGCTCTGTAGTTTTCCTCTGGAATTAATTCAACCAGGCCACTAAAGAAGTGTGAATTTTGCTAAGATACTTAGGCGATGTCACCTAGCTCATCTTTGTGTCAGGTGCAGATCTTGGTAGCACTGCACCACACAGCTTCAGCGTATTATCTAAGCTGAGGAGGTACCCACTAGTTGAGACATGCTGTTCTCGTAGCAAAAGGATGATGAAATCCTAACTCTTGGACTTACTTTCTGTAAGGGAATGCTGCCTTCGCTTATGTTTCATTGGCCAAAAGAGTCACACAATTGAGCCCAAAGCCCACGTGGCAGAAAAAGCATAACCTCTTAGAATATAGAGCAATGAATAAAAAAGAACTAAAACCAAGGGTCTGCAGTATCAGAGAGCAGGAAACACAACTAGCCTTAACACAGCACAAATGCCTACTCAAAGTAGTGTGGATAGGGGAACTTAACCACTTGTCTAAGTTAGGAAACAACGCAGATAGTAGGAATGACAGAAAGGATAGGAAGACGGAGTTTGAGATAAACTTCTCATAAGCTTTGGGTGTTTTATGTAGAAATGTGTATCTTATTTGTAACCATTATTTCTTTTATGCAATGTACTGATAATTTTGTCAGTTCTAGCTGGGGATGGTGCAGAGGATACATGAAAGGATTTTAAAAAAACAAAGGAAGAAAAATCAATTGGATATTATGGAAAGTAGTACTATGGTGAAGTCAATGTAACTGAAAGTTTTACAAATAGATTTGGCAGCACTTGGGTGAAGGCTTATGTCCTTGAGCTGAGATTAATGCTAGCTTTGTATCATCTCAAAAAGAGGTTCATGACGAATATTAGTATGGTATATGACATGGAAGCAGGGCTTACTGGATTCCTTAGGGACAGCCTACAAGGTTTTCAGGACTCTATCTGATAATGATAATTTGGAGAGAAGATTTATGTCAGGGTAGAAATTCTTCTGCAGCTAGCTGCTAAGGTTGCGACACTTACAGTTTAGTTATTTTTACATTCCTTCTTTCAAGTTGGTAGATGTTCATGCATTGCTGGCTATGGATGTTTTGCACACCATTCTTATCCACAGGTCTTTTTATTTCCTAAATAAATAAATGAGTATTACAGATCTGTGTGATATTACTGAGTGGGGAACCAAAATGGATATCTAAGTTTGATGACTACCAGTGGTATGAGACAATTCTATATTCTGTCAATTATGTTTTAAATAAATGCTGATTGGCTAGTAGCCAGGCAGAAAGTATAGGCAGGACAACCAGACAGGAAGTAGAGGTGGGGAAATGGGAACAGGAGTATTCTGGGAAGAAGGAAGCTCTTCCTGCAGTGGACACTGAAGAAGCAGGATGTGACCTGCTCCACTGAAAAAGGTATTGAACCATGTAGCTAATGTAGATAAGAACAATGGGTTAATATAAGTTACAAGAGTTAATAAGAAGCCTGAGCTAATGGACCAATCAGTTTATCATTGATATACACCTCTCTGTGTGATTTCTTTGAGGCTTAATGGCTGTGGGAACTGGGCAGGACAGAAACTCAAAAAAGCAGGCCTTCATGTTACAACTATCACCTTTGCAGAAGACAGGGTTATGTTAATATATTTAGTCTTGAGAGGTAATATATTGATACTGCATCAATGTTGTTTGCCCAAATTTCCTCTTTATCTCTCCATTAGGAAGGGGGTAGAGATCCATCTTTAGTACTGGCAAGGCTCCTGTTCATTTCACAGGTCTTATAGTGAGTTCTTTTCTCCCAGATCTGCCAAGGCAACACTAATATTTCTTATCTTCCATGATATAGACTATCTTTAAGAGGCACTGGCTTAAAAGCTTACTTATGAATTGCAGGGTCATAATAAAGATTAGCTATTTAAATTTTATTTAGAGTTATTTACCCAAGTCAAAAAGGCTTTTCTCTAATATTCCCAGAGGGATAGAGTATTTCTTATTTCTATGTTTTGCTCTTGTAACATTTGGCCGTTGTTTTGTTTGGTCTACCATTTGTTCCTGTCCTCATTGAGTTACCAACTGCATTCTGAATTCCCCAAGCTCTTCTTCTCTATTATGCTCTGAATTATAGCAATATTGGTTAATTATGTGCAAATAACAATTTAAGCATACAACACATATCTATCCATTAGGAGCAGGCCCTCTTAGGTTCCTTATTATACAGCAATTTAGGATTCTATTTCATTAAAATTTTGCCTCCTTCTAGAATGTTCTTATGGACATCTTCTTTCTTGTATGTTTAGGTTGCTCCTGATACTTGGATTTTTTTCCTTGAGAAATTCTGCCTACTCTATTTGTCATCTGCTTATGTTTACTGGGAAAAATTATTATCTTTTATTGTTGCCAGGATACACATAGACATACTTTTTCATTTCACTGATGTAGAAGGAATTTGGTTTCTAACATCTTGAGAAGCCAGGGCACTTGTGTGTCAGAAAAAGAAGCAACTAATTGCTGTCTCCTTCTTGGGCACATGCTTTCTACCTGATGGATAAACCCTTTTCTTGTCTTCTCTAAGTTAGTTGTTTACTAAGTCACAGCACATCAATTCACAACCTGAGCTTTGGGGGTTGATATTTGCATGTGTGTGTGTTCTGTGTGTGTCTCTCTCTTATTTACATTTGATATTTTTAGTCAACATGTTTATCAAAGTAAATTTTCTTTGTTTACATGCTGGCTGTGGTTCACCCAGATGCACCATTGCTGACGAGCTTTTGGACTAATGAACATCAAGGCAGTATATAACACTCCACTCAGCAGACGAGATAAACTTGCTCTTTCAGAAAAGAAAGTGTGTATTTATATACACATGCATATATAAAGTAAAGGGTATGTATGTGTGCATGTATGCATGCATCTATCTGTCTATCCATTCATCTATTTATCTATCTCTCTTCTATCATAATCTATCATCTAGCTCTATCTGTCTGTCTGTCTATCTATCTATCATCATTCAGTTGAACTCTTTTTATGGTTTATATTCCAAAGTTGACATCTGTGACAATTTAAAATAATATGAGAATCCAGCTGCAATTGATCTAACAATTGTGTATAAGTTAAGGCTACTTTTTCCGAAGTCATTGTGTATTTGAATTATTGCTATATTTACTTTATATGTTTAAAAATGTTCCATATTTTTCTTACAGAAGAAGATTAGAGTTTGGTATAATAGTAAGGATTATTAGCTGGCATTTTCAGAAGGAAAACAGAGGTGAAAGCTATCCTGGCTAATCATACCGCTACAGTTACAAATAATGCATGTCCTTTGTGTTTTGTGCATACACTCAGGCAGGCCTCCATGTGTGTGGGTAGGCTGTTCTGCTTTGCCACTTTGAATATTTTATAGGACAGTCATTCTGCACAGTTCAAGTCATACTTTCTACTGATTCTCACTTTATTCCGCGTCTCTATGCCTGTCACCAGTATCCCTTGACTCAAGTCAAGAACAAAGACATAGTTTATTCTTTATTTCTACAAAAATAATTTAATTCACATTTTTACATTCTAATGCCATTTGGATGCTCATATGAAGTTGACAAATTTAGTCTTAGAGGTGGCTGTCTATTTTTAACTTCTCATTACATATGTTTCATAATATTCTTCATCGTACGTATAAGATGGTCTTCCTCTCAAAATAGAGAAAATATTTCTTAGAGATAAGTATCATATTACTGATCTTTTGGTATACTCTTGATATTAATTCTGGTGATAGGGCAATATATATGTAAATTAGAAGTTGAAGGGTGTTCTAAATTATCTTGGTCATTTTTCTTCTTCATGTATTGCTTCATACCTTTAGTGCAAAACTGAAACTGGGTCCATTGGCTGAGAAAATGTGTTTAACTGTAAAGCAACCTCTTTGTAGTCTCATCATGCTTTGGCAGCTGGGAAATTCTCAAATGAAACCAGAGGCAGCCAACCTTCACTTTGACTAAGGCTGCTGCTACTCCGGTGCATCTACTATCTCTGTTCATCAGAGGACATTTCCCCACGTACTTGATGTACTTACCATGTAGTTTTATTAGAATGGATCGCTTTTTCCTTGTAAATGGATTTGATTGGAAATTCAATTTCTTTTTAAGGCCAGTGGGAGAGGTCATAGGGCCATAAATATTTTTCCTCCAAAGTGTTTATAAGTGAAATGACATTGCAGAAGAGGGTTGAAAAATGCCTCGCTGTGTGCTGAATTATGTGTGGGTCCTTGGCAATCTTTGGTTTCTTTTTTATGAGAAAGGATTGTACAGTTGTCTCTTAACAATGAAAAATGCTTGTGAGCATCTCAGTGAACAGATGGCAATGCCTATGAAGAAGAAGATGAGTAGATCTCTGCATATCAACTCTAACTCCTACCCCTCATGCCAGAGCTAGAAAATAACACTCCGTGTTTCCCTCATTGTTTCAGTGCACTAAGAGCAACGTTTGATAATAACTTACTGGCTCTGGCTACTCTTCCTCTTATTTTCTTCTCATCATGGTGCTGTGGAGGGGAGAGCAAATTTTTATATTGTTTTCTTGATTGGAATATAAGGCTCAGAAAGAGATGAAAAGATGGGCATTTCTTCTTATCAAATGCTATATTTCAAATTATTCTAGCAACTAAAACCATAAATTGGATAGTCACAAACTATTTCTCCCTAGACCCACTCCATCCTGGGATTTATCTCATCCATTATGGGTTGACTTTTTCCATATGGTTGCATTACTCCCTAGGTATCTTAGCTATGTCTTAGGTTTTTTTTCCAGTTCTAATAATATTGAGAACTATCTTGGCTTTATATAAAAGTTCATTGTAATGTCTTGTGAAAAACTATGAAAAGCATAGTGTCTTCTCAAACGCTCATATGTAATGATCCAACTCAACACAACATTGGTGTCTTCCCTGACAAGGAGCAGGAGGAACAACTGGATACTATAGCAATGTTAAAAGTGATGGAAAAAAATGGGATTCTTCTTATTGAATTTCATGTTATTCAACCTAAAGAGACTTATGGAGAGCTAAGAATATTAGACTCATTTTCTGTTCTCAAGGGTTTGGAAACTCAGTAGCTCATTCCTAGGCTATTGTTATATTGTGATGCCAGAACCCTCACCCTCCTTGACCTGCTGACCATCTTCATGGGGTCTTTACCATAAACACTTCAAATGGAACCTTGTTTTGAAAGGCTGTATTGGCTACTGGCTCTGACAAAACGATTCACGATAATGTGTGGAGTCAGATGTAACTTGGCTCAGAGTGTGACTGTCTTTAATGTTTCCTACTGTGCAGAGTCACAGGAGAAACAGGCACATGGGGGTATTTCTACATGTTAAAAACTCTGGAATGTTCTCCGATAAGGCTTCCCCTGAGACAGTTAATCTGGGAAAGAGAGTTATGCAAGCTTTACCCATAAGGATAGGGAGGAGACATGAGGGATTATCAATATGATGAACTCAGAGGAGAGCAAGCTTGTCTTTGTGGTTGGGGCTAAAGCTACAACTGAGTAGGAGAGAGGGAGAGAGAGAGTGAAGCCATCCAGCTATGAGAATAATACCATCATTCCAAGTGGGGAGATATAGAAAATAACCAAGGATGCCTGTGGTATAGAAAGCATGGCATTTGGTGACATTGACATGTCATCTGACCTTACCTCTGTTTATGCCATGTATATGTGTTGTAGTACTGTGCTACTTACGCTGTTCATAATTTCTTTTCTTAACTTTAAAAATATTTATTGGTATTATTTTGAATTATGGATTTATGTGTGGGTGTATATGTATATATGCACACATGCGTATGAATGTACATAGAGACCAGAGATGTTGGACATCCCTGCAACTGAAGTTACAGATGATTATAAGATCCCAACATGGGTGCTGGGAACTGAGCTCTGGTCTGCTGCATGGTTACTATATGCTCTTAACCACTGAGTCACCTCTCCAGGCCCACAATTTCTCTATTTGTAAAATAGACATGGGAATATTGAATTCATGGATTGCTGTAAAAATTAGAGATCACTTTTAGAAGGAACTTCCCATAAATACATCGAGCCACCAAAAGAACGATTTTATATATTGTACCATCATCAACATCACCACCACCACCACTACCACCACCAAAAGACACTGTCTGGAGGGTAGATTCATTAATAATGGTACCACAAAACCTTGTTTTTGCTTCTGGCTCTACATTTTGCTGTGTCTACTGGGATGTGTTACTAAATTTCTTCCTCTCTTTGTGTTCTATCAATAACATGAGAAAAATAGTAGTAGGCCCCTATCTCACAAGTTACTGTGAGAAGTGGGTAAAAGATATAGAAACCAGACAATGTTCTTAATTTAGTAGTGATACAGTAATTATTATTGATATTTCTTGTTAACGTATGTTTTATTTAAACTTGTGAGCAATATTACAGAGCTTTTTGCTTATAGGAATTAGAGCCAGTATTTAAGTCGCCAAGGCTTACAGTTAGGTACTCTGAAGCCTCCTTAGCACAGAAGTCTCAGTCCCTTTCACTCAATGAGAGCTACAATCTAATTCCTCTTCACATTAATCTTCCTTTGTGTGTAGCTAAATTTAGAAAGCTGTGTGGTACAGAAAGGCTTCTAAATTTCCACAGGGAAGGAAAGTATACTCTGGCTGACTAAGCTGACACTTTTAACAAGTATTTATTAAGATCATTTTATGTGATCACTAAAATTGTTGGGTCATAAGGACTGGGAGATAAATCACACAGTGTCTTTGCTTTAGCTCTCTTTTCTGTTGCTGCCATAAAATATTTTTGACAAAAGCAACTGAAGAAGAGGAGGATTTGTTTTGGCTCACAGGTCAAGGCACCTGTGACATCCACTGCGACAGCAGAGTCATGAGAGGCAGAGCCCAAAGTGGCTCGTCATATCACATTTACAGCCAGAAGCGAGAACAGTACTCCTGCTCAGTTCCGTTTCTCCATCGGTGTATTCCAGGGTCTGCTGCCTAGAAGATCATCTCACCCATAATTAAGCTGGGTATTATGGCATCCATAAGTGTAGTGAAGATAGTCCCCCACAGGTATGCCCAGAGTCCTGTCTTCCAGATGATGTCAGAGTCTATCAAGTTGGCAGTTAACGTTAGCCAGCACACTCCTCAGCAGGCTTACAATTCTGATCTGGAAAGGTGAAGTGCAATAGAGGACTTCAGGAAATGTGAAACACAGCTTCGACAGTTTGACTTGAGTCCAACTTAGGCGTTCTACTCTTTGATGGAAAGCATGTTCCATGTGCTACTAAAGGTTCATGTGCTAGGAATGAATAAGAGGATCAATTTTCCCACCAATTTCTCTTCTCATTAAGTCATTCCTTTATAATAGGAAAGACATGTAAAATATCCCTATGATTTCAGGTCATAATTTTGTTAGCTTGGCAAAGATCTACAGGTCAGAATGAGTGATCTCTAATGTAAAATCTTTGTAAACAAAGCTACGGAGTGTTCCTTGGTGTCGCCGTGGATGATGTGTCTGGTTAAGTATAGGAAACAATCTTAATAGCAGGACATCCTCCTGTCACTTTCACTGGAAGGATTGACATAACTATAATTCTGATTTTACAGCAGGCAGAATATATGATGATGTGTGCCATCTGCATATTTGTATGAATCTTTCAAGCTTCTGATAGCCTTGTTCCTGTGTGTGAATATAAATATTTGGTTAACATACATAGACATTCCTATTGGGTGTATGCCATCTAGATAAAGAATTGTAATGTCATGGAGCACCAGTCTTAAACTTATTAGACAATCCAAAACAGTTTTGCAAAATTACTCTACCAGCTTGTATTTATAAACTTTAAATCCATTCCTGTCTTTAACCTCCTTGCCTACGGTAAGTATTGACTCTGGCTTTGTACATTGGAATGGATGTTCAATAGACCACTAAGGAACAACCATTATAAGATGATATAAAGATGATCATCTAACATAAGCACTATAATATGTTACCCAAGTATTGGAAATAAGATGATTAATTCTATTTTTAACTTAAATTTAAAAATGTCTAAGTTGACTGTATCATGTGGAAGATGGGCACAAAGAATGTAAGAGCTAGAGATAGTGATTTGAAATGACACAGTATCTGTTGGATATGACAGTGCTCTTTGACACCTAGCAGCTGTAACCAAATGCGTAAGACCTGATAGCATGAGCCCAGGCAAAATCCCAGCCTGGGATGAATCGGGGGAGGGAGTCATGAAGTCCCATACTTGGCTGGGGAAATATTGACATTGATGCCTGCTGGAAGAGTTGGGTTTTCTTCAGGGATATTGTCCTTGAGATGCTACCTAGGTAGCAATAGATGGTCCTAAACCCATGCCCATACAGATAGCACTAAGTGAACTCAGTGGCTTTCAGCATCCACATTAATTGTTTAACAGCTACCAATATTTCAAGTTAGAGGAGATCTAATTTCCTTTCCTGTACTGCTAAGGCACCTGCACACATATGGTGCAGATACATATACCCAGGTACACATACACAGAGACACATAAAATTAGAAAGTTCAAAAAGAGTACATGAACAGGGAAAGGAAAAGTGGTACAAGAATCAGGAATTGATTTGACTTGAGGGGTGGGAGGTAGATTTGATTAAAGTGAACTATATGTGTGTATGAAATTCTTAAATAGTAAAAAGAAATTAGAATTGGGGAATAAGGCAATATCTTCTCAAGTAAAATGCTTATTCAAGTCATTGCCTATTCTTTCAAGGAGTTGATCTATCTTTGTGACTATTGAGTTATAAGCACTTTTTATTTTCATTATATGTTTTGTAAGCATCTTATATTTTCCAGTTGATTTTACTTTTCCTTTGGTACTGTGTGCAGTGCCACCTAGGTTGCCAATTTTATGGCATCCAATTTCACTTTCTTCTTTGTGTTTATGCCTTTGGTGGCATAAGTATGAGGCTTATAACTTTGTCAGGGTCAAATTTACTACTGTATTTTCTCACAAGACTTTTATAGCTTTAGCTGGTCCATTAAGATTAGTGATGCATTTTGGATGCTTGTATTTGGAACAACCAAGGGGCCCAATCTCATTCTTTCATGTGAAGATATCGATATCTGGGTGGCTAGGTCCTATTTGCTGAAAGTATTGTTCTTCCCACAATGAATTATCTTGACACCTTTGTTGAACATTGTGACATCAGCAATGTGGTAAGGTAGAAAATAGCAGTCTTTCTCCCTTCACAAAACTACAATTAGATTGTTGTACAAGAATTAAACTAGCCTCAGGAGGCCTCAAGGGTTTAATTACAAACTTCAGCTATACAGTGGAGGATAAAAGAAGTAGCTGCACAAAAATAACTCTGTGGAGACCTGAATATATGAAACATTTGGAGATGCATAAGAGCAAAGATGGAAGGCGAGAGAAGAGAGCAAGGCAGTACCAGTATTGGCCATGTAGTAGGTGTCACTATGGTCTCCAGGGTCCTGCTCTGCAGAAGGTACCAAAACCATTGTTCTCGAAATAATTGGTATCCATAGCAACCACAGATTCATGGATACACTGCTGTATCACACAACCCTGGGATACAACCATTAAGATCTCTATGTTCATATGCTCACTAAGACCAAACCATGGTTTCTCCATGCATGCCTGTACTGTAGATGTCAACTCAGACCTCAGATGTGCGAGCCGTCTCTAGTTCAGGGGAACATCATTCTGAGCTCAGAGCATCTGCTTCCCCGTGTCTGCCTGTGTTCTGGAACCCACTTTCTCTAATATTCCACGGGTAAATTAAGTGTGATTTAGACATCAGAGCTATGTCAAAACAAACTAACCTGTATAGAGCCTCTGTCACCCCACAGACGTCTATGATCTAAACTCATGTTCTGTGCTGTACTAGGGATGACAAGGATGAGACACCCTGTCACTGTCAACACCGATGCCACCTTTTAGCTTAAACCAGAGTAAAGAGGGATGACTTTCATAATGAGTTTGCCACTCAGAGACAAAAAATTAAGAGCTTTCCAGTATCTTTTTATTACTGAATTTCCACCAAAGCTGTGTAACCAGCTCCTCCTTTTGAAGCCAAGGACCACTGTGTTTTTTGGCTCATACTAACCTCAGTTGAAATAACTGTACAGAATTTATGGTGCTGTGTATTCTCCCTGCAGCTATAACTGCTGCTCTTTCACAGAGTTCAGTCTGCAAATTGTAGAAGAATTTACAGCTCCATCAAAACAGAGAATCGATACAAAGCAACCAGGATCCTGAGGACAAAAGAAAAACACAATCAAATCCCAAAGACAACAACAAAAACCCAGCAACAGAACAGGACACCACCAAAGGGATATAATATTTTTTTTTAGTAACTGACACTTATCAAATAGTGACTTATGAATTACCTGACAAAGAATTCAAAAGAATTGCTCTAAGGAAGTAAGGAATTTGAGAGCAGTGGTGGATAATGACAGAACCAGGGATACAATACACAAAGAAAGCAAAAGTTCACAAGATATATTGAATTGGTAGACAGAGAGAGAGAGAGAGAGAGAGAGAGAGAGAGAGAGAGAACAAGCCAAGAATGAGTCACTTGTTTAGCATGCACACAACTTAGAGTTAGATCACGAGCACTACAATGCAAAGCAAAGCAAAACAAAACTCAGCCGCATATATGGACATGCAGCCCTGACCATGCTGGGTGTTTGTGAAAACTAAGAGGACCGGACAGAAATGTTGGCTGCAAGACACAATGAATGAACTGAAACATGCAAATAAGAGAATCAGAAAAAAAAATCAGCAGAGCAGGTTTTCTGTCAGAAGAGAGAAAAGAATGCAGGACTCATCACACATTACTAATAAAACTAAAACATTATAGTCTTAGCAATTTTAAGAAGACCAAAGAAAAGAAATGAAGTTTACTTAAGTAAGCACTGGGAGAAAGTTCCCACTATTGGAACAAGTATTAGTATTAAGTTACAGGAAGTCTTTGACTTATTGTAGATCAACTCAAGAGGTTTTAATTTTGTGATGGTGCTAATATAATAGACACTGAGGGGAAACCTTAACTTTTGATCTTTTCCTAGGACAACAGTGTCTTGTGCTAGGCAGCAGCACTGATAAGCCCATCACATTTAGCTGTGCAGTACTAAGGGAGATAGATTGCTACTCCACAGTTCATTGTGTTGGTAAGCTATGGTATTCAGTAGTCCAGGTTTCTTGCAGGTATTTTTCACTTACTATAGTCTCAATTTACAGTTAGTTGAGATGCAATGCAACTCTAGTGTAAGATGAAGAAATGGCTGCATGTGAAACTCAAAGCTTTCCAAGAAAGTTCAGCTTTTTTAATATCTCAAGGCTTATTATAAATAGAATGCTGAAAATAAAAGACTCTCAAATGAAGAAATAGAAGAAAATATTCCTCATATGTAGCCTCTGAATAGTTTTCTCAAGCACAGGATTTGTAGTGCAGGTAATAGCAGGGTGAATTTCTTTAAGTGACAGCAAAGACTATCATACCCAGCAAAACATTACTTAATGATGAAGAAGATATAGAGCCTTTTTCCAGATAAACAGAAGTTGAGGGGGTTCTCCACAGTTGCATTTGACTTGTAAGAAATACTAAAGAGATTATTTTTCCACTCAAAATGAAAGGACACTACTTCATACACGAAGATATTTAGAAGTAAAAAACTCAGGATGTATTCAAATTCAGAGTGCTGAATACTTAAGTCATATATATATCTTTAGTATAAAGAATAGAAGAACAAACTATGAAGACCACTATTACAATTATTAGAAGGTCTGGAGAGATGTGTCAGTCATGCTAGTATGAGGCCTTGAGTTAATATCCCCTGGCACCCATGAAAGCTTGGTGCTGCTGTACATGTATAATCCAAGTACTAGGGAGGAAAGGAGGATCCTTGGGGCTGGATGAGGAGTGAACTGAGTTGAGAAGCTCTAGGTTCAGTGAGGGGTTATGTCTCAAAAATAGATAGATGATAGATAGATAGATAATAGATAGGTAGATGATACATAAATGATAAAAATAGGTAGATAGATGATAGATAGATAATATATAGATGGTACATAAATGATAAAAGATAGATAAATACATAGGTAGATAGATGAAAGACAGGTAGATGCTAGATGAAAGAATATAAATAGATGATAGATAGATGATAGATAGATAGATGGATAGATAGATAGATAGATAGATAGATAGATAGATGATAGATAGAGTGAAGAGCCACTGAAGACCCTTTACACTCATATCTGGCTTCCATAGACACACTGACATACATGCATGCCAACCTAGTCACATGACCATGTAAACTTAAATACACACATAATTTATTGATGAGCACACAATCTAAAATATATAAATTGTGGTGTCAAAACTTAAATATGGGAAGAGGAGAATAAAGTGTGGCATTTTGAAAGGAATACAGGTTAGGCTATTAGCTTAGGGTAGGCCTTTACAGCTCTGTGTTATATTACAGCATCATGGTGACCATAAAAGCAGAATCCTATGGAGCATCTAGAAAAGATGAAGATGAAGAATGAAAGCACTACTTTGTGGAAGATCATCAATGCTAAGAAATACAGGATGAAAGGAATAGAGGGGGAAATGTCTATAAGGTAGTGAATAAAGAGTGAGCCATGTAGTAAAAGTGAGCCTCACTTACCAACCATCATCTTAATTTCAAGGTGATTGAACTGTTCAATCAATTACTTACTAGACTAAATAAATAGATTTAAAAGAAAAGACATGATTTAATGTTGACTACAGAAGACTCACTTTGGTTTTAAATAGTGAAGCTGTGCCAAGGTATATTGGTAGATACACTTTTACTGAAGATACTAAATAATCAATCTAAATCTGAGACTAGAAACAAAGCCATTGCACAATGAGTAAGGAATAAAATCATCAAACAGATAAACATCATTTTATATATTTTTTATGTGTGTGTATGTACATATGTATTCAATATCATCTAAGTGCATAAAGCTAACATTTCCCTTCTAAAGGGACAGACAACAGAGTAATAGCACTAGGTAACTTTCATATTACACTTTCAACGGTGAATAGAACATCCAGATGGAAAATCAACAGCAAACATTGAACTCAAACTTCATTTTAGACTGAATGGACCAAAGAAACATAAGCAGAACGCTTTGCCATACAATTGTAGAGCCTACATTCTCAAGTGTACTTAGAAGGCTCTTCTGCATGGACCGTATAAATGTCACAAAACAAGTATAAACAGATCTGAGAAGATTTAGATAATATCAAACATATTTTAGTCCACATCATTATCAAAGTAGAAGCCAATAAAAATACTTTTGAAAATGCTCAACTGCATGTAAATTCATGTTACTTTGTTTTGTTCTTTAAAGAGAAATGATATCTACTATAGATTACTCATTTGCAATAGGTGTCTCCATGGAAATAGCCAAAATTACATAATGTGATAGATGTTTGACAAAGTATTTCACACCCTTAAATTAGACCAAGTCAAGAATGGGAATTGGAGAGTGTTGAAAAAGGAGGACTATGGCAGTGCTTTTTATATTCTTATAGTAAAACCATAACTCACCCAAATCTATTGGTCTAGTTTGAGGTACTATTGGGTTTTCTGCAGCAGTGTTTGGGAATCTTGTGTTCAAGATAGATTAAAGGCAGGTATGACCAGAAAACAAATGATTACCATGAGGGAACTATGTTTTCCCAAAAATAAAATTCTAATAAGACTAAAGCAATGAAGTATGGAAATTGATAACAGAATAGAATGTTATTAGCATACATGTATCATGGTATTATTATGTATTACACAAAGTATGTGATAGGTATAGAGATGTCCATAGGACCCACCACACTCTATAGACACAATGCAATCCTTATCAAAGTTCTGGTGGCATTTTTCAAAGGAATAAAAAGGTACATTAAAACTGCCATGAAGCTACAAAAGATCCTAATAGTGGTTAGAATAATCTTATTCAAGTAAAAAATAAAGCTATTGCATTTTCTGATTCTTACATTACTAACCTGTAGTTTTTAAAACTGTGTGGTGGAAAAATAACACATAGACTAATGGAACTGAGCAGACACTAGAAATAAGCTGTGTAGATGTGGTAGACTACTCTGACCAAAGTTCAGAGACCACATAGTGAGCCAAGAGGAATCTCTTCAGCAAATGGTGCTTATTCACATAGAAATATGATGGTGTATATTTATCTTATACAATACATAAAGTTTAACAAAAATACATTAAACATTAAATCTGATACTCCAAAAATGTAAAATTTCCAAAGCAGAGTAGAAAATTTCTTTTTCTTGGTCATGACAAAGGACAAAGATATTATTGTATATGACATCAACATCATTGAACAAAAGGAAAATTAAATGGGATTACATCAAACTAAAGGAAGATGTTCTTCAAAAGAGGACTAATGCATATAATAGGATATATGAGTTCATACAATTCAATAGCATAAAAGGGGGGGCCAAGAACTTAAATAGACATTTTCCTTGCAACAAGTATATGAAGAAGTGCTCAATATGATTATTCTCCAAAAAATGCTAGTTATAATCACATCAAATATCACCTGACAGCTATAAGGGTAAGAATTATCAAACTTTGAAGAGGATATGAACTCACTTGAGTATTGGGAGATGGCACACCTCACATATTGTTGCAGGAACGCAAATAGGTACAGACCTTATAGAAAATATATATAAGTTTTCTAAAGAAATCAAATAAAATTATTGTGTGATACAAAAATTTCCCTTTTGGGTGTACGTCAACTTCTTTTTACTAAAAGAATACCCAAAACTAAGTAACTTCATAAAAATGTTTGCTTGGTTCAAAGCTCATCCATTGAAGGGTTTGACATCAGCATCATCTTGGTTCTGGTATCCACCCTGTGATGATATTATGGTGGTGGATGCCTGTGTAAGAGAGAGGATTCAGATAGCAAAACATGTAGCCATATTGTGACACAGTCATGCTCAGCCTTCATGGTGACATGTGTTCTGGAGCTAACTCAGGATCCCATGAAAATGACCTTAATATTATATGAGATCAGAACCCTTAAGGACTTTTCATGACATCTCCATTCATGTGTTCCCACAGTACAACAACTCCACGCTGAAGACAAAGTTCTCAGTGCTTGGACCCTGCAGGAATACAACCAAATCCCACCCAGTCCACAAAAGCACATAGCTAGAGGAAATGAAGCCGGTATCTCTGAGGAGTGTATGAACTTCACTGTCACTGTAGCATGTTGAAACTTACTGCACTAAGGAAACAATCTAATATCTTGTTGGTTAAACATATTATAGAAAAAGATATAAGAACACACATAGATAATAAACTCAGCCTGAAAAATCCAAGAAAATTCATAATTTTCATCAACATATAAAACTGGAGTACATAATGCTAAGTAAAATAACCCAGGAACAGATAAATGCCATATGGTTTCATGTGCAGAGTCAACAAAAGTCAAGATCATAGAGAGTAGGCGTATAGTGATTAGGAGTAGGGATAGTTGAAATGTTGAGCTATTAGGTAAAGTCAATAAATATGGACTTAAAAGATGAATAAGTCCTGGGTGCCAAAGTAACAACAAAATCTGTATACTTGGTATTCTGTAAGAGAAATGACTTTAAGTATTCCCATCACAGGCACACTGAAAATACTGTCAAAGGATAGAAATGCTAATTATTTTAATTGCAGTAATCATTTCACAACACAGACATTTATCAAGTCATTGTGTTATACACTTTGAATATACATTTTTCATTTCCAATTCATACATCAATAAACCTGAAAAACCAACTATAAAACTTAGTTCTAGGGGGCTGGAGAGATGGCTCAGAGGTTAAGAGCACTGACTGCTCTTCCAGAGGTCCTGAGTTCAATTCCCAGCAACCACATGATGGCTCACAACCATCTGTAATGAGATCTGGTGCCCTCTTCTGGCCTACAGTATACATGCAGGCAGAACACTGTATACATGATAAATAAATAAATCTTAAAAATAAAAAAGTAAAACATTAAAAAAAAACTTAGTTCTAGATTTTAAGTAGTTCTTATATGGATCTCTTTGTATATCAGGTTGTGACTGACAGGCCGTCCTGATTACCCTGTAGGGTGTAGTACATTTACGATTTAAGGAGATTTATACTATTTTTCTTTATCAACAATATCAGGGATCTTATTTCTGATCTTTTGCATTCCATTTGATTTGTCCATTTCCCAAAAAGGAAATTGACATTTTTTAAAACTTTTTAAACATTTATTCTTTGTGTCTTTCACATCATGCATCTCGATCCCATTCATTTCCCATCCCTGTGTATCCACCCTCTGCTCTGGCAGCCCTCCTCCAGATAAAGTTTAAAGAAAACAGAGAAGAAACAAAGGAGGTGGGAACCTCATCGTGGAAGTTGCAGTGTGTCACAGCGAGAGTGAGTCACACAGTAAACCCTTTTGTCCATACATCTTTACTTGCAAGTGGTCATGGCAGAGTCATTAGTCTGGTTCGAGGCCTCTGGTTTCTGTACACTATCAATGCTGGGCCCTCACTGGAACTCCTTTTAGTTATCCTACTGTTGTCCTGTGTTGTAGAGATTCTACAGCTTTGGGTATGCAGGACTGGTCCCTTTATGGACTCCAGCAGATCATGGTGTGGATAACAGCCAACTCATAACCTGAGTTCTGGGCCTGGGTAGTTGCAGGGTTGATAAGACCACCAGCACACCCTTGTCCTCACCACCAGGGTAAGCTCTCCTGCAATGCCTTGGTGAGCTCACCCTTTGTAGTCATGAGCAGGGGACAGGACCAGCTCTCCTGCTTCCATGTCCTCAGGGTTGGATCTTCCACATCTGCTTCTTCAGGGCCAGCTCTGCTGTTACCCAGATGTGGAGTAGGGGCCACTCTCCAGAGTGCTGCAGCAGACGGGGGACAGGGCTAGCTCTCCTACTCTTAAGACCTCAGAGCCAAATTTTCCATCTGCCTCAGGCATCGATGGGTTGTGGGGGGTAAGGAGGGGCCACATCTTTCTCCTGCCTATGCCACCACCACAGGTGAGTAATGGGGACAGCTCTTCTATACTCATGATATTGGGGCTGACTTCCCAACACCTCTCTTAATGGGGCTGGCCAGGCAAGGTGCAGGGCCAGCTCTCCCATCTGGCCCAGGTGTTGATGGGTGGGGGTGCTGTGGGAGGTAGGGAGGGCATCTCTCCCCTGCCCTTGCTGTCACATGACAGATGAGTAATGTGGACAGTTCTCTCATGCTCACAACTTCAGTGCTAGCTCATCCACACCTCTGCTAACAGGGTTGGCTCTGTTGTGCTACCTGGGAGAGATGCAGGGCCTGCTCCCCCACATGTTACAGCTGGCATTTTAAAAACCATTTACTTGTATATTTTATAATTGCCTTTCCAACAGATGTGAGATGATATCTCCTGTTTCTTTGTGGCATTTCTCTGCTAATTAGTGATGTTGATACCTTTTCTTTAAAAAAAAAAAAAAACTTTGGACTTTTATCTTTTTGAGATCATAATATAATGACATTGTTTTGCTATTTTCCTCCCTCCCAAGCCTTCCCTATCCTCCTCTGCCCCCATCATTCTCTTTAAAATTCACAGTCTCTTATTTCTTTAACTGTTGTAATACCACACACACACACACACACACACACACACACACACAAAGTATAATGTTGTTTGTATGGATAGACATGACAGAGCATCAGTAGATATGGTTTTATATGTTGAATATTGTTTTTACCAGCTTAATAATCTTAAGTCATACAAACTATGAGCTGATTATGGATTATCATTTAATGATTTGTGTCTTTGTGTTTTTCTCTTGTATATTATTTTCATTACAGAAGATCAACACTATGCTTCTGGCTATTCTTATGGTACTGTATTCCTTTGAATATTATTGTAAGTGGAACTGATTTTTAAAAAATAACTTTATTCATCTATTTATTTTACATCCTGGCCACAGTCTTACCCCATCCTCAGCTCACAGTGCCTCACCTCCCCCATATCCACCCCGTTCCATCCTCCTAATCCCCTTCTCCTCCATCTCCATCCAGGGGAATTTTTTTATTATAATTTTGCTCAATCATTTCAAGTACATAGAAATGAAGTGAGTTTTATGTTATAGTACGACTAAAGACTTTTACCTGTAGATATGAGATCATTCCATCTATAAGTAGGGATGGTTTCTGTTTCTAATGTAAGTAAATTTAAATATTTTATTCTTTTTTATTGTTTTCATTTACTTCTCTTGCTTTCTTGTCCAAATGAACGTAAATGAGTCTCTAGTATTATTTAGATGCATCAAAAGAAAATATTCCTTCTTTATTCCTGATAAGGAATGGCAGGTGCTTAATAACTATGTGTAATATTAGAATCCATCTTACTGAAGGAAAACAACTTGCAAAAGGATCATGGGTAATAAATTTCAGAGCTAAGATTCAGATTGAGGACATTTTCAGTGTATGGGCTTCCAGCCTCTATGTGCTCTATATCTTTTGTTTAACCAGACAATATTCAAAATTACTCTGGCAGTGTTTACAATCCAAATCTATTTTGTAGCCAAGAATACTTCTAATGGCAATTGGGAAACTTTCAGTTTTAAATGACTATTTCTGTCATGTTTCCCTCAGCAAGAATTGTCATGTTTAAGTTCTTAAAAGTCAGAGGGAGATGAAATCAGCCATTTTTAAGATTTTCTTTTATTTCTTAATTTAGAAATTTAATTTTTGTTGTTGTTGCGTGACAGGTTCATATATTGCATAATGATCTTAGTTACTCCCTCTCTTGTTGGAATCGTTTTTCTCAAGGAGCCTCCAGTGCTGTGCCTTCATGTCATCTTTTGTGTGTGACTCATGGAGTTTAATTAGAGTTTCTTGTCTGAGCATGGCTGAGGTGATTCACAGGAGTAAAGTCAATGTATCCCCACAAAGGAACTGGTTATATAAATTTGATCAAGAGCCCATGTCTGGGGAGGTCATGGACTCTATGGGGCACCTATACTATTGTTTTGCTAGATGGGTGTATTCTCAAACTACCTTCTAAATACTTGTGTTTATTCCCATAGATAGGTGCATGCTAGCCTTCATCTATGGAGTTTTCTTACCGCTGTGGATGGTGGTTAATGCAGAAACACATAGCTGGCCAAATTGGGCTAAGAGTAAATGATGGTGGAGTGCTCAGCCCTCAGTGAGACAGCCTTTTTTATTTCTGAGCAAAACTTGAGGTGCAAATGGTATAGGAATAGGACTAAGTTTCTTTAAAAATGGAAGTATGAACGATGGTGAGGGATAGCAGCTGCACTTTATAAAGCAGCATGCCTTTGAAACATGGTGTCCTCTAAGGATGGAGGTGTGCACTGATTGATGCACAATGGAGAACCAGATCTCTGGGTTTCTCTCTCTCTCCTTCCTTCAGTCCTTCTTTTTTTCATCCTTCCTTTTTATTTTTATTTATTTTTTGTTGTTTGTTTGTTTGGGGGTTTTTAGCTCAAAATTAGACTAAATATTTTAATTTCTGTTTCAGTTGACTGAATGAATATCTGCAATGTTATCAACAGACTCATATAGCCTCAGAAAATGATAAGCCCTCAGGAGCCCTCCGAGAGAAAGGATAATGGGGTGACCTGGTGGTACTATCCTGCAGGGCTGGAAACGAGACACTCGGGTTTAGCTAGACCCAGAACCAAACTAATGTTACAGTCTGGTAAACATCTCATCTGCTGAGTAATTACAACCAGGAAGATGAAGAATCCTAAAGGGAATGCTGTCTATAAGAGGCCTGTGGAAGAGTCTCAGAAGTGCCGGAATGTAGGATATGGACCTAGGAAGAGTGAGCTCAGCATGGAGCCTGAGCATCTATTGGCAGCTTCCTCCAATAGGATGCTTAATAGACTTTACAAAGATGGAAAGGCTATCCCAAAAAGTCATTTTCTTAAAGGTTATTCTTGTGTTTAAAAAAAAATGAAATTAAAAACAAAGACCAGAAACCAGTAGCTTGCAGGAAATTAGTATTGAAGGAAACCACAAGATAGGTACCAAAAAAGGGTATTTGTCAAACTGTCTCTTTTTCAGGAGGATAGTCTGAGAACTTGTTATCAGAATGTTTCTGCTTCCTGTGGGTGATGTCCTGCAACAAATTACAGAAATTGTCAGCAACGTAGTTGCTGTGGGATAATGCTCTCCTACCCTGTAAAGATTTGTCACTCATATTGGTTTAATAAAATGCTGATTGGTCAGTAGCCAGGCAGTAAGTATAGATAGGGTGACCAGAGTAGGAGAATTCTGGGAAGAGGAAAGGCTTAGTCTGCAGTGGCCATCCAGATGCAGAGGAAGCAAGATGAAAATGCTACACTGAGAAAAGACACTGAGCCATGTGGCTAAACATAGATAAGAATCATGGGTTAATCTAAGTATTAAGAGCTAGACAGTAATAAACCTGAGCTAATAGGCCAAACAGTTTATAATTAATATAAGCCTCTGTGGGTTTCTTTGGGACTGAATGGCTGTGAGATCAGGTGGGTCAGAAACTTACACCTACACTTAGCTGTTCAAAAAGAGCTTTTTTATCTGGTAGTTTTGCAGGTCAGAAGTGAAAGTGTTGTGGTGGGCTCTCTGAATGGGTCTTACTATGATAAACATGTACACTTCTGTTGTAGGTCTCGTTTAGGCCTTACAGTTCCATCTACACTGGTCACTGGAAGGCTTCATTCCTTTTTCTCCTCTATCAAGCTGGCATCCTATTTCCCAAGCCACTGAAGGCAGATATAGTCCTTCCTATGCACTGCATTTCTGGTTTTTCCTTGGCATTATTAGTCTGACTCTATTGGTCATGCTGTTACTCCAAGCCCAGTCGAGTAACATGGGTAATGTTATTTTAAGGTCAGCTGATTAGTAACCTTAGTTACCCTGTAAATCCCCTCCATCTTCAATGTTATATAAAAATGGGAGCAAACGGGGGCAGGGGTAGCAGAGCTTAGGCTCTGTAGGAAAGAAAATTTTATACTACTCTAGTGTGGGACAATTCTGTATTTTGTCAATTATGTTTTAAATAAATGCTGATTGGCCAGTAGCTAGGCAGGAAGTATAGGTAGGAAACCAGACAGGAAGTAAAGGCAGGTCAATGAGAACAGGAGTATTCTGGGAAGGAGAAAGCCCATTCCTCTGTAGTCCTGTCCAGACACCAAAGAGGAAGATGTGACCTGCCCTGCCAAAAAAGGTACCGAGCCATGTGGCTAACATATATTAGAATAATGGTCTAATATAAGTTATGAAAGTTAATAAGAAGCCTGAGCAATTGGGCCAATCAGTTTATAGTTAATGTAGAACTCTGTGTGGTTTCTTTGGGACCATACCAGCTGTGGGAACTGGGCAGGACAGAAACTCCAACAAGCAGGCCCTCATGTTACACTATTCATTGATTTTTTTTAAATTAAAATTAATTTTATTATTAAAATTAAGTTATTCAAAATTAAAATTGTATCCTATTACCCATTCTTTTTCCTTCCTCTAATTCTTTACATGCATTGCCCACCATCACCATCTCTAAAATTCAATGTATCTGGACTCTTTTTCTTTAATTAGTATATATATTAAATCTGCTCATTTCATCTAATTTTACTTGAATGTACATAATTTCAGGGATGACCACATTATAGTTTATTGTTGTTGCCCTTGGTGGCTTCCCAGAGGTTGAAGATAAATTTCTCTTGCTGAATATTCATTTTAACAATAAGAATTTCAAGGCACTGGAATATTAAATAGGTAGTCAATGGCATGTACATATTGATGGGACTCTGCTCTTCTTACCAGGTTTTAACTTCTCAGTGTTTTGGATATGGCATGTTTGCTGAGGACCTAATATTCTGAGATCCAAAACACAGGCATTGTGCATCTTTAAACAGTGATATTTTTGATATTTATAATTTAAATATGCAATGTCTTAGAAATAAAGTAAAACTGGTGCTTCAAAAGGAAGTAGGGTGTTTTGGACTATATGCCATAAGGTAACTGGCAGACAACAAACAGGCTTACTCCATAGAGGAGGGAGGTGGCTGGCCAGTGAACTCGTATTGACTCTGCATGTACAGTCCCTCCTTGGACAATGACCTCAAACTTTCTTTGGGGAAGTGGATGTGTAAATCATGGATGTCATTTTATAAATAGACAAAAGGCTAGCTTTCCAGATGAGTGGTTGTTTCGGAAGGTATGTGATTGGGTATCCTAACAGAACAGGAAGAAGAATGCATGGGATTTTATTCCCAATCTGATTTCATCCATTTTCAAGAATTGCCAGGCTTACAAATGACAAGTACATAATTAAGTTGGATCGAATCTTAAGATCCAAAGTAAGATGTCCAATTAAACTGTTATATGACAAATTTAGTAAGGCCCCCTTCTGCTGGACTTTAAATGAGCAAAAGTGGGTGTAGCATGGAGCACAAACACCAGACTCTTTGAAATAAGAGCTGGAATTTTGATGAGCTCATAATGGGACTTAATGTGGAAAATATGAAATGCGTGGAGAAGAAAGACTCAAGAGAGCTGTGACACCCACACAGGATCAGTTCTCCAGCTCAAGCTTAGGTGATTTATTTAATCACATTTTCTGACTGCTGGGTAGACTCTGAGTGATCATACACTCTCAACTTCCTACACACAGCCATCACCATAAGGCAATAGCCTGTCACTATAACTCCTCCATTGTTTGGTTGCCTTAGAAACAATGTTGTTATTGTTAGAAGTTTAACTTTCATGTGCACATGCTCAATTTATGGTCTGTAGCTCAGACTGAAATATTAATATTTTTCAACCCCTTCTCTTTTTATATCATTGAAAATGCATACATTTACAGAAAAGAAATATTTCTGACTCTCAGATTCTGAGGGATTCTACACCATTAAGACAAACCAGGTTGGCATCAAAAGTGTGAGCCAAAAATTTATTGCTTTATTGTCAAATAAAGGAAGGGCATTCATAGAAAACTACATGGAATGAGTTTATACAAATAGCTACAAATTTATGGTTATCTCATGAGCTTCCTTCAAATATCCCTACTCTTTGATTTGCCATTCGTATTCCACTTTGACTCAACCTTTTTCATTTTTGAACCCATTTTTTCCATTATTTTATTTCTCATTCAAAACAGCACATGGCAGCCAAACTCTCCATCTGGCCATCCACCTCTCCAAACATATTTGCAACTGTGCAAGATTGGATGCTCTTGAGATCTGAGAGAATTCTGCAGAGCCTGCCGGAGTATAGGGACATTAATTTCCATTATAGTCTTCCAGTCAGTGGAGAACAGAACTGATCGTTAAAATGAGGAGAACATTTGTAATTCAAAATGTAAGTGGTCATAGTATAAATTGAGAAATAGAGCAATCATCATGTTGGCATATATTCATGGGTGATATCACCAAGTCAATCTCAAATAGCTAAGCCTTAGGAGACTCATCTTGCTTAGTCTGGTCCAAAGCTTGGTTTTATCCAAATTTTCTTGCAGATAAATATTTTTTATGTATTAAGCAATCTGAAGACCCCATGATACGTTCTTCCAATCATCTGTTTTGCTTCTGTATAGATTTTATATCTTTACATAAAAGGAATTGGTAATGTTCTGATGATGTCACTTTAGTGAACTAATTTATTAACTAATTAACACATTGCTTAATTAACTTATTAGCTGATTAACATTAGTTGAATCAGAGTAGTCTAGCAATGGCATTAGAATTTTGAGGTCTTGCTGGTAGGGTGGAAGGAATGTATGGTTTGCAAAAGTTCATGATTGCTCTGCAGTTCTTTTGCTGCATAACACACCAGACTTACTAGACAAGATGATCATGGTCTTAGACATTTAGACTAGGAATAGTAATCTAGAAACTGTGTTTGGCAAAAATCCAAGATGGTGCCCTTCTTCTATAGGATTTTCTAACTGAAGCTTAAAAGCCATGTAACAGTAATGTCTGTCTGGGAGAAGGGGATTTCCTTCTTGTTTTTTAAAGCATGCAATCATTTTATCATATTTATTCATATATTTGTACACATACCTTTGAGTGTCTATGGGTGATGAGTCCCTTACTAAACCCCACGGTATCGTCTGATTTCCAAATCAGAGGTCCCTGTGTAATTTGTCTAATGTATTTTTATCAGTGATTCTCTTCCTCTCAATACCATGAGGAAAGTTAACTCTCCCTCTCCAGCTTCCTCAACAGTACACTTGGCAGAATCAGAGAAGGGTTTATATTCTTATAAGCACATTATGTTGTCTCCTTTTTGCTAGGATTTGTTTGTTCAGTGATACCTTCATGGATTACTCTTTTCTTTACCTGACTTTTAGTTAATTTCAGTGTAAAGTGAAATCTAATCCCCCCTCCCCACCAAATGTTCCAATTACAGAGATGGTAGTAAGAGTGCTTCTTTCAGGCTTAATAGGTTTTCTATACTTATGCTACTACCATTTTTTAAATTATTAGACTTATTTGCACACATGTGTATTTGCATGCATTCATGCATGGGGATGAGGTCAGAGAACAGCCTGCAAAGGTCAATTCTTTGATTCCACTATACTGGTTATAGTGATCCATCTCAGGTCTTCAGGCTTAGCGGCAAGTGATTTTACACAATAAGCAATGTCTATGGCTCGTATCACAGTATTTTTATCTCACATCGAGCTTCTTTGTTTATGCTTCCTTCCATTTTAATGACAGGTAGATGTCCTTGGAAATAAAGGGCATCTTTATTTAACCTACGTTAAATCTAGAGTATCTAAGGAAATGTTGAAATAGACAAGAAACCCATTCATTGCGACCTGAACTAAAGTACACACAGTTTCCTTCCCAAAGGAAGACCAAAGACTATCTCCCTTTAACCCTCATTTTTCCCAATTAACTGCATCTGCTTAGACCTCACTGTTCTCCTCCTGAGTATCAGTTCAGCCTTGTCCAGGGAAAACTGCATCCCATCCTTGGAACACAGAGTGTGGGACCTCAGAGATCAAACTTAATGCTTTTAATTATTTGGATTTAAAGCCATCTTGACACAGTGGAGGTTCCTTGATTTGTGAGGAGTTACTAGATTTAAGATCTAAAATCACCAGGATTTATTAAATACAGTGTCTAATTTTGATTCAAACTTTAATAAAATCATTAGATTTTATTAAATGGATTTGTAATAATTTAATATTTCTTTTTTTTGGAGAAAATAAATTCTTTAAGATGTTCATCTGGCTGAAGTAAAGGAATTAGATCTTATATTCTTTTGGCAAGTAGCTTATTCACTTTGAGCTGTTGTTTTATGTAAACCAAATTATATCACAAGGTCAAAATAGACTTGTTATCCTTCAAACCCTTTAATGAAGTGCAGAGGGTGTACGTAGAGTCCTGCATGGTTCATGCCATATGCACCACAGCCACTTGCCCTCCCTTTAGATTCCCCAGATTTTGCAGTGTATTGTCTTTGCAAGTGATTACTATTACCTCAGCTCTGGGGAGGAAGCCATGCCCTACTGTTGCACTTCATCTGTTAACTTTCTGTTAGTCTACAGAGGCAAGTCAGCATCTTCAAGAGATTTTATTAAAACACTATAGAGCCATTTGCACCCTCTTAGCCCATCACTGAGGTGAGATTTGAAAACTATGTATGGCTAAGATGGTCATTAAGAGATGAATGATGATGTAACATAATAGGTGTTTCAGTCCTGATCATTTTTCCTCTTGGTAGAGCCCTGGAGACTAAGCTCAGCAACATAGCATGTTCTATTTATTGTCTGGAAGCATGGAGCAGGCTCTGCCAGTCTCATTCTAGGCAACTTGGAGCTTCCACAGTCAATTCTTTTTTTCATTTCAAACCCAACCTAAGGACTTCTTCTAGGTAAAGTTAGAAATAAGTAAGCTAGCCTTCCTATTTGGGGCCATAACTTGATCAGGTTCAGATAGCCAAATTCTTTCTTTAAAATGTTATTGCTAATCAATGTATTTCCAGCTAACTACTCAGTGCATCACAGTCACAAGGAATGGTACTGGATAACATGTGAAGGACACTCTGGAAACTAATAATACCTATTTTCCCATGGTGAGGGTGTAAAGACTAAGGGAAGAAGAAAAGGGAAATAATGTGGATGGTGATATGGACAAGTAGCTCATGAGCAAAATGTTAAAGAACTTATATATAGAGAAAGATAAATCTAAATATATAGAGAGAATTATGTATAAAGAATATATAAAGGCATGTAAAGAAAGATATTTATAATTATGTATAAAGAAATACATATAAAGATACATAAAGACTTTCATTTTATACACACACACACACACACACACACACATCTTCTATAGAGAAAGGAAGTCCTGAGTGGAATTCTATAGTCTAGTGAATATGTAAAATATTTAGTAAAATAGACTTCTATGGCATTTTGTGGAAGCAAGTATGAGGAATAGAATAATGTGGTAAGAAAATGGCTTAGAGTTATCTTCAATGTGAAGTTCGGGGTTTAGAAACAAGAATGAACTTGATTTCTCTAGAACTAATTCAATTATGTATGGCCAACAATAAAGGAGTGGTTAATAGTTGCTGGGGAACCTTTTGGTAGCTTTCCCTCCTCATGTGACCTTTGCAGATTTCAAACCAAAGGATGATATACTCTGGCGTATAGTTAAGGCAGCAGTGACTCTGTGACTGATACCTTAGAGGCACAGTGGGACTGAGGTGGTAGGAATGAGCTGAACCCAAGCTCAAAGCCAAGGGAAATCAATGACTGTAAGAAACTGCAGCCCCATGGCTGCAGATTGCTCCAGTGGCTGCTGCATTGATTTTAACTTCAACTTCTAATTGCTGCAGCAGGCAAAACAAATGCCTCATTTTAGAGTGCTTAAAATCACTCCATAGATTTTCCTGGAGTGAGACCTGGGAAACTTTCAAGGGGCATGTAAGAGACTCATGAGACAGAACACACAGGGCAAACACCAAACACAATTTAAGAAATGATTGCACAAAAGGGTACTAAGAGCAGAAAGTGGAAACCTGCAAACAGAATGGTGAGCAGTGATTTCATAGTGTAGCTTAAAGGAAAAGTAATATTTCTACCTTGTTTATTTGAGGACTCCATTAGGGCAAGACTTGTTTTAAACTTCTCCATTTCATGCTTGTGTTTTTCAGGACAAAAAAAAAAAAAGGCAATGGTTATGTTTAAGTAGTTGTGTTTTGTCCCACAGGGCCAGGCACAGTCTCAGGGAATATCTTTGACAAACTGATGACATCTTAAGTTCTACTCATTGAAACATCATTGCTGTAATAAAGTTATTTTTAAAAAGAAAAAATTCATTGTTTCAGTGTTGTAGGAAGGCAGCTTGTTTGTTCCCAGCTGCTCAATCCCAAAATAATCACACAGAAACCATATTATTAGCAATACTGTTTGGCCAATAGCTTAAGCATATTTCTGGCTAACTCATATCTTAAATTAACTCATCTCCATTAATCTGTGTATCACCACAAGGCTGTGGCTTACTAGGTAATGTTTCAGCGTCTGTCTCTGGTGGGGCTACATGGCTTCTCTTTGACTCTGCCTCCTTTCTCCCAGCATTCAGTTTAGTTTTCCCCATATACCTCTGCTCTATCCTATCACAGGCTCAAAACAGCTTCTTTATGAACCAATGGTATTCATAGCATACAGAGGGGAATCCCACATCAATTCAGTTTTGTCAAACGATTATTAGTGGACCCTTTTCAAGTTCTTATCCAGTTTTGAACACTTTCAAACCTGTCCTGACATCATTGCAATCCATTATTTCATTTAGCTGACCCATTTTTCACAGAGAATTTGCTAAACATGAAGCACTGGTGATGAGAAAGACATATGTCATACTCAGAAGACTTGCACATATTTGAGAATTTTACCTTCCTTTTATGTAAAATATTCTTCAATGCTAATCTTTTTATAATGAGTTAAAAAGTTAACAAACTAATGACAGTTCTTGTCAACTCAATGGAAATTGTAATCACTATGGAAACAAACTTCTGGCCATATCTGTGAGGAGTTTCTAGACGAGGTTAATTGTGATGGGAAGATACATCCTTAACATGAGTGGTACTGGTCCATGGATGGGGTCCTGGAGAGGATGAAAAGAGGACAGAAGAAAGGGGAAGTGTGCAGTAGCAGTCATCTTCTCTACCTCCTCTCTACACTTGTGGTCTTAGCAGTTGCCCCATTCTCCCTCCACGGTGGCTTCCTATGCGCTGTACCTTTGATTAGAAAGTCAAATCAAACTCTCCCTTCAGTGGCTTTTGACAAAGTGCAAAACAATTAATGTGAAGACCCTGTACCTTCTGTCACTTAAAAACCAGACATGAAATAGGACTTTACAACCATAATTAGTTAAATATGTCAGACAAGCTTTGATCGATCTCCAGAGTTTGGGTCATCAATATCTCTGTGGTGGTGGTGATGATGGCTGATAGCCATGGCTCCATTCCTTTGTGGCAGGTGGTGTCAATGGTTGATAGGCGAGGCTTGTAATCTGCAGTGCTGGAGAGAGGAAGTACCCTGATTTTCATAAATTATTAATTACCAAGTAGGTACACCAGACCAAGTTCGGATGCTCACAATTATACCCACAGCTGAGAAAACCCATCAGAAAATATCAGAGATGCATGGACAGGATGTCAACTCATTTCTTCATCTGATATCGTCCTTCTTCCAGGAGTCACTGAATGCTCTGGAATGAAAATATTTCTATTTACGTGTGTTTGCTTCTCTTCCTAAATTATGTTCATTTATCTGAACCAGTTTGTGCAGGATGGAGTCAGAGAGCACTGACCACTAAAGTCATCTGTGACCTATCTGTCTGGGGACACAGGTGAATGTGAATCAGATGATAATTTAAACATTAGTTACTGGGAGCTCAGTTTCCTGTCCAGTGAGCCTGTAGACCACATGACCTCAGGAGGCTTCCTGAAATATTCCGGGAAATAGTGTTCTCAGTAATTGACAAGTTGCTGTCCAAATCAAGACTGGCCTTTCTTTCTGTACTATAACAGAGGTCAGTAGCTTTCTTAACCAGATGAGCATTACAGCTCTTTTCGACAAAATCAGAGTGTACAGACTGTAGATGGGGAAGTAGTATTAAAAGTTTCAATGCCAGCAAGAGGACAAGGATGATATAGCATCACTCAATCCTAGGCTTAATGATTGGATGTGGTCAGCACTTTACAGATGGTATCTAAAATGTCCAAAATTCAAGATATTTTGTTTAGATTTATAACTATGAGTTGTATTAAACAGCTAGGCACTCTTTTCAATTTTATATTGTTAATTATTTGGTGTTAGGTATACTTTTAAAAAGCATTCTTGGGAGAACCCAGATTTTCTATGTGAGTCCCAAACTGTTTAATCCTCAGTGTCTGACTCTTCAAGGTAAGCATTCCTACTAGACTCAAGGTGGTGAAGAGCTTAATATGAAATGAAATACAGGTCTATGTGGCTACATGAACTGTAAAATATTCCCCTAGTTTTACTGTCACTGTATTGATGATATCCTTTTGTAGATTAAGGAACTCCCATAACCATCACTACAAATGGATTACTGTACATATAGAGAGATACATAGATGTGTAGAGCAAATGAGCCTCACCGGAAACTCTTACATTAAAAGTAAGTGCAGGAGAGAGGGTCCCATGATAAAAGACATTTCAGTTTAACATTTATAAGCCCAGAACATTAAAATTATATTTCTTATACCTGTCTATATTTTTCAATTTTATATGATCTGTCTTTATCATAATAGGATATGAAGTCCTAAATTTCCACCGGTTGTGAAAATGGTTTTCTTCTGGTGATTGAAATAAAATACTCAAATGGATACATATGGGTTTGTATCAGGGATGCTCAGCATGTCTACACACAATAGAATATTTTCATACAGCGAGTAGAGCCACTTTCAGATTATCTGAGATTTATAAAGCTAGTTAGATCTGATGAACGCTTGTACAGACATTATGAGATAAACTGGAACATCCGATAAGATTAAAGAATTATCTCCATATTCGTCACTCTATATAGGTTGTTTTCCCAAGCATTTTTAATTCACTCATCTGAATACTTGTCCCATGTCTAAAATAAATGAGACCAAAAATACTCAAATAATAAGAAGAAAGTCAGTGCCCGCTTCAAGAAGGCTTTGGTAGAATAAGGAGATAAGGGTTCAAATAACTCTGTTTTCACCACTGTGCTGTTCAAGGCTATAGACAAAATCCCAGGAGTTTGGAAGGTGACCAGACAGTAAGAATCAGCCAATCACAGAAATATGATACACTGTGGGGTTCATGATATCAGAATGTTTTCACTGCGGGCGTGTATGTGTCTGTGTGTGTCCAGGATTCATATGACTGGACAGACTGCATAGACTTTCTATGGGTAAATACATAAAGAGGAAAGATTCAGATAAGAAAATCCATTAATAAAACCTAGAGGCAGGACGAGTAAAGGAGATACACATAACTCTATTTCTACTGGAATATATAAGTGAGATCAACAAGAAAGGAAACTTGGACCAGACTATGCTTTCATGTGGAAACTGAATTATTATTTTTTATATAGGACAAATTTGGAAAGCAATATAATTTGTTTTTATTCATATCCAAGCGTGAGATAAAATATTTTGAAGATCCAAGATGTTTGAACTCATAGTAGTCTCCTAGCAACAGTGTGAGGGGGAAGTGTCAAGTCGCAAGCAAGAATTTTATTCTGTTTGTTGTTAAATTATTCCTAAGATTCATAATTTAGGGTGTATGCTGGCATCTATCTTTAGAGACATTTCCTGGGGAGACATGACGCACATATCCATATCCCCCCATTCAGGGAACTCACGACAGACCAAAGTAGCAATTGCATTAAAGTCCATCTTAGTGAACCAATGATTTTGATGGAGCTGCTTATTGCGGGAAAGATTGCTGGAGTGGGGCTAAGTCAAAGTCATCTACAATACAGAAGAGTTCATCCCAAAATAGGTAACGCACAGAAGGTGCAGCACTGGAGTTCTCTGGCACTAACTGTGTACAGCGCGATATTAGACAATCTCCTTCTGTCAGCTCAGCTGGTCAGAGTCTACTCAAGGGGTTGTTTACTGCCTCTGGAGCTGTGTGGCCGGGTCTTGTGATTCTGGCCCCACCCTGTGATCCTTGTCCACTTCAGCTTTCCCAGGCTTATGAAGTCTGTTTACTGCCTGCGTCTCAGAAGCTTTGCTTCAGGATGGAATGTCCCAATGTTGAAGAACTTGCTATACAACTCAATCATTCTCAAATGGTGTTACATTGCTTGAAATATAGACACATGAAAAGATGCCTTAGTGAATAAATTTATTCATAGGTGGGATTCTAATAGAAGTTTAGTAATGTATTTTCATGTGGCATTAAAAAAATGGCTTGCTTTTGCAATAGGCTATCATACTGATAATGAGTTTGATCACTTTTTACCACAGGGCCTAATCATCTGTATAGGTTCTCTGGTTTTCAACACCAAGAAAATTATTATTCCATCTTAAAACAGAACTCATATGTAAAAAAATCAGTGTTTTTTCCCTGATTATCATAGTTTTACTGTAAAGCTGATATGACTTTCAATAAATCTCTTTTATATACTTAATGTGGTTGCTTTATTTTTTTAACACATTGCATTATTTTTCCAGACTAGCATTTCTGAATGAACATTCCTGATTTATTTGTGTTGATGAGGGTTCATTTTCTGACACCAGTTCATTTATCTCTCAGAGTAAATGGAATTTCTCATTGCAATTTCACGTTAAGAGTGAGGGCTCATTTACTCCAAGGGGCTGTCGATGCCCAAACTTCAGTCAGGAATGAGACAACTGTTTATAAATGCATCTGTGCCTGGGCATAAGCCTTAGCTGGGGAGGCTTTTAAAACAGGTGAAATTATTCATCAATAATACTGTGAATCATATTTCTGAACACAAATGGAGTTGTTAAGACTTATAAATTGGTTTACTTTTCTATGGACAGGACAGTGAGACTAATAGAAGACATGGTCATGAAATGATGTCATAAACACAACTTCTTTTTAAAACTTTTAAAAATTTCCGTACTAGCTCCACTTTCCCCACGGTCTCCTTCTCCCACTACCACTCCACTTTCCCCATTCCACCCCCATTCACTCCTCAGGGAAGGTGGGCCTCCCTTGGGGAGTCAACAAAGTCTGGTATACCAAGTTAAGGCAGAACCAAAACTCTCCTTGCCTATATCAAGGATGAGCAAGGTATCCCACCATAGGGAATGGGTTCCAAAAAGACAGTTTATACATTCAGGTTAAATTCTGGTCCCACTGCCAAGGCCCCTGCAACAGATCAAGCCACATAGCTATCACCGATATTCAGAGGGCTTACTTCAGTTCCATGCAGGATCCCTAGCTGTCAGTCCAGAGTCTGTGAGCTTGCACTAGCTCAGGTCAGCTGTCTCAGTGGTTTTCCCAATCATGATCTTGATGTGCTCCCCCTCCCTTTGCTCATATGATCCCTGCTCCCTCTCTTTACATAAGCTCCAGGAGCTCAGCCCAGTTCTTGGCTGTGGATCACTGCCTCTGTTTCATTCAATTAGTGAATGTAGGTTCTATGATGACAATTAGGGTAGTCACTAATCTGATTACAGAGAAAGGCCAGCTCAGACACCCTCTCCATTATTGCTAGGAATCTTAGCTGGGGTCATCCTTGTGGATCCCGGAGAATTTCCATAGCACCTGGTTTTTCACTAATCCTTCTATCAAGACATCTCTTCCATTACACCCCTCGCCATTCCTCCCCAGCTTGGCCATCTTGAGCCCTCATGTTCTCATCCTCCATCCCCTCCCTTCTACTCCCTTTCCCAGTTTACCCAGGAGCTCTTAACTATTTCCATTTCCTGGGGCCCTCCATGTGTGTCCCTCTTAAGGGTCACCATTTTACCTAGGTTTTCTGTGGTTATGGATTATAACCTGTTATATATGTAAATATATATAAAGTCTTTGCTTTACATCTAATATCCACTTATGAGTGAGGACATACCATGTTTATCTTTCTGTGTCTGGGTTACCTCACTCAAGATGGTTTTTCTAGTTCCATCCATTTGCCTGCAAATTTCAAAATGTCATTGATTTTTACCACTGTGTAGTACTCCAATGTGTAAATGTACCACATTCTCTTTATCCATTCTCTGGTTGAGGGGCATCTAGGTTGTTTTCAGGTTCTGGCTATTACAAACAATGCTGCTATGAACATAGTTGAGTGAATGTCTTTGTGGTATGATTGTGCATCCTTTGGATTTATGCCTGAGAATGATATTACTGGATCTTGAGGTAGAATGACTCCCAGTTTTCAGAGAAACTGGTATACTGAGTTGAACAAGTTTGCAATCCCACCAGCAATA
>JAQHUG010000206.1:509251-537950 GCA_028555095.1 Dicrostonyx torquatus | reverse complement strand
TTTTCTGATATATTCTTCAATTTCTTTCTTTAAAGACTTGAAGTTCTTTTGATACAGATGTTTCTTTTATTTTGTTAGAGTTTCCTCCAGATATTTTATGTTATTTGTGACTATTGTAAAAGGTGTTATTTGTCTGATTTCTTCCTCCCACTCTTTGTTATTTGCATATAGGTGGGCTACTGATGTTTTTTTAGGTTAATCCTGTATCCTGCCACATTTCATATTTATCAGCTTTAGGAGTTCTCAGGTCACTTTTTGGGGTCACTTATGTATATCATCTGCAAATAGTGAAAGTTTGACTTCTTCCTTTCTGATTTGTATTCCCTTGATCTCCTTTTGTTTTTTTATTGCTCAAGCTAGAACTTCAAGTACTATTTTGAATAGATACGGAGAGAGTGGACAACCGTGTCTTGTTCCTAATTTTGGTGGAATTGCTTGAGTTCTCCATTTAGCTTGATGTTGGCTATTGGTTTGCTGTATATTGCCTTTTTTATGTTTAAGTATGTTCTTTGTATATCTGATCTCTCACCAGACTTTTATAATGAAAGGGTATTAAATTTTGTCAAAATCTTTTTCAGCAACTAATGAGATGCTCAGGTGAGCTTTTTTCTTTCATTTTGATTATATGGTGGATTACAATGACTAATTTCATATGTTGAACCATCCCTGCTGTCTGGGATGAAGCCCACTTGATCATGGTGAATGATTTTTCTGATGTATTCTTGGATTCGGTTTGCCAGTATTTTATTGAGTATTTTTACATCAATGTTCGTTCATGAGGGAGATTGGTCTGAAATTCTCTTAATTGCATCTTTGTGTAGTTGGGATATCAGGGTAACTGTAGCCTCATAAAAGAAGCTTGTCAATGTTCCTTCTATTTCTATTGTGTATTGGTATTAGCTCCTTTTGGAAATTCTTGTAGAATTCTGTGCTGAAACCATTTGACCCTGGGCTTTTTTTGGTTGGGAGACTTGATGGTGACCCTAATTTCTTAGGGGTTATAGGTTTATTTAATTTGTTTATTTGATCTTGATTTAATTTTGGTATGTAATACCTATCCAGAAAATTGCTCATTTCTTTTACATTTTCAATTTTGTGGAGTACAGTTTTTGAAGTATGACCTAACAATTCTCTGGATTTCCTCAGTGTCTGTTGTTATGTCCCCATTTTCATTTCTGATTTTGTTAATTTGGATATTTCATCTATGCCTTTTGGTTAGTTTGGATAAGGGTTTGTCTATCTTGTTGATTTTCTCAAAGAACCAACTTTTTGTTTAATTGATTCTTTGTATTGTTCTCTTTGTTTCTCGTTTATTGATTTCAGCTCTCAATTTGATTATTTCCTGGTGTCTACTCTTCTTTGGGTGAGCTTGCTTCTTTTTGTTCTAGAGCTTTCAGGTATGCTGTTAAGTTGCTAATGTGAGCTTTCTCCATGTTCTTTATGTAGGCATTTAGAACTATGATCTTTCATCTTAGCACTGCTTTATTTCATAGGGTCCTGTAATTTGGATATGTGGTACTCTTATTTTTGTTGAATTCTAGGAAGTCTTTAATTTCCTTTTTCATTTCTTCTTTGATTCAGTGATGATTCAGCTGGTCATTGTTCAATTTCCATGAACTTGTAGGCTTTCTGAAATTAGTGTTGTTGTTGAACTTTAAGCCATGGTGATGCAATAAGATAAGAGAGTTATTTCAATTTTTTTGTATTTGTTGAGATTTGTTTTGTTACCAAGTATGTGGTTGATTTTAGAGAAGGTTCCATGAGGTGCTGAGAAGAAGGTATATTCTTTTGTGTTTGGGTGGAAAGTTCTATAGATATCTGTTAAGTCCGTTTGAGTTATAACATCTGTTAGTTTCCTTATTTTCCTGTTAAACTTCTGTCTGGCTGACCCGTCCATTGGTGATAATGGGGTGTTGAAGTCTCCCACTATTAGTGTGTGTGGTGTGATATATACTTTAAGCTTTAGTAGTGTTTCTTTTACAAATGAGAGTGCCCTTGTGTTTGGGGCACAGATTTTCAGAATTGAGACTTCATCTTGATGGAATTTTCCTGTGATGAATATGTAATGTCGTTCTTCATCTCTTTTGATGAATTCTAGTTTGAAGTCTATTTGTTAGATATTAGGATAGCTACACCAGCTTTTTTTTTTTTTCTTGAGTCCATTTGATTGGAAAATCTTTACCCAGCCCTTTACTCTGAGGTAATGTCTGTCTTTGAGGTTGAGGTATGTTTCTTGTATGCAGCAGAAGGATGGGTCCTGTTTTCATATGCATTCTTGTCATGATATTTCATTTGTATTTTAATGAATAAAGCTTGTCTGAAGATCAGAAAATAAAACAGCCACACAGATTAGCTTTACAGATCAGGTAGTGGTAACATACACCTTTAATCCCAGTAGCCACACTAGTTTGACATAGAAACTGGGCAGTAGTGGGACACGCCTTTAATCCTAGCACTAGAGAGGATTATAAAACAGGAGGAGACAGCTCTCATTCACTGTCTCATTCTAAGATTCCTGGAGGAAGGATTGCCATTTCTGACTGAAGTAGAAGTAAGAGCCAGTGACTGACTATTTTGCTTCTCTGTCTTTCAAGTTGAATCCCAATTTCTGGGTTTTTATTAATCGTGCTACACATTTTGTTAGCCTGCTTCTATTTAGAGGCTAATTAAGTTCATTGAATGTTAAGAGATCTTAATGACCACTGATTATTAATCCCTGTTATTTTTGGTTTTGTTGGTGGTGGTAGTGTTTGTGTGTTTCCTTTCTTTGGGGCTTGATGCTGTGAGGTTATCTATTGTCTGGGTTTTTGTGTATGCAACTAATTTCCTTGTGTTGGAGTTTTCCTTCTAGTATTTTCTGTAGGGCTGAATTTGTAGATAGGTATTGTTTAAAACTGGTTTTGTCATGGAATATCTTGGGTTTTTTGTCTATGGTGATTGAAAGATTTGCTGGGTATAGTAGTCTGAACTGACATCTGTGGTCTCTTAACATAACACTTGCATAACACTTGACCAGGACCTTCTGGCTTTCTCTGTTTCCACTGAGAAGTCCGGTATAATTCTGATAGGTCTGCCTTTATATGTTAGTTGATTTTTTTCCTTTGACGCTCTCAATATTCTTTCTTTATTGAGTATGTTTAGTGTTTTGATTATGGTGAGGGAACTTTTTTGAGTCTAGTCTATTTGGTGTTATGTAGTCTTCTTGCACCTTCATAGGCATATGCTTCTTTAGATTGGGAAAGTTTTATTCTATGACTTTATTGAATATATTGTCTGTGTCTTTGAGCTGGTATTCTTCTCTTTCTTCTATCTCTATTTTTCTTAGGTTTGATCTCATGGTGTCCCAGATTTCCTGGATAGTTTATGTTAAGAATTTGTTCGACTTTATTATTTTCTTTGACTGATGAATCTATTTCTTCAATGCCTGAGGTCATCTCTTCCATCTCCTAAATTTGGTTGGTTCTGCTTGCATCTGTACTTTCTGTTCATTTACCCAAATTTTCCATTTCCAGACCTCCCTTGGTTTGTGTTTTCTTTATTGCCTCTATTTCAATTTTCAAGTCTTGATCTGTTTCTTTCACTTGTTTGATTATTTTGCCTTTGTTTTCTTGTCTTTTTTAAAAGGGATTTATTGATTTCTTTCAATTTTCTGTTTGTCTTTTCCTCCATTTTTTTAAGAGAATTTTTCGTTTCCTCTTTAAGCACCTCCATTATGTTCATAGGGTTATTTTTTAGGTTGTTTTCTTCTGCCTCATCTGCGTTGGAGTGTTCAGGTCTTGCTATTGTAGAACCACTAGTTTCTGGTGCTGCCGTATTGCTCTTTATTTGCTGTTGAATGTATTCTTATGTTGCCCTCTACCTAGCTTTTCCTTTAATCATTGCACGTGGGGCCTGTGGCTCTGATGGTTGCCAATACAGGAAGGGATGGTGGGGTGGGCAGGGAGTTTGCTGCTGCCTGGTTGCTGGGGGTACAAGTCAGTGGGGGTGGAGCACAGGACATGTTTCCAGGGGCTAGGGTCAAGAAAACAAGGCTGTCCACAACTTCAACTTCTTCTAAGATACATGTGCCAATGTGGTGGACCTACTCCATGATTCCATGTTGTAACTATATAGAGTGCTAGCCCAACATATGAACCAAGTTTCCTGGGAACAAGTGTGTCAATGGAGGTTGACAGTGTATTCCAACTGAAAGGGTTCTTAGGCTGCCTCTTGAAGATTCTCTGTAAGATTATAATAGCTCCTTATGTGCTAAGATGCCAAGACTGATCTAAGTACATTTTCAACACATTATTAGGAAGCACCTGTGATACACTAGTTCCTCCAGTCTTATGTCCTGCCTGCATGCCATGAAATCAAACAATCATATCACAGCAATAGAGTGTATCATTATATCTGCTAGAGCAAATTATCAGAGAATGAAACTCTCTAGAGGCAACAAGGAGAAAGTGCTCACAAATATTTAGGGGTTTTATTTTCTGTTGCAATGAGTAATTACCATATCATTTGTGCCAAAATATCTAAATGACACTAAAAGGAAAGAATCAGGAATCCCAGTTGGTTTATGTTTTCACCATTGGTACTATAATGGACATCATATATATATATATATACATATATATATATATATGTATATATATATATATGTTTTTGTTTTGTATGTTGTAATAGCTTGAAGCTACAGACCTGGTACCTTAACTCAGATTTGCAGAACTATCCATAAAGATAACAAAGCTTTCCCTTTGAGTGGAGAAAGTATTGGAGAGATGGCTCAAATCCATCCAAGCCTATTAGAATAGGGTCAATGATCCCCCCCACATCACCAGATATGAGCACTTCAGTTCCTGGGACAGTGTTCCGCCTGGGACAGTGTACCTCTGTGGAGGTAAAGCTGTGGACGAAGCTGCCTAGGAAGTAAGAATGAAGCAGCTCCTCTTTGCACCCTAGCTGCGTACCTGCCCTGGGTCAGCAAGGCTGGCCTGAATCCTGAATGCTCTAGCTAATACATCTATTTAATGTCAGCTTAAAACTAGACCCTGTTCTTTTCTTATTCTAAGATCTCTGTAGGTATAGGCAATAGAGATGCTAAGCGAATGCTGAAATTTGTAAAACAGACTCACACTGTCTTAAACAATACCAACCCATGGAAGATTTCTCCTTTAGCCTCTTCTTGTTCCGGGGAAGGTAGTTAAAGCTCAAAGAGAAGGAAGTTTTTACCCAGGTCAATTGATGTTGATGGCAGAGTCAGAGTTTGAATCTTCTTCGTTCCTTATGTTCCTACATATATACCATGTGAATACAATGTCTGAATGCAACACTGAGGCCTTCCACCTGTACAAGCATTTCCTGGGCACATGCTGCATGACTAGTTACACACATACATGTATTATGCTTATTCAAATACATTATACCATGTCCTATGAGTGTGTGCTAGCTGGCAGTATCATTTCTACCCCCAAGGGTAGAATGTGTCTCACTCTCTTTAACTTATTCTGTGCACGGCGTGTTCATAATATCTCATGTTTCCTTGCATATGCTGCTTAGCTAACTGTTTTATGCTGGATGACAGGATCTCTATTTTGTAATCTCTCTTCTCTCTCTGGGTTAATTTTCATTCTTCTTCAAGGTCTCTTTCCTGGCCATTTCAAAAATACTGCTTTCTTCACACAATCATACAGAAACCTCCAAGGAATCAATTCCACCCACCTCCTTCACACATTGAATATTAAAATATATTCCATTATTTTGACTCACAGGAGCCTCTGTCTTCCATTCCCGAGGCTATTAGGTACTGCTCTAGTTGCCTTACTATGGACCCCTACATCATCCTTGGTCCTTGATTCATTGATCAGCCCCTTCTCAGGGTCTTCACTACTTCTTATCAGTGGTTGTCTCTGTATGGAAGCAAAAAATTTCTTAAGATTTCCCCATTCTATAAAAACCTGACCTAACTTTTTACTTAAGGTACCCAGGGAAATCACTGCTCACCACTCTGTTTTACAGGTCTACATTTTTCATTCTTGTTTCCCTTCTATGCAGTCATTCCTTAAATGTTTGCATTCAGTGTTTGCCCTATGTGATTTGCCTCAGGTGTCCCTAAGCATCCCCTGAAAGTTTCTGATGGATAAATCTAGCAGTGTCTTCTCATTATAATGGTTTATTTTATGTATTTATTCATTTGTATTCTCTCAAGCTCTACAAATATTGACCATCTCTTCCTTCTTTCTTACAAAAACTGACTAACATTTCATTTGATGATGCTGTCTCTTTAGCTAGTCTACTTAAATAGTACTTCAGTTTCTATCTACTGATTGAGGAGGCATCTTCCAGGGTTGTGGCATTGAGTATTTAATCTTCCTGAGAAAAGTGTCTAGCTCAAAGATTACATGTGATCTATGGAGTGGATGACAATGAGCATTTATTGAGTGATAGTTCTTTAGAAGTTATTGCTGTGAGACAATGCTATTGTACACTGTAAAGATTTACCACTCATATTAGTTTAATAAAATGTTGATTGGCCAGTAGCTAGGCAGGAAATGTAGCTGGGGTAGTCAGACTAGGAGATTTCTAGGAAGAGTCAGTCACCAGCCAGATGCAGAGGAAGCAAGATGAGACTGCCTTACTGAGAAAAGGTACCAAGCTACGTGGCTAAACATAGACGAGAATTATGGGTTAATTTAAGTTGTAAGAACTAGTTAATAATAATTCTAAGCTAACAGGCCAAACAGTTTATAGTTAATATAAGCCTCTGTGTGTTTCTTTGGGACTGAATGCCTGTGAACAGAAACTTCCATCTAGAAGTTATTGTCTCTATAACTTAGTTTTTTTTAAGTGAAGTTTTTGTAGTTATTTTTGAAGGAAAAATAATTGCTCATATTTATCCAACACTTATCATGTCCCAGGCACAGTTACAAACACCACGTCATTAGGCCACTTCCCGTCAAAGCCTTAAGTGGTTATTATCATGATGTTTAAACACAGAAAGGTTAAATACTGTGCCCCAAGCAAGCAGTAAACAACTGAGTCAAGATTGGAATACAGGTATCTCAGAGCCATAGGTTCATCACTACATTCTTTTGCTGTTTAATAGTAGTATTATTTACTCATAGGATTTGTATGCAACTTGAATAAGATAATAAGATAATTTGTTTAAAACTCTTAGCATAATTCCTAGCATAAATTAAATGATCAGATAATGTTACCAGTTACTGTCACTCCTGTTCTTAACAACTATTATCTGGGGATTATAGCAGGGGTTGTATACTCTATTGTGCACTTAGATACATATATGTTACACACACACATACACATATATGAAAATTATACTTGGCTCATAAGATATATAACAAGTTGCAAGACAGGATCTCATGTAGTCCAGGACAGCCTCAAACTTTTACTTCTGATCTTCCTCCTTCCATATCCTGGGTACTGGAATTAGAGATGTACACATTCATGCCTGTCTTTTGCAGTACTAGAAATAAAACCCAGGGCTTTGTGTCTACTAGGCAGGCAGTCTTCCAGCTAAGGTCTATTCCCAATTTCATGCTGTGGTGATCTTTGGTTCTATCATCTTTCTAGGTTTTACAAACCTCAGAAACACAAGTTTATTTGTACTGAACCTTTCCTCGTTACAGTCAATATACACCCAGTTCCAGGTATTTACTACTGAGGGCTGATTGTTTTAATCTTCCCATTTCCACTAGCATTGGTTTCTCTAAGAATCTGCTATATCTTGTCTGGATCATTCCATCTCTTTTAGGCATTCCTGTCTTTTCCACATGCCTTCTATTTGACAATACCAGGTATTTCCAGGCTAGAAGTGAGGTGACTCAGCAGTTAAGAGCACTGACTACTCTTTCAGGAGACCTGAGTTTAGTTCCTAGCACCCACATTAGGCAGCTTACAAACTTCTATGACTTCAACTCCAGGGAATCCAATGGCACTGTGGCAAGATAGTTGAATTTGAACTCCAGGCAGCCATATGTCATTGATAGGAGAAGATGTTAGTTTTATTTCTTCAGATGCTAATAAATGAATACCTATGACTTGGTGACTTAACACTGAGAGGCGTATTTTGTTCAACAAGTCTAGAAGCAGAAGGTTAAGGGTTTGCTTCTGGTAATGGTATCCTTACTGGCAGAGTTCCTAGGATATGCAGGGCATCACATGTGCAGACAGGGAGCTAGGTCTTTCTGTGCATATGCTTCCATTCTAATTACCTCATCTATTCTTAATTGCTTCCAAAGGCCCTATCTCTATACATTGTAGGCTAATTTTCCATCAAGTTAACACGTTTCATTAGATAATAAATTTCAATACATGAAGCCTTGGGGACACTCAAACTATAATAAAGGGCTTACAGTTTGTATGTAGTGAGCCCATGATACAGATTTCTAACTTATGCAAGAAACTGATTATTGTTTACTATGTCTAGCTTTGACCTTTGGATGAGTCATGGTCCTTCCAGGTTGGTCTCAGGTTTCAATTCTATACTATAGCTTCATAATTGAAGAGTGAGTCTTCATTCATTATTAAAAATGATATTTAGTCCTCATTTTATTCCCAGTGTTCTTTCTCCCATGATGGATATTGTAGACCAGCTTTATAGCTAATTGTCAGATGCACCCAAATTTATGTGTATATTCACTGAGAGACCAAGGTGTTGGAACTAGCTGATGAAGGTTTTATGGGAACCAAAACTTAACTATTTGGTGATCTTCTTTCAGAATATCATATAAAATGAGTTAAGAACATAAATAATAATTCATAATGGAAATATAAAATAAATACTTATTCTAAATTTTGTAATATAATGTCATTACTTTTAATGGAAAGTCCATATTGCTGAGAGACCACATGCTTTATCACAGGACAATTAGAGACAGAGATTTAGAAAACAGTCTGATACTATGTCCATTCATGAGAATAACAGGTAATTGGAGAGGAAAATCTAAGTTGGTATTGTACAGGAAGTGCCCTATACATTAGTTACATGGTACCACAGTATGTTATATAGGCTACTAGGGGGTATAAGGCATCAAGAGTCTTTCCTAGCTTAGAACCTTGCGAACTGTAATAATGACGAGTGTGGCAAGGTATACCCATGGGTTCAACAGTGACACAGATGTTACAGAGATAACAAATTGTAGTAGGAGATTGCTCATTTGTTTCCTGGCCACCCAGCCTGGATAAACACACAGAAACTATATTGATTGCAACACTGTTTGGCCTATTAGCTCAGGCTTCTTGTTAACTTACTCTTGCATATTAAATTAACCTATTTCTATTAATTGCCACAAGGCTGTGACCTACCAGTAAGCTTTCAGCTGTGGTGTTTTTCTCCTTCAGCAGCTACATGACATCTCTTTGACTTCATGTACACTCTATATCCCTGTTAGGATTTCCCACCTAGCTTTGCTCTGCTAAGTCATTGGCCAAAACAGCTTTATTCATCAACTGATAAAGCAACACACATACAGAAGGACATCCCACACCATCAAATCATTATCTGGTTGGGTTTAAGGCCAATTCCATGGGGGAAAACTAATGCTTGGTACTGAATACGGCCAAGAAAACATCTAGTTTGAGTGGTGACACTCTACTACTATTCTCATGAATGGACATAGTATCAGACTGTTTTCTAAATCTCTGTCTCTAAATCTATAGATTAAGTCTATAGGACAACTCTATGAATAGCATAAATTAGAATTGATGGGTTATTAAAGACCATACAAAGTTGAAAGGTTGTGAGGAAAGAGTCTATATCTAAGGAGAATTAGGGGATGAACCTAATGAAAACATATTATATGGCATTCTCAAAGAACTCAGGTAAATTTATATGAAAGCATAAAAGATTTGAAATCTGTCATATTTATTACTAATTAACTACCCTATCTCTATTATAACATTTTCTTCATGTGGATAAATACTATTTGATTACTTCTTGTCTAGGATATTTTATACATAAGAATAAATATTGCATTCAATATTTATTGCAAGCTGAACTCTGGAAGCATATACAAAATTGAAAGTTCCCATTGTTTAATTTTTTAATTGAAAACATTTTCATATAATATATTTTAATCATCTTCCCCTCCCCCAATTCCTCCCAGATCCTCTCCATATTTATTATCAAGTCATAGGAAAATTGTCACTGATTTTAATTGTTTTTAAAGTTTTAAAGTTATGAAATACTCATTTGACCTTATTTTTTGTATTTATTAAGTTGTTTGAAAATCAAAGAACAAAAAATTATTTAGGTAATATAATGCATAACATCATGAAGTGTCATGCATATTAAAGAGCTTAACTTAATGACTTTTATAATGATTATTAACATTCATTTTCAATGCACAGTTATTTTTAAATTGATGGATAAAATAAATTTTAGTAATATCACCTAAATTTTTAAGATAAGTTTTGGGTTAAGAAAATGTTTATCATCTGTTTTCCTTCTAAGTAGTGAGGTTTGATAAGGTTTTCTGCAGGTTAATTTATAGCTCTGTGTAGCTCACTCTTGCTCCGCCTCCTTTAATTATAGTACTGGGTGACATAGGACATAGTCCTTTTGACTCACAGTCACAGCCATAAGGTCAGTTCACATGCTATCCCCGGGATATGCTCTCACTAAGGTGTGATCTACCTTGAACATATGTAGGAGCAACAGGGAATCTCATCAATCCTCTTCTTTAAACCCAAATTGTTTTTAAATCTAGTTCCCATCTCCACCTGAGAAGATAGAGTGACAAGCCAATGGCCTTCACTCTCTATTACTCAAGCACATTTATTCAGCAAATTTTATGAACTCACACAACCCCTAGAATACATTGTTTGCCTCTTTTAGAGCCTGAGGGGTCCCCGGCAAATGAGAGTTTAGATGATGCAACCTCGCAGCCAATCTGTGTGTAGGCAGTATGTCTTGTTATTGCAGAAGCCAAAAGCCCTTTCAGGGCATCATTATAACTTGAGAAATGAGTCAAGGTTTTAACTGAAGAAGAACTATGTATTTATTTTGAAATCAAGAATTTTCTCAAATGATCTGTTATTGCGCAGACTCAATTCAAGGAGGAACTTTACGTAGTTAAAAATAACAATAGCAGTCACTGCTGATTGATTGCTTAGCTGCGGCAGCGTTTAGTGCATGTGGCTTTTTATCATATAAAGCCCCATGAAATCGGGAGGGCAGAGCAGGAACCGGGTCTCCCAGGTGCCATCGTCACTCTGTGAAGACTCCTGTCTGAGGTTCCTGGGAGAAAGATGATGCCTTTGCACAGAGATTCATTTGAATTTCAAAGGGAACCTGGGCTCTGAAAGCTGGAATAGATAAATCAATTTCCAGAGACTAAACAGCAGATTGGAGTAAGACAAGCTCTCAGATGGAACAGAGGTCAGGTACAGCTCTGTTCTTCTTTGAGGGTGAGCCAGATACTGGCAGCGATGACTTCATTGTGTGTGAGACTAATGTTGCCTGTTTGTGCTTTTTGGGTATCTTTGCAGAAATGTGTAAGAAATAAGGATACCAAAACCTATCACTTGTGGTTTTTAGTCCCCACCCTTCTTCACATGAAAGGCCTTTATTTGGTGTTACATATATACTTCAGTTCTCATTACATATAGATGAGGTATAAAACATGGTGTTTTAGTATAAATATCAGTTGTATAACATTTTAAGCTAATTATCATATCCATTATGTCCATGTGAAAATACAGCTCTCATGGTCCAAGGATACTGCTCAATCAGTGATGCACCTGCCGTATAAATATGAAGCCTGAGTTTGATTCCAGCACCTATGAGACAAACCGAAAGGGATGGTGACATGCGCAGAGACAGGCAGACCCTGGATGCTTGCTACCAGCTAGCTAACTTAGCCTAAGCCATGAGTTTCAGACTCAGGGAGAGATCCTATTTCAAAGCAAGATATATCTCAGAAAGAATGGCACCCAAGGTTGAAATCTGCACCCCCTCCCGGGCCCCAACCACAGCTTCAGAATCCTCACTTCACAAAGTACAGCCAGTCATTTATTCTTGAGCCCAATATTAGTGGGCACGAGTGTGCATGACTCAGGAGCACAGCTTCAGGTGAGCCTCAATACCACAATCCAACGTGATAACAATTTCACAGAGTCCTTATACTAACAGAACAAAGGAGGAGAGCTCTAAATCATGGCAGTTTCAAGTACGCTGCTGGAAGCGTCAAGTAGGTTGGTTGTAACAAGTAGGGGAAAAAAAATCTCTGCTTTAGGCTTCAGGTGCAGTTTGATGGCATTCTCAGCCTCTGGGCTGGTGGCAGCTATGAGTATGCCACCACATTCCCAAAGGATTTATCTAAGATCTTTTGCGATGCTTTCTTTCACTGAAATCAGAATGCTAGCTCCTGATTAACTTGGCTAGCTGGCCAGCAGGCTCTGGAGATCAGCCTATCTCGATGCTCCAAGTAGCAGGGACACAGGCACTTACAACCATGCAGGGTAAAATGTCTGCCCTGCAAGCATTACCAGCTGAGCCATCTCCCCAGCCCATGCTTCATTCTTTCTGGCATCCCTTCATGTTACAGTAACCGAAAACTCACATGCAAACCCTACCTAAACATCCATCCAAGAAAGCATTTGTTCATCCCTGTATGAAACAAATGCAAAACAATGGATGTTACTCAATAAAGATAGATCATATGAACCCATCCGGTAAGGACCTGGAGTACCAGTACAGGGTCTATTATTATCCCTTAAACATCCACTGAGGTTTACTCTAATCCCAAATTTCCTTTTACGCCTATTTTAAAACCTGACTCTGTACCCACATGACTGCTAATATCATGGCAAAAGCAATGTAGGAATCTAGGCTCTGAAACTTAATTTCCCTAGAAAGTCAGGGTTCATATTAAAAAGGTACCTCACATCTGTTTCCTCTTCGGTGGGGGTTGTTAGTACAAGCTGGCATGGATGTCTGGTTCTATCATCCATACAATTGAAAAGCAGGAAGAAGTCCTTTGCTAGATACGGTATCTGCTGCCCCTTAAATCGTGACCCTACTGGTCTCCAAATGTAATCATTCATCATCTTCTCCAAGGAGCTCAGTGATAAACACTCTACAGTGTGAAGGTGATGTGGCCTTGGGATGTACTGACAAAATGGGGCGCTAAGTGAATGGGTGCAGTCTCCATTCTTCCTTATAAGAGGAATGTAATGAGACCTGATTAGGAGGCTGAATTGCAGAGACACTGCCTTTTACATCCACAAGGCCTTAGATTTTTAGTTTCCACATTAGAGGACTGTCTGTGGATCCAAAGAAAGACATTCAGTTGGACAGAGGGACCAGAAGTTTTGAAATTTTCAGAAGAGTGAAGCAGAATCTACGTACCAATCGGAAGTAATGATGCCACTGTGTGACAGCTGGTGGCTAAATCAGTGCACATGGGCTGAATATCATTAGTTTCGATTTGCTTTGTCTTCCATGATGGCTCAATAAAACCAGGGGCTTTAACTCAATGGAAACATGCATCCCAGTGTTTTCAAAGCCAACATTCAAAGTCCATGTATCACCAGGGTTGTGTTTCTCCTTAGACCAGTAGTTCTCAGCCTTCCTATGCTATGACTCTTCAAAACAGTTCCTCATTTGGTAGTGAACCCCCAACCATACAATTCTTTCATTGCTACTTCATAACTGTAATTTTTATGCTGTTATAAATCAAAATATAAATATTTTTGGAGATGGATGTTTACCAAAGGTGTAAAGTCCCACAGTTTGAGAAACTCTGCGTTAGACTCTAATTTCTGATAGTTTGTTGACTATATCTCTGACTGACCATGATGGTGTTCTCATTTACATGCCTCTCTCATTGCATGTTTTATAAGAATTTTCATCCTATTGCATTAGGAGTTGCTTATGCCTTTCAAAATTCCTATCTTGAAATTCTAGCACCCATACTATATAGTTGTTATATACAACATGCAGTTCTAAGGTCAGAAAGGCTGTCAAGGTAGTGGCCAATCTGATGCCTTGGAGGTGTTCTCTAGTTTATAGATTAATGGGTTTTGTTTATATCCTCATACAGTGGAGCAGAAAGACCAGGAGGAGAAGTATGCCCCCCCTTCTTACAAAGTCACTGTTTCTACTCCTGAGGGCTCCACCATTATGACCCAGCCACACCCCAAGGTTTTCAGGTTCCCATATGTATTGTTATCAAATTTGGGGTAACTGGTTGGAGAAGGCTAGCCTAAGATCAAATACATCTTACCTCAGCATGATATTATTCTAACCATTTCTGCACAGAACAACTGTATTCAGCAATAGGGCACATTCCGCCCAACATAGGATTATGGGTTTTAGGACATCACTGTATACAGAGCTGACTTATAGCTATTAACCTTCTTGAATACATTTCTTAGGATACATACCTGGCAATTTCCCTTCAGTAGCTACTCAAGCATGAATTGCTAAGTTACTTGCAAAGGATACAAAAGATGCATGGTGCTAGCCTGAAGCCCAGATGAATTAAAAACATTAAATCAGAGACAGAGCTGTGCTTATGTCCTGAAACACAACAGCTAATCTCCAAAGGGATGTTGGAGCACTGCCTTGTCATCACTGAAGAAATCCACTAGAGGAAAGTGTGGAAAAACCATGCTTTACATGGAATCCCATATAGTATTGAGGACTAGCATAATTGGCAATTTAATATTTGGCAACTGTCTAGTCATCAGAGAAACACAGGGAACTCTTCTCAGTGGGGACTTGGTGGTGAACTTTTGCTTTAGAAAAAATGAAGAGGAACTCATGCTTTAGCTTTTTATTATTTTACCTTCTATAGAATGGCCCCTATAGACTCATGTGTTTGAATGCTTGGCCAATAGGAAGTGGCATTATTACAAAGTGTGGCCTTGTTGGAGGAATTGTGCCACTGTGGGGGTGGGATTTGAGGATGTGCTCAAGTTATACCCAGTGTGCAACACAGTTTACTTCCTGTTGCCTGCAGTTCCAGTTGGAGAACTCTCAGCTACCTCTCCTGCATCACATCTGCCTGCATGCTGCCCTGCTTCCTGCCATGAAGATACTGGACTAAATCTCTGAACTCTAAGCCAGCCCCAATTAAATGTTTTCCTTTATAAGAGTCGCAGTGGTCACGGGGTCTCTTCATAGCAATAGAAACCCTGTCTAAAGCAAATTCCTTCTTCTGATGACTGCTCAAACTATCTCAATAATCGCAGAGCCTTATTTTGCCTGGTCTTGGGATCCTTTTCTTCCTACTGGTTTGCCTCGTCCATCCCTGATGTGAGCGTTTGTACTTGGTCTTTTTGTATTTTGTTGTGCCATGTTCAGTTGATATACCTAGAATCCTGCCCTTTTCTGGAAAAAGTCAGAGAAGGTGTAGGTCTGGGGTTTGAGGGGTGGTAGAGGGAGGGGAAGCTGTGGTTGTGATGTATTATATGAGAGACAAATTAAAATTTTAAAAAAAGAATGCAAAAGACACTTGTGGTTTTTTAATATTTATTTATTTATTATGTATGCAATATTCTGTCTGTGTGTATGTCTGCAGGCCAGAAGAGGGCCCCAGACCTTATTACAGATGGTTGTGAGCCACCATGTGGTTGCCGGGAATTGAACTCAGGACCTTTGGAAGAGCAGGCAATGCTCTTAACCACTGAGCCATCTCTCCAGCCCGACACTTGTGTTTTTAATTTTTATTTTTTATTCATCTATTTATTTTACATCCCAGCTGCAGCCTCTCCCTCCTGAATTCTTCCCTCGCAGTCCCCTTTCCTCAACCCCACTAATATCCTCCTCTTCTGTCTCCATGCAGGTAAGGACAGGTCTCCTATGAGTATCAATAAAGCATGGCATATCAAGTTTCATAAAACTAAGCACACACGTGTTAAGTCTGGGCAAGGTGGCCCAGTATGAAAACCCTGTCTAAAGCAAATTCCTCCTTTGCATCAGGGCAGGGCGAAGCAACCTAGTAGGAGGAAAAGGGTCCCAAGACCAGGCAAAATAAGTCTCTGTAATTATTGTGATAGTTTGATCAGTCATCAAGCTGGGCAAGGTGGCCCAGTATGAAAAGTAGGGTTCCAAAAGCCAGTAAAATAGTCAGAGATAGGCCCTGTTCCCACTGTTAGGAGACCCATAAGAGGACCAAGCTACACATCTGTAACAGATATGCAGAGTGCCTGGGTCAGTCTCATGCAGGCTCCTTGGTTGTCAGTTCAATCTCCATTAGCCCCTATGAGCTCTGAGTTAGTTGACTGTGTGAAGCTTCCATGGTAGACACCTGTTTTATGGTAATTCTTTTAAAATTATTACTAATAGCATATTAATTTTGTTGCTGAAGGGTTCATGTGATTTTAGCATACATGAATATAATGATTATATCCAGCCATTCTTCTTCATCACTTGCCCCTGCCAACTAGTCCTGATGCCTTTCTCATTCTCTAGTAATTCTTATAATACTTTCAGAACAATTTGGGAGGACTTCATTTTTCATTATGAAAAAATATACCCTATTATGGATAGATATCATATTTTCTTTGACTGTCCTTTGTTGCTAGGCACATAAATTGATTTCATAACTTAACATTTGTGGGTGTCACCATAAACATGGGGATACAGGAATTTATTCTAAATGCCAAATTTAAGCCATATATACATATTTATGCATATGTATATACATGAATGATAGGTATATTGTACAGAAATTCAATAATTAGTTTTTCTAGGAATCATACAGTCCCTCAGGATATCTAAAGAATCTTTTTTTCTCTATATTCTCACCAGCATTTGTCACTTATTTGTATGTGTGCTTGTGTGCACATTCCATGCCACACACATGGAGATTAAAAAACAATATGCAGGGTTTGGCTCTCTCCTTCTAACATGGGGATGGAACTCAGGTTATCAGTCTTGGTGACAGATGCATTTACCCACTGAGGAAAAGTGTGATTGAGAAATGTTCCCCAAAGGCTTATGTATTTAGATATTTGGTCACTAATTGTTGGCACGCTCTGGGATGTTATGGAATCTTTAGGAAGTACAGTCTTGCTAGAGAAAGAACATCACTAGGGGTGGGCTTTTGAGAACTTATAGTCTCTTCTATGCCCTGTTTGTTCGTTCTCTCTCTCTCTCTCTCTCTCTCTCTCTCTCTCTCTCTCTCTCTCTCTCTCTCTCTGTCTGTCTTTCTCCCCTGTGTGTAATTGAAATGTGGTCTTTCAGCTTACTTCTACTGCCATTCCTTCTCCAGTATTATGGCCTCTAACCCTCTGGAAGTGTAAGCCAGAATAAATTCTTCCTCAGGTTGCTTTGGGTCAAGGTATTTCATCATAGCACTAGCACCAGAATAGTAGCTAAGATACCCACTAAGTCACCTCTCTGGCCCTTTATTTGATTTACTCTTTTGGTGGTAGCTATGACAATTGTAATAAGATGGATATTGTAGAGTTGTAGATGTTGTAGATCAATGTAGCTTTGACATTTATTTTCCTGATGGCTGCTCATATTGGGACTTTTTATGTATTTGTTGGTCGTTTGTATTTCTTCTTCTGAGATTTTATTCATGTCATTTCCTAATTATATTACTTGTCTTATATTTGACTTCTCTGTAAGTTATTTTAGTATTCATCTCTGTCTGATGAAAATAATTTCTCTCTTTCTGTAGATTGTCCTTTCACTTTGCTAATTATTACTGCTGCTAAAATATACATATTTTAAGGAAAAGGAAAAGAGCTCATAATTATTTAGTTACTGTTTAAAATAACATGTAGCCAAGGCTAGCATTTCATCCCATTAGAAATGTCTCATGGCTATTAAAGCTGTGCTTCACATGTTGAGCAACCTGTAAACAGTAGATCGGGTGACTTGTAAACCCTGCTCTTTCCCTTGGAAGGCAAGACTGAGGGCAGACTGACAACATGGTCAGGTTCTTATGAGGCCTTTATTTCATTTGTTCATTATTAACTTTTTGCAGCCTCACAGGATAGAATTCAATCTAGAATGGGTCATCTGAATCTGTAAAAAAATATGTACCAGTTTTAAGATGGACAGATATATCTTGGAGTGAATATATATATTTCATATATATATATGTATATATATACATATATATATATATGAAAATGCCATGATGATGCCCAGATCTCTTAACCATAGCTTAAAATGGATTTAAAAGAATGAAAATACAACACGGAGCCAGTCTTATCATGAAGCCTCTTCTTTAGGGAAGGTTTCACCTCAAAAATGCTGTCCTTATACATATTAACATATAGAACTTCAGCATCTGAATTTTTAAGGAGACACAAATGTTCAATTTGTTAGAAAAATAGTTAATTTATCTATTTTTATAAACAAGACTAAAACTCATGGTAACAGATAATTTCTCCCAAACCAAGAAGAAAAAACTGAGGATATTTTAATTGTCATTTTTCACACCCAAATCTTTAAACTTACATCATGCGCATACTTTCTGGTTCTCCGTGTTTTGCAATTTTGGTGGCTAACAAGGGATTCATGGGTGCAATTTCAGGGGACACAAAGGGAAGATGCACAAAAGAGAAAGAACCTGTTATTAAACTCTTCCTTGCAAGGTTCTTGAAAATCCTTTCCAATGCTTTCTCGGTTTTGAAGAAATAAAGGTCTACAAGGAGTATTGTTTTAAAACATCATAGACCTGAACCAGACCCCTTATTGAATGTGTCAAGTTCAACCAAGCAGAAAAGCAAGACTTTGCATGGTCAGGGGGACTTTATGGACCTCCTTGATGATCAAATCTATGGAGGCATCCCCTCCTTGACACAATGGATGTATTTGCTTTATAAATGATCTTCAGGGAAGTGTCTTGAGTATTTTCTGCATTTAGTGTGATGGCAGCTATATGTTTGTCACAGATAGCCTTTATTCTGTTGAAGTATTTGTTCCCTCATTGTTAAAGACATCACACACCGTGTTTTAAGATATAAAGAAATCAGTCTGGCATTGAACTGGAATCTTCCCTGGTAGATAGCTTTGAAAGCACTAGAAAGTGCTGTGAAGGTTTTGAGGAAAGAAAGGCATTGGTAACCGTAAGCAGCAGTGAACTATATGAACTTCAGCAGCAACAGGTCAGGCAAGGGGTACTAACATACAACTGGTACCACTGTTACAGGGATAGCCAGCTGCTATCTGATTGGATTCGAGGCCTTCCAGATAGAATGACTCCTGTGGCTGATGTCTAAGCCTGGCCAAAAGTCCATGCCTCCATTAGGCAGCAAGATGGTTCAGTGATAAAGGTGTTTACTGTCAGACCTGGCAATCTGAGTTCAATTCCTGGGTACGACCTGTCGGCGACCGTCGCCCCAACATAGAAACTGATGTTTTTTCCTAAATGTGTCCCCAGAGACGCATGGAAGAAAACAGGCTTTTACACCATTACAGTTTAAAGGCCGCTTCAGACTTCTCTCCTCTACCGTGTGACCTTGCGTTTATTATCTCCCCCAAAAAACATCCTGCTCTGAATGCCTTCTCAAAACCATTCCTGCTCTGCCATGCTCTCTCCAAACCATTCCTGCTCTGAAAATGCTCTCCCCACCCTTGAGGAATTTTTCTATTCTTATTCCTTTTTCCAGGGCACCTCCCCCAGCACACACACACCTGCATTCTTTCACCAGCTTTGGAGATAGCCACTTCTCATGGAGCAATCTACAAACGAAAAGGAAGGCTGGAGCAAAACCTTCATCTATTGTCTTTCTAAATTGTTGGCCTTCAGCTACGAAGCTGCATGGCGTCCTCAGGCTGGCGGCTATCAAAGCCCACAAGACCCATGTAGTAGAGAGAAAGAATTGAATTCTGAATGTTATCTCCTGACCTCCTCATGCACTCTGTGGCATGCAAGCTGACACACATATACAAAGATAAATAAATGTAATTAAAAAATTAAAAATCCATGCCTTAGGAGGACACAGGCCCTAGGTGGGGAGTTACTACTGATATTTAGCTAAACAGGTATAATGTCAAACTATCTTCTAAATTTCTGATTATACCTTTAGACAAAGGCTACTTTCAACCCTAATCAGAGAAGTTTCTACTTGCAGTGAATGACAGTGAAGGCAAGAGGCTCAGCCCACAATGGCAAGAATAAGAGATAAATGTGGGTTCTAAACAACTTACCTCTGCGATACCTTCTAGGGCTCAGGGAATATTGCAGAATGGGGATGGAAAGAATGTGAGAGCCAGGAGGCAGGGAGAAGGACAGTAGAATCCATCCTCTTGACATAATACAGCCAATGTAATTACAAATTCATACTTGCTGTGATTGTTTGCACCAGGGCTACATAAGCCCGGCCCTGTCAGCAGTTAGTGATGGATGGGGTTAGGCTCATGGAACAGCATTAAGGCTCATTCCTGAACTATAGGGTTCTGGTGGACTCTGGGAGAGATGGAGTAATTGCCTTCCATTGTGTACCTGTCATGCTTCAGTGGGTAATTCAAACCCCAAGGCTATGTAGACAACCCTGGTCAAATCCAAAGAGACACAACAAAGCAAAAGATAAACATTTTGGACAGAGATTGGAAGGGAATAGGGGATGGATAGAGGGAGGAGAAAGGATGCAGTGAGCGCAATCGGGATGCAGCATATACATGAATGAAATTCGCAGAGAAGAAATGTAATTTTAGTTTCCTCCTAGAACAGAATCATGTGGAACTCAGGCTACACATTATTTTTATGCTTTGCAGACAGAGACTATTTAATAAGGATCAATTGCAAGTTTGGATGAAGTTTGTTTCTTTTATTATCAGGGAAACAAGATTACAGTGGAGGATTTTAGAATCCTCGGAGAGATCGTCTTAGCTGGGGCTTGCAGTTTACAATAACATCAAACCCAGGAGTAGTCATGCATCTTAGTTCAGAAAAACTGTCCAACCTTTCCAAAGTCATATCCTTTAACTCTGTATGAAAAGCATGTCACTCTAAATCCATCTAGAGAAATGTCCTATCACAGGGCATGTTTGAGACCTCAGAATGCAAGGATGGGGATTCAGTCTGGGGATCTGGGCCCCCAGTGTGCTAGGTGCATTCTGTTCTTCATACTTTTTATAATCCATAGGCTCTGTTACATAAGAAGTTAGCATGAGGACTCTATAATGATCAACCTATAGAAGTTTTGAAAGAACCCCTTCTTGATTTGATACTGCACATGCCAATGTAGTTCTGTTTAATGCTTTATTGAACAAGAAAATCTACCCTTTCAGGATATGGTAACTAAGAGGAAGGAAGCTTCCTGGGAGGGTTAATGGCCCAGGCCTCTTTATTCCAGACTTATGAGATATTGAAAGCTCAGAATCCTAACTTTTGTCTTTCCTTTTTTATTTCAGCTGTAAGTTTAAAAAAAAAAAGTATAACCCATAAAATAAAAATATGTACAGTGCAGCTCTTTATGACCCATTTTGTATGAATCCTTTCTGCAAAGAAGGCATGTTACTGGTTTCTGGTAACTGGTTCCAAGAAATATTATAATAGAGAGTAACGAAAGTTTTGATGAATACTTTCCCTGAACCTTGATCTGTGAAATGAACAGGTGCCAACCAGGCCAACGAGAGACGGAAAAATGTGTAGGAAAAGCATGTGGAATAGTGAACTACGGTTGCCATAGTTACAGAGCAAATCCAGAGGTTCAATGTTTGTTCTAAAGGGAAAATTTTTATCTTTCTCCTGCACAGCTCTCACACAGATGAGTCTCACATCAGTTTATGCTCTTCGATCACTCTGTTCACTTATCGTGCCTCCGAGGTCTTGCAATCACATTTTGTAGTTATACAATATTATCATGTGTACTGAAATTTGTTCACCCATTTTCCTGGTATTGGGCATTTACATTATAAATTCCATTTCACTTCCCTGAATTAACTAGCTTACATTTGTTTCCCGCCCAGACCTCACACACTTCGGGAGAAGTTGTTTCTTGCCAGAGAGCATACAATACTAGGAATATGGAAAAACATGCTCCAATTTCACTATCATTTCTTTGACCCTAACAACCATTGTGACATAGATGATATAATATATGATAATAATTTCCATGTTAGCATTGCCTACCTATGCATATTAGTAACAACCAAGTAAGTTTTGCATCTTTAAGAGTTTCATTGCCATAATCTAGGAAATCCAGAGTACCTGTGTGTGTTTATATTAGAGCCAATGCATCAGCTGGCCATTATGATAACAAAATACCTGAGCTAATCAACTCAAAGTGGGTGAAGGTTTCTTTCTGCATGCAGTGCTGGAGATCTGTGGTTGGCTGGCTCTGCTGCTTGTGCTTTTGCAATGAGTCAGCATATCACAATATAAGGGAGTGGTGGAGCAAACCTCCCCACATCCCTGGGAATGAGAAGAATTAAAGGAAGGAATCTGTATCCAACAATCCATCCCACCTTTTACTTTACTTTATTTTATTATTTATTTATTTTGAGATGTTTCTTTGTGTAGCCTTGGCCATCCTGGAACTCACTCTGTAGACCAGTCCTCAAACTCCGGCATCAAACACATAGAGATTTGCCTGTCTCTGCCTCTGGAGTGCTGGTACTAAAGATGTCTGCTGCCACCTCCCAGCTCCTATAGTCCCTTTCTATGGCTTGCCTTTAGTAACCTACAGATCTCCCATTAGGCTCCACCTCTCAAAGACTCTTCCAGTTTGCACCTTGGGACTAAGCATTTTTAATATATTGTCCTTTTAGGCTACATTGAATATCCAAACTATAACATCAAAATATGTGTCTTTCCATAATTCTGTGGAAATCCTAAACACATATTAATATCACAGTCTCCTGTGCCGCCCGACCTCTTTATCCTGAGGGTATTGGAAGGCACACCTCCTCTATCATGGTGAAGGCCTTTTTGGGATATCAAGAGTTATTGCACTAAAACTAATGTCCATGTTTCTCTCCTGCATTCAGACCTATAACTTTTCACAAATAATTCCTGCTGGATTTGCTAGGAGAAAATGTGCCTGTATTTTTGGGTTGGTTCCTGCTGCCTGGGACTACTAAAGTGGTAACCGTGGCAGCCACGCTGGGTAAGCCTGACAGGGAGAATGATGGGTCTGCAGGGACCTCTGTTCAAGGCATTTCCCGAACTGTGCCCTTCTACAAGCCCCAGCAGCTTTCTGTGTAGACCCATCCATCCTTTACAATACTTTTCAGCCTTTTAGACACATTCTGTTCCCTCCCTGCTTCCTATAACAGCAGCTGAATGAATATCAGCAAGCCCAACCAGCTTTCCCTGCACAGTCAATAGCTGGTGACAGAAATACCCAGGAGTTTATGCAAATTAAGCTACAAAAATATTGAAGGACAAAGTGAGCTTGGTATGTTAGAAAAGCTCAAAAGGTCATATGTAGATGGTCCAAGGAGAGCTCACAGAATTTAAATTGGTTACCCATAGAATTCAATTAAATCCAACAAATATTGACTCACTGTCTAGATCCATGGAAACACACTGGCAAGAAGTGAGAGTGTGGTGGCCAGGTGAGAGGAGGAGGTAAATGAGACCCAAACTCACTTCCAGGAAACTCTCAGAAAAAAAGATAGAGGGTGTGGGGGGAATGAGAGAAATGACAATGGTAAAGTTTGGGGCCAGAACATAGTCGTGGGGCTCTCCGAGCTGGAAGCCTGACTTGATGCTTAGAGCTTGGGCATGCTGTCTCTTGTCTGTATGCCAGAGTTTAATGATGTTGGACGTCACGATGTTGTTTGGAAACTTAATCCAGATGACTTGTCCACAACATAGACCTCAAAAATTGCCACAGTGTACCTCATAGATGGCACCTATGAAATGCCAGAGTGAAGTATAGAGTGAGGAGGAAAGGCACCTAGAGGGTTCAGAAAAATACTCAGAATAGGAAAGAGCATTTAATAAAGGGGACTAGGACAAGATTGATGGAAACTGCGGATAGAGGCACTTTGTCTTTAAAGGAGTTGTATGCATGGTAATGTCACATTCACCACCATGCACCCACACTCAGAACCTAAGAGAGGTTAATTTATAGAAGAATTAAAATACATTAATGAATTAAAAAACAAGAATGCCATAAGCTTGGAAGAAACAGTGGGCATAGAGCATCCTTTGACAGTGATTAAATTGGTAGTCATGGATAATGCTGGAATGTCAGCCACAAGGGCTTTGAACACAGGGCAGAGTCTAATCCTTAGGCTGTGGAGGTATTACATCTGTGTATCTGAATATTGGGAGGAATTTGAAAAAGCCTCTGCGCTCTATTGCCGAGTCATCTGAAATATCACCGAGCTCATCTTTCATTTTCCTGCCGTCAGTTATGGGCAAATTAGACATTCTCTTCTGCCTATAAATTACTTAAATGAAGTTTGTACTGCAAAATGATACCAATAGCTCTAGATGCTGCGCTTTAAGCTGAAAGTGAGGTTGATGGATTCTGAGAGGGTTCTCTTCTAGAATGAGTGAAGCCTAAAGTATGCAGGAAGTCTGAAATGGTTCTTAGATAAAGACGTTTGGCCTCACTGGTCCTAGGAACTCAGACCTCAGAGGATATTTGTCTTTGACTCAGTTCAAATATTCTGCATACTTCTTGTGGTATAGGAAAGCCCATGGAAATAAGGTGACCATTTTTCAGGCTTCACATGTCATCTCTCAATATTTTACATTTATGGGGTCTTTTACAAGCCTTTCCCAAGCATTACATTGTTTGGTTTTAAACAGAATAATGCTTAGTGTGCTGTATCTTCATGTCCAAGGAGGACTCTGTGGCTTACACCTTCATATACTTACTTTTAGTATGAGTCTCCCATAACTTAGCTACACAACCTCCATGAGGTCAGATGTTTCTTCTAAACCTTCTAGAACATTCACCATGATTACTAGTTATGTGTGCAATGCTTCATCTTCTAGCCATAGAGTCATTTTAAATTTTTATTGCATCTCTTTGATATGTTTGATAAAATTGTTGTTACCTTGATCTCATTTGAATTTAAAGTTTGGTTAAGGTTTCTGAGCCAGAAAATAAGCATCTCTTCTAGATTGACGTGTGTGTGTGTGTGTGTGTGTGTGTGTGTGTGTGTGCCTGTGTGTGTGTGTACATTTCTGTATGCCTTTGTCTGTGTGTCACTGTTTGACTCTCAATGTGATAACAGTGCAAGGTCCATCCAAAAATCTATGAGGAAGATTTGAAAGAGAAGGTCAAATGTATTTATCTATATGCTTATGCAGAACGATTAGGAAAAGTAAAATAAATAGATACCTGCAATTTTTGAAGCTGAGATATACTCTAGGAAATATGTGAGCTCAAAGACACCTGGATAAATGGCTCAGTTCATCTCAAGCTCCTCAGACTTGATCTTGACCTTGAGCTATTCTCAGCTTCCGAGCCTCAATTTCTTCATTTATAAAGTAGATATTTTGAAGTTATATGAAAGACACTCATATCAATCACTTTTGATTGGGAGGTATGTATTGTCCTGGTTGCTGGAAAAAGATCCAAGGACAAACAAAGTAGACACAGTCATCATCTTTATGGGGTTGAGGTTTTAGGAAGAAAGCAGCCTTATGCAAGTAAGTGTGCAATTCGGGGGAGCTTGAGGAGCAAGAAACAACAACACAAGATGTTTGAAGATGGTTCCAGAGTAATCTGGGAAATTAAGATACTCTGATGTTGAGGCAGAAAGGACTGGCAAGATGCATTTCCTTTGGGGTTTTTTATAAAGATAACAGATTAGTTTACCAGGGTATAGTCACCACTGGTCACACAACAGAACATTAATATTATATTAGTGTCCCCTCAGACACCTTGAGATGCTTCAAGGATTTCCTCATTTTCTTTCCTTTCTCTGCCTGGATCCCTCTCCTGAGACAAAATGCCTTGTTTTCCAGAACTGCAAAATTCTCCAAGGCTGATTATGAGTTCTCTAAAGACTAAGGGTTGCTCTATGAACTCTCTGAGTTACTCAGAAAAACGAGTTCATCCAAACCAGGCTAAGCTGATGAAAATTTATATAACATTCTATGCTGAGATCTCTTATTAAATGGAGCAAACAAAAGAATGATCCCCAAGAATGAAAGGAGCACCACAGAGTGTGGGAGGGCGTGGGGGGTGAAGAATGTCAAACCCAGAAGCTGAGAGGCTTTCATTGATGGTAGTGGAAAGATGTTGGGATGTTTGAAAACACGCCTGCTTCCTGAAGAATCCTACCCAGGAAGCCTGCAGGGTGTCTAGTTCTTCATGTCACAAGTGGTCTCTATTATTCCCTATCCAGAGATCTCTCTCAGCTAACAGGATCTCTACAGTCCCTCATGGATCCTTGGGGTTTCTGAATGCTTATGAGAGACAGCCTTGTTAGGGTCCTGGGGCCTAGAGATCAGCCGAGATACAGACTGAGCCCACAGATTATTTCTGTAGATTGTGGACTTCTACAAGACTCTTTTACAAGCTGCAAGGAAACCAGACTTTCGACTTCTTAATTATCTAAAACTTTTAAGAGCATGCTGATTCTTTATCTTGTAAGAGAAGCTGTGAATAAAGAGTGACTCAAGAAGACTTTCATCTTGCCAGGAACTCAGCCTTGTATTTTGAGGGTGGACATTTTAAGAAGTGAGTTGCCAATAAAGCACACAGAAGAATGGAAACACATGCCTGCTAGCTGGAGTGATTTGTGGACTAAATGCAGTCCAGACTCATTTGGCTCAATCAGATACTATTCATTTTGAGAATGAAAGGTATAGTGAGATAGAGGTGAAAGTAGAGGGAAGGGGAGATAGAAGAAGAGGGGAAAGAAGGATGGATGGAGAAGGAGACCCAAGGAGAAAGGGAGAAAGGAAGGGAAGATAAGCATAGGTATAAGGCTGCTGAGTCCTAGTTAGAGGAGTGTTCAACACAAGCAAATGACATTAAATACATTGACTCAAAGGGTCCATGTGTCAAAGTTTAGGTGTGACTCATTAGCCCCACAGACTTGACCAAGTTGTCAATATTACTTTTCTCATGAGCAATACAATATACTGACAATTTATCAGAATCCATTCTGGGTTTTCTCTGTTTTAATTTTAAAAGGAATGAATTAGAATTTAATAATACAGAAATAATATTTATTTTTATAACAAACTTTGAATTTGATGATACAGATATTTAGTTAGTATTCCAGCCCTTCCTTTATGTTCCATATGCCCTTGAACAAATTTCCTTACCTCTCTGGTTCTTTCTTTCTTATTATGGAACAAAAAGAAGCCATTCCTTTCTTGCTTGATTAGGTATCATGTAAACAAATTTCTATTGTGGTCCCTGATAGGTTGGAGGCACTCAGAGCATGGAATTAGTTACTGTTTTTACTATTTTTGTTTCTGGTTATAAGCCAGTGTTATTTTACATTTTAGCCATTCTATCTATACTATTGGTAAAATATGGGAGCTAGGTTGGCTCTTCCAAGCTCCTGGCAGGGCCGGATGCATGGTAACTTCTGGGTAATTCACCAACAGAATACTCCTGATGTTTAAAAATGTGGATTGGTTCTGGGTGTGGGGACAGAAGTCTTTAATCCCAGCACCTAGGAGCCAGAGGCAGGTGAATCTCTGTGACTTTGAGGCCAGCCTGGTATACATAGTGGGTTCCAGACCAGGCAGTCCACACAGTGAGACTGAGCTTAAGCTGACAAGCAACAATGAACAAAAAGAACAAATATGGAGTGGAGCGAGGAAAGTCCAGCTTAGCACTCCAGTATAAACATTTTTATAGAATATTTTATGGACTCTGTATGATTTACTGTAATTTGATAAGATGAGAGCACAGATAGAGTGCAGTCATGAAAGGACACTTCAGAAAACATTTAATCTTGGGTGTGTTGCCAACAAATTGATAGCACATTACATCTATAAAAGGGGGAAAGATATTGGAGGGCCTTTGCGTCATATTTAACCACTTTACTGTAAAATTGTTTTGATTAAGATTTTCTTCCCAGAAGGCTGATGGGAGGCACACTTGAACCAAATATTTTCCAATTTTGTCATGCTCAGAATTTTAATGGTTGGCATGTTTTTGAGTCAGAACTTGGGTCCTATTTGTGCCTGCTGATAGCTATCCTGAGATTTTTATCCACATCATAGCTTCAGCTCACAGACAGTATTCTAGAAATGCTTGTCTCCTGCTGGGGCATGGAAGCATGTTAGCTCACAGGAGGCCATCTCAGCCTATCTAGCCCTCTGGAGATCATTGTTGTTAGTAACCATCTTAGTTTTACCCCTGCCGTTGAAATGACATACTCTGACAAAACCATCTTATTCTAGTTCACAGTTCAAAGGTCATGCTGCATCCACTGTCAAGGATGCAGAGGTGGATGAATGCTTGCTGCTGGTCAGTTCCCTTTCCCATTTATAAGGTCCAGGATCCCAGACAGAGAGAATGATAACACCACAATCAATGGGTCTTCCTCCTTCATAATTCCTGTCCTAATTAGGGTTTCAATTGCTGTGAAGAAGCACCATGGCCATGGCAACTCTTTTAAAGAAAAAATATTTAATTGTGGTGGCTTACATTTTAGTAAGGTTTAGTCTATTATCATGGTGTGACATGGTGGCCTGCAGACAGACATGGTGATGGAGAAGGAGCATCTTGACCTGCAGGCTACAGTAAGTGGTCTGAGTCACTAGGTGTGGCTTGAGCATGAATGAGACCTCAACGCCCACCTCTACAGTGACACACTTTCTCCAACAAGGCCACACCTGAAGGGGAG
>JAQHUG010000206.1:485985-501456 GCA_028555095.1 Dicrostonyx torquatus | reverse complement strand
ATCTCCTTAGTAGTGCCACTGCCTATTAGCTTACGGGGCAATTACATTCAGACTACCACAATTTCCCACAGGCATAGCTAGATACCTACCTCCTAGGTGATTCTACAGTCTGTTAAGTCAACAGTTAATACTAACATTGAAGTAGCTGCATGGCCTTTGGAGCCAGTAGATAATTGGTAGAGTTGAGCCATGCTTAAGAAGTTTAGTAATTACTATTGAGTGATAACTCATCATGTACATGCATATGGCAGATGATACGTGTGTGCAGTGCTCCTATTACTGCTAGCAAGGGCTTCTGGTGATAATGAGTATAGATAGCTATGCTATGTCCATCAATGTTTGCTACATTTCAGGAGCTCCAGAACCATATTTAAGAAATTTAGTACTTACTGCTGGCTGGCCATTCATCATACATGTGTATGGCAGATGATATAATGATGTTGACTGTAGCGATGCTATGTCCATCAATGTCTGCCACATTCCAGGGGCTCTAAGGCAGGTTCTGAAGTTTCCCTTTGGGGTAGAGTAGTCTCATGCAACAATATAGAATCCTTGGCTCAGAAAGATTAAGGGAAGATCACGGACTTAGTAAACTGCAGAGCTATATAGTTCAACCTCAAATCTGTGTGTTTCCAAACTTCTTGTTCCTCCCAAAACAATGAGAGAAAGAGTAAATGATATTTTTCAAAAGCCTGTTTTTCTGTGAGGAAAAAAAATGAGTTTTCTTCTGTGTGGATAAAAATTTAATTGATTGTGGCTTTTATTGCTTTAGATTCATTGTATCTTTCCAGTCCTTTGAAATTTGATATAACATAGAAGGAACCAATGCCAATCCACACAGGGGTGCAAACATTATCAGGTACAGCCCAAGCCAGGATTTCAAATCCACATACTTGAATACAAATGTAGTAATAGGAGGCGGGAAATACAGAAGAACCCTCCTATACCATACAAAAGGTAAAATGGAGCTTTTTTTTTGAAATGCCCTTTCTCCTGTTTCTTGTTAAGTCAAAAAAATTAGATCTGCTGAACATATGATATAATCCTTTAGGAAGGGAAGGACCTCAGCATTGGCTTTTTTCAGAGGATAGACTGAGAGCTGGGTGAGACTGTGACAATGTAGCAGCTGGTAAACCTAGGCAACAGGGAAACATTTGCATTATAGAACTGGCCGCTTCAAGGAAAACAACAGGCACGTGCTTGCCAGGCCCTGCTGGTAGAGCCTGAAGCTCAGCTGCAGTAGCCAGCCTCACAGAGACAGGAAGTAGAATTCTAGGCTGCCCGAGGACATCTGCAGCCTCTAATAGGGTGGACAGGAAACAACTCTCTCCACAGAAAAATTTCAAACAAAAATTGCCTGGTGACTGATGACACAGTGAAATGTAATTGGTGTAGAAAATCAAGGGCCCCGATGGACACCAGTAAATGCCTTCATAGAGAATCTACTCACCCAGAAGTCATAGCAGATAGAGTAGGACACAATGGTAGTAGGCACGCGTCCAGGAGATTTTAGAGGTGTCCGAGGCTGGTATTTAGTGAATATTCATGACTGAGGTCGTTCCTCAGGCTGCAAAGCTGGTGTTACAGTCCTCTGAGAATTCTTCCTCAGCACCTATAAAGCGTCATGCTGAGAGAGGTTTGGCAGAATCGGTCTTGCTCTCTGGGTTCCTCACATTTGCTTTTGGCCTCCTTTTGCTGCCCCTAGCAACTACTAGCCTCTTAGGGTACCCTTTTGCAGGGACAGTTGTATTACCCTCACAGTCTACCGTGCTTAGGAGTCACCCAGGAATTTCAGCCTCTCGGAATCACCCAGCAAACTTCAGAATTTGCCTTTGTCCATAGTTTCTAAGTACCCCAGTACTGCTGTTCAGAGTTATGGTGGCCCAGGGTTCTTTGAGAGGGATGGCCTCAGAAGCACATGGTATGAGGTTAAAAGAAGAATTTTTAGATCTTCTGATGGATAGAATTAATAAATCTCGGGTTTTTCAATGTTTTAAAGTTTTCATTCTTTTATTAGTTTTTCAAGTATTTATTGAATCATGATTCTGTTGTTGATACCCTTCTAGACACTCTTTACATAATGAGAAAAAAATGCTGCAAAAAACCTCTGTTGATTTGAAAGCCTAGTGTAGGAAGTTAGGCAACACAAAACACACAAATAAGTTAATATGTTAATTAAACCTTTGTTGGCCGGAATGTGACTTCCAATAGGGCCTTGACCTCAGTCTCTGTATCCTAAGAGAGCAAAATCTCATCTGCAACATGGTAAGTACTTAATACACACACATGCATTGAAGAATAAATCACATCTCTAAAGCGTTATTTAAAACTAGCATAAATTAGGCAGAATGCCTCAAGGAGAATAGAAAAGGAGAGTGAGAATTGCAGAAGAGGAAACAAAGAATCCTCTGAGGGGGTGGTATTTGAACTGAGAATGGCATGACCACAGGAATTGACCATGTTATATTGACTTTTCAGACAGAGATATTGGTGAGAGGAAGGTTTTAAGGTAGGTTGTCTTGGCACACTCAAGGCTCAACAAGGGACCCTGTGACTTGAGAGACTGGTGAGGACTGGCCTAAGACGGTAGTAAAAAGAGATGGATATTATTCAGAGGTGGGCTTGGCAATATCTGGAAAGGTCTTGTCTATCATGATTAGAGATTTATTTAAATCCAATGGAAGAATGGCAGTGAAAAATCAGTAAGAAAAAAAAAGAAACTAGCATGATTTAAGATTGCAAAATGTCTAATCTATAAGAAGTTATAGGGTACAATAACAGAAGAAAACAACCCCCAGTTACTCAAACTTTATTCACTAATCTAAAGATTGGCTTGACTGTTAAAACTTCACAGATATGGTGGATGGAATGAAAATGGCCCCAATAGGCTCATATATTTGAATGCTTTGTTCCTTGTTGGTGGAGCTCTTTGGGAAGCATCAGGAGGTGTGGCTTTCTTGTAGTAGGAGTATCATTGAGAGCTGGCTTGGAGGCTTCAAAAGTCTGTGTCATTCCTAGTTAGTGCTCCTCTCTCTATGTCTCTTTCTGTCTCTATCTCTGTTTCTCTTTCCATCTCTGCCTCATGTGTGGATTAGAGGCAAGCTCTCAGTTCCTGTCAAGGGTCATGCCTGCCTGCTACCATTCTCCTAACATCATGGTCAAAGACTCTACTACCTGATGGAACTGTGAATCTCAAATTAATTTTTTTAAAAAGTTGCCGTGGTCACAACGCTTTATCATAGCAGTAGAAAGATATATAAGACAAAAAATTAAGTCTACTGCCTCCTATTTTCCAATGTCTCTACCAAATGTTGTAAGCTAGAAATGATAAATTCCCTCATTCACACAAATTTGCCTTCTTCTAAGACTTGATGGGTGGTCACGTGTTCTTTTTATTATTAGGAATGACTTGACTTGACTGTTGAACCAACCTTGTTATATGAATTATAACCTCTTTAAGTCAATTCTTTCTGACCATTGGATCAGAACAAATCTGAAAATACCAAAATCTCAAGGCTGAAGGAGGTGGTGTATTGGATAAAGCACTTTGCATGCAAGCTGGAAGATCTGAGTTGGGATCCCAAGCACCCAAGCAAATGCCCCATGAGCACTGTGGCCAACTTGTCATCACAGCACGCAGGAGGTGGAAAGGGCAACCCTATGGCATACAGGTTAACTTGGCTAACTGAATTGGCAAGATCTACATTAAAGCAAGAGGCATTGCCTCAATATATAAGTTGGAACATATGTAAAGAACACTCAATCTGGCTTCTACATGCACAAATTCATGTACAGATATGTGCACACACACATGCATGCTCCCCAACCATGTATACATGAGCATGCAGAATAAAAAAGAGCTGAGATTCACAAGTGTACATCCCACTGGATTCACCTAATAAACTTTAAAAAATACAGCTACATGAGCCCCATTCTCGAGAAGCCTGATTGAGTGATAGCTCACTGAACAGCCCACCAAGCACTCTATAAGTACCCTGGTAGATTGTAACATGCGAAAACACTTGATGATTGATGCTGTTCATAACCTTGGTGTTTGAATTATGGCCCATGGTCCAATAGTATTGGCAGCCACTAGAGTGTTTTAGCAAAACGGAAACTGAGCCTTTTTTCACACTCAAACATTATAGTTTGGGAAACATTTCTAAATCATTGATGTTATGTTTTGGTTGCACTCTGGACTCTCATTGGGAACTTTAAAAATGTCCTGCCTCTAAGAGATGCTGATGTAACAGCACTATGGAATCTATTTGGACATCAGAAATTTTAAATATACTCTAGGAGAGTTGCATTTGCAGGCTGATTAGAATCAGTATTTTCTCTCTTAAACCTGCCTAATTAAGCAAGTGGTCTTAAACAAGGTACTCATTTTCTTCCATCATTTCCTCTTTTAGAAAACACACTGTTGTTTTGGCATGTTGTACAAAGAAGAGTAATCAGTTAGGACATTTTCCAGCCTTGGTTGCTTTACAGTCATATAATTAAGAATTTAGCTATTCCATTATTGAAGAGCGGCTGGCCCTAGAAGATGAGATCCGAGTTACCATAAAAATCACTGTGGTCAGTCCCAGAGGTTTTGTTCCCTGAAGGGTCATTTCATGGATTTTGAGCAGTGATTAACCCTGTAGCCACCAGAGTAGTAGGAGTGCTGAACCAGCTTGAGAGAAGTTGCCATGGCATCAGAGATTGCTTCTTAATGAGGCAGTCGCTCTGTGCTGTAATCCTGACAGCAATATTTTGCCAGGGAGATATGTTTGATGGTCCACGGGCTAGAGACTGTGAGAGTGAAGGGAGGGGCTGGAAGTTCTCACACCTCTAAAGAAATGTCACTTAAACTGATATCGAGACCTCTTGAGAGATTTATGATAAAAATTGGCTAGAGTCTCACCCCTTTTAATATTATCTCCCTTTTTTGGTATATTTAAAGATCTTGGTAGAGAGTAGATTGACCCTATGGAGTAATAGAGACAATTCAAACTTTTATAGATTTTTTTTTTTCTTACCAATACCAATACATTGTCTTCTCTGATTTTCAAATAGAGATCATTATTAATCCATTCTACTTGTTAGAAAATGAAAAGAAGGAATACCTGGCCTACATGAGTGCTCGATGGTAGCTTTTAATCTGTGCCCAGGACTTCCATTTCTCATTCAAATGAACTTCTGAGTTCTAAGAAATAGCCCATGTGTGATCCTTGGCTTGTCAACATCTTAGGGATTTAAAAAAGAATGAGCCTGGAACTGAAGGCTGATACTCCAGTTTATTGATAGTGGTCTAACTCTCATCTCTTAGACCTCACACTGAATGCCTATTTGGCCTCTATCGCAAAAGGGTGCTTTATGAAGAGATGGTGTGTGATGAGGGTAATGAGTGGCTATGAGATTCTACTGGGGATTTTGAAAAATATTGTGAAATTAAGTAGTAGTGATGGTTCCACAACTTAGCAAAGATTACACTAAGAACTATTGAATTGTATTTTTTATGGCAGGTGAATTGTAGATGAATAAAAGAGTCGATGAAATTAACACTGATAGAAGTGAACAAAAAAAAAACCAACAAAAAAAATTAGAAGGCTTTGAAAACATACACCAACTAGAACTCCACTCAACATCTACAGAATTATTCACACGAATAAGCAGCTTATACAATTTTCTGTAAGGAATAAATACTCAAAACAAACAATATAAACAGGAATAAATACATATATACACACATAAATAAAGTGATTTGATTATTGATAGTATGAGTACAATAGAATAAGATTACAAATCAACAACATAAGAAAGGAACTTGAGGACCTAATTATTCGGTAAAGTGTTTGTCATATAAGCATGAGGCCCTGGGATCAAGCTCCAGAATTCATGTTGAAAATCTAGTTGAGGTAGCTATTAGTATTCACTTGTAATCCTAGTTCTGGCAAGGTAGAAATAGATGGACTCTTGAGACTCCTTGGCTAGACATTTTAGCCTAATCAATGAGTCCCAGGCTAGTGAGAAACCCTGTCTTCACAAACATGACAGATGGTGCCTGAAGAATGACAACCAACACTGTCATCTAGCCCCCACATGCTAGCACACACGGGCATGCATACATATGCATACTGTATGTGTACACACATGGGCATGCACACATGCACGGTCATATGCACCTAAATGGCAGAAAGATTTGAAAATCTTACAGGAGTGAATATCAAGCACACAGACTTCAAAGGATCAAAGAAGTCACAGGAAAATTAGGAATATTTTGATAAGAATAAAACCCTAACCTCAACAAACCAAAACAAATGAGATTCGGTTATTAGATTCCTCAGAGAGAAATCTGTAACTATAAATGTCTATGCTAGAAACATGTCCTTAAATAATAACCTAGTCTCACACCTCAGAACACTGAAAAAGTCAGAGTAGCTCAGACAGAAGGCAGGAAACACAAAAGAAGTAGGAATAAAACATTAGGATAAGATCGAAGAAGCAAACAAATGTATAAGAACCAAAAGTAGGTTTGAGAGATTTTTAGCTAGTCTGAAGTGTTTTTACTTTGGGGCGATCTTTTCTGAGATAGCCTCAAATAAAGTCAGATGACTCCAGGATGTCAGAGATGATTCTTAGAAAACAAGGACACTTGTTAGTTACAGTGGGTAGTGGGACAGTACATGTCTCTGAGCTCATTCCTTTCCTCATGTGTGAGAACAGAAGAGAATTTTTCTAAAGCTGAGGTTTGTTCTAACTCCAGGGAGTACATGAGAAAACGTACAAGGATGATTGATGTTGAAATGCACAATGGCCCCACACGTAAGTCTGGGATAAGGAATCCTATAGTGATATAGAGGCCCCCAGTGACTAAATAGATGCAGATGAAGGCAGAGCTCAAAGTGAGAGGAAGCTAGTCTGTAGTTCTTAATAAATTCCCAGGGCAGTGGACTAGACAGAATGCATCATGTTCTGTCCCAGGTAGGAAAGAACTTTCACATAAAAGGACTACGGACATGAACGCTGGCCTAGGTCCTTAGAGTGGATGATGTCATTGAGCTGGTTGGGTTTTTCCAAGACTCCAGCTGTTATCAGCAAGTACTGAACATATACTGCATGCTAAACACTTTGGGCTTTGCAGGGATCCAGTGATAAGTCAGAAACGAATGCAGTATAGTTGTGCTCCGGTCATGAAGTTTTCCTAATTTCTATAACAGAAAGGGCTTTTCCCTTTCTCTCATATGTCATTTTGATTTTTTGTGACTACTGTGGGACTCAGTGCTTTTGTGGGTATCCCACAAGAAAAAGGACAGAGCTATTACTGTGACACATTGTGGCCTCTCTGTTTTTAGTGAAGTTCCACCTTCCTCAGTCATTAGTTGATCACTGTTAAAGGTGTGCACTAAGCTGGGCCCTTCCTAGAAACCTGCACATACTTTCTGAGCCCAGGGCTTTGAGAATAATCATTAAACAACGTGGGTTTTGCACTGGATACTTGTTCTCCTTGGAATGTCGGTAGTCATGGGAATCCTTGACAAGTGATTTAATTGCTCATCAGTATGACAAGGTTGAGGCAGTACCTGTCTCATCAGGCTGTTGTGCTAATCAAACGTGATTATATGAATACATTGAGTGTACCTGTGCCTAACCATCATTTCTGCTCTAGGAGCCTTAATCAATTCATTTTTTTGTTCATATATAATTAAATCCCAACTAAATTTGTCCTTTAAGATAAGATCTCTTTCCCTCACATGGGTTATTTTCCATAAATTCTCAGTCCCCAGACCCACTGGGCTAATTACTGCTTTAGAAAGGCATCTAGAGTTCTTTTAGAGTTGCCATTTTTTCTGCCCTGACTACCTTGCTAATTCTATAAGATCCAACCTGATAGTAGTTTCTTCCATGGGTCTAACCTAGCAGAACCAGCTCTTGCCCCTCAAACCTTTATCTCTACAACCCCTCCCACCATTAATTCAAAGTACTTGCATATCCTCCATGGCAGTGATATTTCATAGTGAAATATTAGTTATAAATTTTCCTTTTAAATGGAGTGAAATTATGTGCTCTTTAAGCACCAAACGCTGAAAAGGTTTAATCTAGCTCAACGAAAGTAAATACTTGGGTTAGAGTTAATCCATATATTATGTTTATATAATCTGATTCTATATAGTACCTGAGATCATGTAAATGTAACATAGCATAGGGCTTTTTGGTGGATTAATTCTACTTCATGTACAATCATCCTAACCATTAAAGTTCTGAGGGGCAGACATTTGTGGAGGATTTTAGTGTGAACACCAGGCTCCAGGCTTACTTCTTGAGTCAAAAATTTATCTTGAATAGTTCAAAGAATCGACACCTCTGAATAATGCACAGGCAAATCCATGTATTATGCATTATGTCTCACTACACAGTGGAAGGAAAAAAAGATGGAAGAGGAGGTCAAAAGGTGAGCGGGACAATCAGCAACAGGGCCAGGGGCTACTCTCCATTTGTGCATAAAAGAAAGATTAATGATCAGCTTTCTTGATGAGAAAAGATTCTGGAAGAAACAGTACTTAGGGGTATGTGAGGACAGGTTTGTACATCAAAAATAAGTCATGTGGATTTACCAAAGCTTACGTTATCCCATCTCAGTGCAGAAAGAGCAACTAGATGAAAGGGAGAGCTTGTGGGTGTAAATAAGTTGCATTGGGTGGGCGCCAAGTGATGCTCCAGACCAAAGTGATGGTTAATCACCTTTAGGAACAAGAAAACAAAGGTATCTTTAGACATGATTCCAGTCTCTAAGAAACAACTAGTCTAACTTAAAGGTGCATGGAGTCTTTCCTTAAGTGTGGATTAACAGGGAATGGGAGCGCTATCGGTGGGTGACTAAGAACATGTACTGCTCTTCTAGAAGACATAAGTTTGGTTCTTAGCACCCATATTGGGTTGCTTGTAACTTCCTGTAACTCCAGATCCAGAGGGTCAGGTATCCTAGACTCTGTAGGCACCTTTGATCATGTGCTCGTGTGCATGAGAACACACACACACTTAAAAGCAATAAGAATAAATCTTTCAAAACAGTGAGTAGAGCAGTCAGCATGAAACTGCCAGTTTTGGAATGTGCACATACTTTGCCTATCTAACCAGGGCTCTTCTCTGCATCAGGGAGACAGCACTATAGGTTGTGACTTAATTATATGATGATGTTTAATTAAGGTTCTTTCCTGTCTTGTCTGACATATAGTGGGTGTCTAAATGAGAATGAAAGATGCTAATTGCCTCTCTTCTAAGTTCAACCTACCACCATCAGCTAAGCCACCCATATTTCTGGAGGATGAATGACAGATGGCAAAACTAAACCAGCACCAGCATTCCAACAATATGCTCACTTTCTAACCAACACGGGGCTAAACAGGAATAAAGAAATTGCCTTTAGATGGACAAAACATCCCTCTGTAAACAAATATAGTGATCATGTTCCAAGGAACCATTCAAATGATATGGATAGCCTGTAGGACAGACATTACCATTCTATGTTCTTAGTCTCCTTTGCTGGTGATCTAGGCCATCATTTCTTCTGCAGCCTATGCAACCAAAACAGCACCAGAAAAGAGATCTTTTGGTTACAAGAGGACCAAGCCTTACTGCAAACATTCTTATTTTTGTCCTCTATAAGACCACATCAGTTTCCTAAGAATTCCTCATCTCTGGGAGATAGTTGGGTTTGAACTGAGAGCCAGAAGTATATCCATCTAAGATGATCAGATGATGACACAGAGTGCTCTAATGGCAAGAGTCAGAGGGAGGGGTCTTCTCCTTGAAAACTGGGGTGAGAGGGAGAAACAACAGTAGAATGTTCTAGACCAGTGCCCAGAGGGGGACACAGACATGCTCTGGTTTCCAAAAGCCCATTAATGGCCATAGAGGATGCAAAAGAAGCAGAGACATGTAAAGGAGAAAGGTTATTAGCTGTGTGGTCAAGAAAGAGAAAACTGCTTGATGTTGGCCACTCTCTACACCATTTCTAAGCACCTAAAAAACTGGGAAACTCGTGCAGAGGGGGGACAGAAAGACAGACAGAAACAGTGGGCAAGGGGGGAGCGGTGGTGGGGCAGGGTGGATCACAGATTCCCTCTCCTGCAAATCTTCTTGTTTACCCACCTAGACCCCGCTCCTACCTTCATGGTTGTTTTAGTGATTCAGTGGATGGTTGACTTGCTTGCAGAGCATGGATGGAGAGTTACTTACAAGAGCACGGGCTCCTGAACCTCAATTATACCACTGAAGACAATATCTGTCCCTCCCTCATCAACCACCAACTGCCTAAATCCTCCCGGAGGGCTGCAGCTCCGTGAGCCTCCATCTCCTCCCATGATTTTGGAATGTCGATACGCCCAATCTTGCGCAAGAAATCACAGCTTCTGAGAGTTCAAGAATGCAGATGAGGATAAGATGCCCCTAGTAATTTAGAGTGACTAAAACTTAAAAAAACAGACCAGGATGTTCTTGAGGGAGAGGCTGCCTATTAAGAAATGGGCTTCTCAGACCCACACCAGAGCACTGGACTAAAATTCCAAGGTCCAGTTGAAGAGCAGAAGGAGGGAGAGTATGAGCAAGAAAGTCAGGACCACGAGGGGTTGGTCCACCCACTGAGACAGTGTGCCTGAGCTAATAATAGGAGCTCACCAAATCCAGCTGGACTGGGACTGAATGAGTATGGGATCAAACTTGACCGTCTGAATGTGGCTGACTGAGAAGCCAATGATAATGGCACTGGGATTTGTCTCTCCTGCATGTACTGGCTTTTTGGGATCCTATTCTATTTGTATGCATACCTTCCTAAGCCTGGATGTAGTGGGGAGGGCCTTGGACTTCCCACAGGGCAGGGTACCTTGCCCTCTCTCAGGACTGGAGGGGGAAGGGGGAAGAGTGGGGGGGGGAGGAGGGAAATGGGAGGAGAGGAAAAAGTGGAAATTTTGTTTGGTATTATTTATAAAGTGATAAAAAAAATTTTAAAAAACAAAAGACACATACACAAAAAAAAGAAATGGGCTCCTCACAGCACAGTGGAGAAGGAGAAATAGAAAAAATAACAAAGGTAGTTGTGTTGAAAGCCTAACAACCGTGATACGTAGTCAATACCACCTTCAGAATGAGTACAAATGTACCCAGTGGGAACATTAAGGGCAGTGAGACCTAATGGTGATTTTTCATTTGGTTTCGATTCTTAGCGAATCCAAACGCTATTCGATTCTTAGGCAGTCTCTCCCTCAAGAACATCCTGGACAAGAGTTTGTTTAAGAATAGTTTTCTTATTTCTAAAGTCTGGTCTATTAAAATAACAAGTAAATAATGGAAAAGAGTGTTTGAGCTGAGTAACTGGGTGCTAGTCGAATGCTTCATCACATTTCCCATTAAAAATCATAATTCGTAGTCAATTTAATCACAAAGACAGAAGCATTGGAAATGTGCTAATGTCTCAAGCTTAAGCAAAACAGAAATTCAATGATTTCCCATTAGTCATGATTTTATCTCTGCCATCAGCATGGAGCGGCTTGTATCCATTCTTTTCCAGTTCCTCTCTGCAGGTGCTCCCGAGCCGAGAGTCCCCCGTTAGCACTGGGATTCCTAATTAAATGTCAGGGCCCACTACTATCTTCAGGGCAGCATGTGTATCAAATAGAGGTGTGCACACACAGAGGCTTGGAAGTAGATGAGGATTCCAGCAAAGCAGGGAATTGGGTTTTTAAATACATGAAGATCAACAGTCTCTGTGCTGCGATGTGTAAATCCAGGTGTTCAGCCATTCCAGGAATTCTCGTCCGCTTGCCTCAACCCTCTTCAGATTGTGCAAAACATTTTCTCTTCAGACATCCAACAACTCCTCCAGGTGGTCCAGCTCCTCCGGGTTAGAAGAGTGAAAAAGCAAATAAGACTACCCTTCCTGATACCCAAATCAGGGGTGGGGCGACACGGGAAGCCATCAGAGGAAGAAGGCCACCAAGGGTCTCAGGTTTAAACATGAAACAAAGAGGTGCACGTGCTTGAGGTCTTCCTGCCAGTTTGCCTGTTATGACAACAATACACAGAGTTTGTTCAGAGCAGGTGGCTCATAGGCACAGTTAGGCATTTAGCACATTCACGGAGACACAGGTGGGCACGGGCATAGATATGCGCCTGGCATACAACATGGAGACACTGTCATTATAAACAACAGGTGCCTGTTTTCTTTTCTGTTCCTAAACAGGAATATGGCCAAAATAACCACTTAGACTTACTGTAGCTGGGTCAGGAAGATGGCTCAGTCCAGTAAGAGCACAAGTCTGGTCATGTATAGAGTTTCAACCTTCAGAACTAATTAAGGAAGGACAGAACTGACTCCCAAATACCTTATGACCTCCTTAACTGGTGTGGCATGGCATGGGTAAACCTGCCTATACATATATACATGTACACGCATGCTTGTTTACATGTACACACATACACATGATGATGATGATGACGACGATGATGATGATGCAGACAAGAACTGGCATTGCCCCATTTTCCTTTCCCTTTTGTTGCTATTTGGTGACTCTGCAGGTCAAGTCCCCTTCCCCCTCTCATGCCTTGACACTCTTGTAATGTCACAGTCAATATTCACCTGCACTCGTAGTTAACTTTCCCATGTCTTCCTTGATCTCAGTGGCTGCACAATGAGAGCAGTTGCTCTCCTTGTCCGGATTGATTGATGAGTACAGCTGCCTTACACGTCTGTGGAAACTGTAAAAACAAAGAAACAAGGCCAGGAGTCATTGATTTCTCCCTCATCAAACATCATAGCTCCTGCTTCTGAGCTTTCTTTGCTGGCTGCTCTGTGCAACCAAGCCCCAAGATCTTTGATGATTACCAAAGGAAAGGCTAAGACCTTCACTCCCTTCCAAGGTTATTTTATTTTAATTTTTTATTGACCCGTGTGAACATAAATCCTATTGCAAAACATCCATTTGAGTGAATACCACATCTCTCCTCCCTTTCAGAAAAGAAAATTTATATTTCATTTGTACTTCTAAAAAAATAAAGAAAAATTCTCAAATAGAGGATGGATTTACCAAGGAAGTAATCATTTTGTTAAAATGTGAAAAAAAGGAACAAATTGAAAAGGAGATCCATACCACTGAGAAATATTTAGAAGCTAAGAATTATGGTAAAGGCCTTAATCATAGTATTTGAGAGGCTAATGGAGAAGGATAGTGGGTATTAGGCAATCCTGAGTTACTCTTTCTAATATATATATAGCTTGAGATCACCTCAAAGGGTCAAATTGTCAAACTCTCAAAGGTAGAATAGGTAAGAAGTTGAACCCATCAGATTCTGAGGTTACGATGAAGAAGGAATAAAATCACTAATCATGGTATCTGGGGTATACTAAACTTTAAAACTACCATCAAATATTATATATAATTAATATAATTGGAAAAACTCAAGCAATTCTCTTGACAGTAGAATAGACTTCTGTGTATTATACTGAGTCCTTGTTGGCATCTGATTTTTGGTGGCTTCCTTCCACCCCTCATTGGCTTGTTACCATTCCTTCATTATAAATACCCAGTCTGTAAAGACTAACATCACATGGATCCTTGAAACTCAGGTCCCCATGGTTCTACAGTTTGAGGAAACACAGGTTTAATGGTTAAGAGCACAGGCTGCTCTTGTAGAGGATCGGGTTCAGTCCCCAGCACTCAGATGGTGACTCACAGCCACATGTAACTCCAGCTTCAGGAGATCCAACACCATCTTTCAGCCTCCATGGGTACTGTACCCACACAGTGTGCTTACATACTCGTAGGCAGCACACTTGAACACATAAAAATAAAAATAAATAGCTCTTATTTTTAAAGAAAAGAGTTCCAAGAAGACAATATTGCTAATCAAAAATTCCCAGCCTTCCCAGGATTCATTTTAATGAAGTGCCAACAGGAGATGATTCTCATGTTTGTCCTTTCCCTGTACTATTTATGTGTCCCAGGAAAGACTGCAGATATCAAGGTCAACTCATCTTGCTGTGCAAAATAATTTCCTGTTCAGTAGGAGACTTTAAGAAAATCATTTCTCTATTACCATCCTACAGTGATATCCAACTTCTCATGTGTCGGATACTGGAATCCCAAGGAGCTAGTGACACAAAACACTCTGAAAAGTTTAGCTGTGTAGTTATACACATCTGGATCTGCAACCGACAGACTTCAGGGTGCTAATCACTTTTAGAAATTTTCAAAGAGTTTCTATTTCCATCTATTCTGCGTGTCTCTCTTTGTTTTCTTATCAGATATCTACTACTCAACAAAGTTACCATGGGCAACTGTGCACAGGTCCTAATGAGGCGGGTATGATTGAGAGGTTAAACACTGCCTTAGAGAGGTAGTTAATATGGTCAAAGTTTTTAGATAGAAAATGGTGAAGTGCTATCGGGTTGGTTACATAAACCTAATTTCTTACATATCTTTTTTTTTTTATTTCTGTTTGTATAAAAAAATCCCAACTTTTAAGCTGATTTTAGTTAGCCTGAAGAGCCCAGATGTGTGGTCACATTTTTACCCTAATAGGTCTGACTCCCAAGAATGTCAAGAATGTCAAGATTTCTCTTGAGTCCAGTCTTCATGTCATTACTGGCCCTTATACCCTAAATAGTAAGCTCTATAAAGACAGGCTTAACTTCTGGCTTATTCATCTTGAACCTTGCTTTAACCTTCATTTAGTATCTGATTAATAAGCCTGGTAGGATAAATGTTGGTTAAACAAATATTGTGTTTTATTATTATGTCTTTTTTTCTCCTTATTCTTAAAACTCAGTGTTGCTGTACTCTGCTTTCTGTCTCATGAAACTTGGGTTTTTGTAAGAAATTCCCAGGCTAGTTTAAAGGTATAAAGAAAAGACCTATAGATGAACTCAGAAGAAATGAGCTCTTGGTTAAAAAAAATATAAAAAATCATTTTTTCCCACATCCTAGTGTTGAACAAGCAACTGTAGAAAGTTTAGGAAAATGCCCAGATTCTCTCTAATCTACACACAGAATGCACTTTTCGCAGCTTTCCCCTTTTCCTGGTTTATAGAATTTACATCATTTAAAATTGTTTTTATTGTTTTCATTGAGCTATACATTTTTCTCTGCTCCCTTTTCTTCCTCTCCCCTCCCCTTCCACCCTCTCCCATAAACCCCATGTTCCCAATTTACTCAGGATATCTTGTCTTTTTCTACTTCCCATGTAGATTAGATCCATGTATGTCTCTCTTAGGTTTTTCTTTGTCTAGGTTCTCTGGGATTGTGAGTTATAGACTGTTTTTTTTTTTTGCTTTATGTCTAAAAGCCACTTATGAGTGAGTATGTATGACATTTGTCTTTCTGTGTCTGTGATACCTCACTTGATATGATGTTTTCGAGATCCATCCATTTGCCTGCAAATGTCAAGATGTCATTATTTTTTTTCCACTGTGTAGTACTTCATTGTGTAAATGTA
>JAQHUG010000206.1:452413-476709 GCA_028555095.1 Dicrostonyx torquatus | reverse complement strand
CATGGAAAACTTGTAATTTTGTCTATAAAAGCTTGCTTGCCTGGATGCTCTGGGTGCTTAGCTATCCCTAAGCTTTGCACCCGATTGCAATCGTGAAATAAACCACCTCATGCGTTTGCATCTGATGGCCTGGTTATTGAGTCTGGGGGCTCCTTGGCGTTGAGACCATTTTTCAGGTCTTTCAAGGGAAAGAGAGGAAAGGGGAGACCATGCAAAACCTGATAACCACATGTTCATTATTTGGGGGACAGTTTAAGTAGCCGGTGGGAGTGGTCTTGACCTTCCCTAGGGAGGGGTTACCATTTGGCAGGCTTTTTGGGAGGTGGAGTTTGGACTAAGGCAACTCCCAAAGGAGGGGGCCTGAAGTGGAGCCTTCTGCCCAGCACTCCAAAGACAGATACCAGGGGGCTGGGATGTGGCCCCCAACTAAATATTTTAAACATTCCAGGTTTTTTGGGTAAGAGGGTGCCAGAGAGGTGAGGTGAAGCCCCTCAACCAAACATTTTAGACTCCTTGGATTAAAGGGCACTGGCTCTAGTCTGGCTGCTTCCTGCGGGCATGGGGCAATGTGGGAGAGGGGAGACCTCAAGCAGCTGTTTCTTGAGGGAGATGAGAAGACAGGTGGCTAGGAGAAAAAATATTGTTATTATTGGCCTTATGAATGGGCCTAGCCATAGGAAGGGTCATTAACTGCCAGAAAGAATGGGACAGAGAAATGCCCTAGTTGTACAGGTGAGGCTCAGTTATATAATTGGGACACAGTAGCAGATAAAACTAGATTTTAGTTGGTAGGTGTCCTTCATCCAGGAGAGTTGATACCAACAGTGAAGTCTCAGGAGCTAATTAATGCATGTGTTTAGCATTGTCTGGAGAACGTTTTGTAACTTGGTCTTGGCCCAGACAGCAGGAGTGACCTATAAAATATGCTTGAAACTGGGTGGGGTTAAAATAGGCTCGGGAAACTCTAAGTTTTTACCAGACCAGATTTTTGATACCGCAGCAGAACTTTTTTCAGGAACCTGTAGGTACCAGTAAGACAACTGGAACAGATTTACATCTTGGTATCATAGCAAAAGACTATTGCTTTAGGTTAAAAGGTATGAACATTTTAGAAGACAATTAAAGGGAGCTGGAAACTCTGAACCTCTGAAGATACATCTGAAACCTGTTAGTCCTGGACTATGAAGTATGTTCAAGAGGCACACCTGTCTGTATTTTAGCAGGAAACTTAACAAATGAATAAATAAGCTAACCAGTATCTTAAGTCATCAAATGCCATTAGACAGATCTAAGGGGGATTAATGAGCAGAAATAAGACAGCTTTTTAGCTACACAGGCAATCCCAAGTCTCTCTTTAGTCCTTGGAGAACACCAGCCTAGAAGCAGTGCTTAAAATTAGCTGCTGATTACAGGAGGCCCAAAGATTTTCCTGTGGAGGGATGATTTAGTCTACCTGTCTTGGCAGCATGAGAAGATTGATTCCCAGGGTGGCATCCAGGAAGCTGAAGAGGTGGAAGACCACTTTTTGATGTGTGGATGGCTTTGCCAAGCCCAAAGGCAAGCCTGGGGGCAGAAGGTCTTTTGCAACCATGTATCTTCTTGGAGGAGCTATAGAATGCTGCAAGGGCTGACATGTCTCTGTGACAGAAGCTCCTTGTTAAATGCCATACTCTCAGATCTGTAAAGGCACTTGAGAATTGGGTACCATTACCTGTTCTATTTAAACTGGACACATAAGCTAAATTTAGACGTGTATTTCACCCAATTAGTTACAACTTACCAATGCTAGTAAATGTAAGAAGATTAAAAGGAATATTTTAATAAGTCAAAGAATGCTAGCACATGTGGGTACTCTTACCCACATGTTATAAGTTTTACAGATCTTAAAACATGCACACATACACACATAAAGACATAAAGCAAATATACTATGAAAACACACCCACATACTCACACAGACATACTGCGGCTGCACTATTCTAACAGACATATAAAACACTTTTAGGAACCTGTGTCAGCTGACCAAATTAAAAATCCTGGTGTAGGCAGGTGGCAGAAGCCAGGGAAGCACACGGGATGAGCAGAGGCTGCAAGGGGGAACAAGAACAAAAAGACAGAAGAACTATATGGTTTTAGAGTGGAAGGACATGGGAAAACCAGATCTGGATCCACTGTAGAGAGTCCCAGGATGAGACAAACAGCAAACAGCTAGAGAAGCATGGAGGGGAGGAGGAAGGGTAGTGGGGGAGGGAGCAAGTATCTAGAAACCATGGACTTTTGGAGCCTTGTTTGTTTTTTACGTTAGGTGTTAGCCCCAATTTAAAAGGATTTTTGTAAAAGGCAGCCCAAGGGCGTTTGAGGATTTGGTTTTGAATCTTAAGAAACCATTTAAAAGTCTATGCCAAATTGTGGGACTCAAGTCTGTCACAGTGTGTCCACTGGGATAGAACTCTTAAGTCAAAAACTGGGCTCTTGAGAAAGGAGTGGCAGATGTCTCTGGTCCATGCAATCTCACCTCAAGGAAGCCTGGCTTCACTACTTGGATCAGGCTTTTGGCATAATCGTGACTCATAAGGAAAAGTCTGAAAATTGAATGAGTCCCATAGCCCTAGCGGCATAAAGTAAAAAAGGGGGACTCATCAAGACAGCCGATCTTAGCCTGGCAAAGAGTACACATGAGAAGGGCGTTTTCCAGCACTGGGCCCTGGGCCCATGGGAAAAACAGACACCCCACCCCACCCGGTGGGACCTCCAAATATTAGGAATATTTCTTAGAGCCTCCTGCCTACCATTCCAAAGATGGATGCCAGGGAGCTGGGATGAGGCCCCCAACTAAATATTTCAAACAGTATGTGGGAAAGCACACCCCAGAGGCAGGAGCATCTGGAAGGGTGGACATGACCAGACTAAGCTGTGCCATGTGAGAAGATGGGAAGAGGAGGGAAGAATGACTAAAAGGGAGCCAGATGCAGCAGCCAGGTGGCCCAGAGTAGACAAAAGGAGCCCAGGTAACCAAAATGGTTGATTTTATAGGGAAGAGTAGCCCAGTCCCTGAGCTGCAGAAGTTCAGGGTAGGGGTGGGATATGCCAGTCACACCCTGTACCAGGTAGGGATTGCTGCAAGCTGGAGAACCTGGCAGTCAGGTCTGCTTTGGTATGTTAAATAGGCACTATGGCCCTTTGTTCTGCTTTGATACCTGACAATGTTGCTAGAACTCATCCTCTATGGTGTCAATTAGCTCATTAATGCCAGTTACCTGGTTACCTTTCAAGGTCAAAGATAAGCATGTAATACCAGCATGGGAGGTGAAAGCAGGAAGATCAGATGTTCAGAATTATCCTCAGTTACTGAGTTGGAGGATAGCCTGGGCTACATGAGGTACTACTGTCACTGGTCCCCTCACCAAAGGGATTCTAGAATGATTTTCTATAATTTTTGCAAAATACTTATGTTAGATGAACCTGTACAAGTTTTTAGGTAATTAGTAAAAAATAGTGGAATTTTTGTTGGGCTTGATGTATTTACTATAGAGAATTAACTACATGGTACTGAACTTTTCTTATAGAAGTTTGATATATGTTTTCATATACACACTTGTTCGTTTTTCTGATTTATTGCTTCCAATTAGAATTTGCACTTTATTTGGGTCCTGTTTGATTCTTATTAGTTTTATTCATGAATATTCTATCTTTCTCTGTGTGTGTCTTACTTCAAAGAGATAGCAGAAAGCAAAAATATGTTTTTAGACAGCTTGACAGGAAGCATAATTTTACAGACATTTCAATTCAATTAGAAAAATATTTCTTTTCCCAAAGAATGAATAGATGAAATAGTTTGAAAATATTTACCCAACTAATCTGGTCTTAAATCATACAGTTAATACTTTGGCAGTTCTACCTATTGTACATTTGTTATTTGTTGAATAGAATTCTGTACAAGGCATTTAAGATACATTGGTAAATAATATTGTAGAAATTATGCGATGGTAGGAATCTGTGTGCAGAATGGTTGGATGGTTATTGTTGTGGGAGCTCGATCCTATTAGTCAATGACGTTTGGAGGTGACTTGCCCTATTGGTGTGGTTTTCTCTGAGTACAGACCAGATAAAACTGAGAGGATAGCCTCAGTAAACTGGTGTGTTTGGAGCATGGGTAAGCTGCAAAGAAGCGGTTTGCAGTTGGAGCTCTTGACCCTTGGGCAGAACCGCGGAATGAAGGTGTGGATGAGCCGCAGAGTCTGCTTTCTTCTGAATTCGCGAGTCTGTCTTTCATTGTACCTGTTAATAAATTGGTAAATAGGCTTTTATGGGTTCTCATTTCAGGTTATTTCTTTTTACGCTTCAGCTGATTTTGAACAATCCCCTTTAATGGAAGAAGAGTACCCAAGAAGGTGTTTTTAGTTGGCTAAATACTAATGATAGCAGCCAATCATGGGGCACCCTGGGATGAGCCCTTCACAGAGAGTTTGTTATTTCATAACGCACCCTAATCAGTTCAGTGGTGAGATCTCATTTTTACAGAAGAGTACACTGCCCAAATCATCCATCCACGCAGCCTGTGTGGGTATCCCACAAAGACAATGCCTCTCGGAAATGGAAAGCCAGCGAAGCATTTGCAGTCATTAACAGATTATTTCCAGAGCCTGGTTTCTACTGGCAGGGAGGAACTCATAGTTCTTCTAGATGAGAAGGGCAAAGAGCATCAATAGCTTTTACACCTCATTTATACTGCATTTGGAAACTAATTTTTTTTTTTTTTTGGTTTTTCGAGACAGGGTTTCTCTGTGGCTTTGGAGCCTGCGCTGGAACTAGCTCTTGTAGACCAGGCTGGTCTCGAACTCACAAAGATCCACCTGCCTCTGCCTCCCGAGTGCTGGGATTAAAGGCATGCGCCACCACCGCCCGGCTGGAAACTAATTTTTTAAAAGCAGAAAATATAAAACTCTCCCACAGCCTCTCTCTCTCTCTCTCTCTCTCTCTCTCTCTCTCTCTCTCTCTTTCTCCCCCTTCTTCTCTCCTCCATCTCCTCCATCTTTCTCCCTCCCTCCATCCCTCCCTTCCCCTCTGTCTGTCTCTTTTATTCTCTCTTTCTCACACACAAACACACACACACACACACACACACACACCTTAGTGTGAGAATTCAGTGTCTTAGCTTTATGAAGGATCCGATTGCTCTTTCAAAGTCAAAAGAACTAAACTAAATAAATAAAAAATATTTATTTTATTTAAAATTAAGTGTTCTTTAGCTCTCAGATTTATAGTGCCAGCAAGACTGTCAACTTTAATAAAACCAAAACTGTCAATTTCTAAAAATGTTTTTTTAAACAAAATTAAAAGTTTGTTTGAAGAATTATGAAAGAGAACATGCTGTCCCAATCCCAAATAAAGAATGAGTGTAACTCTTGTTATGTTCCACTAAGACACACAGAAATGTACGTCTTAAGACCAATATCAATTCCTATCCATGGGATGCTACACCATGTTATTATAATCTTACAATTTAATTTTATTTCTTACCAATGACAAACAACTGATTTGGGCTGTGGTTAAATATTTTTTCCCTGCCCTCCCAAACCATATTCTGAAAACCACTTTTGAGACCATCTACTTCTACTACAGAACTTGTTTGATGATATTATAATTAATTGTCTACTACAGATAACACTAAGGTCACATGTATCTGTTCCCACTGAAGCTTCAAGTTACAACAGAGGACCTGGTTCACAATACAGGTAAATGAGATCCTCACCATTTATTTACATCTTTATAAAATAGGCATTAGTTGATAATAGTTATCAACAGGAACATATTTAATTTAGTAATACATTTTATAGTCATATATTATTCTCCAACATATTAGTTACTAAGAAGTTATTGAATTCAAGTATTTGAATTGTTAAGATATGAAACATATTATATGGGACTAAATATGTTGTTAGATTATTCTCAAATGAAGGAAGCCAATCCACTTATTTACCCCTTGCAGTAAGAAGCATTTTGAGATTTCCCCTACATGAAACATTGAGCAGACAAAGGAAGGATTCGTCTAAAGGAGCTTTTGTTCTTTAACAGCAGCAAATAAACAGAGGGGAACCATAGAGTACCTATTTCTGCAAAAAAAAAATGATGATTTGGGCTATAAAAACATGAGATGTTAGTGTACGTACACGTAACATATGCTTACATTGTATACACACACACACACACACACACACAGATGTGCTCAGGTATCTAAACACACAGACACATGCTAGATTGCCTTTAAGAAAGGTGCATGTTCTGAGTCATTATGTTTCTTTGCTCAGTGAGGCTGCTAGACCAATAATACGATCCTCAAATCATACATTTCATCTTCATTCTGTTATTTTCTCTCTACTTAATACTCAATGTATCAAAGCATAAAAATGTAAGCCTCCTTCTTTTCCATCCTTACATTTCTTTTAAAAGAAACAAACATAGCACAAGATCCAGTGTTTAAACACAGCAACACAGAATTATTAAATCATGACTAGGATGAAATAGTCACTTCAGATTCATACATTGACGCTATTGGCTACAAATTGATCCAACAATACATCAATTGTCTTTCTATATGTGGGTCTTTGAGTCATAAATATTCCCTTGACACTGGCATTTGAGCTGATCATATACAGTTGCTTTCCCTCTTGCTGCAGAAGAATTGATCAGTATACTAACTTATCAGTGTCCTAGCACACTAATGCAAGGCAGGCTCCTAAAATAAATGTCTGTGGTTTTGATGAGATTGACATTTTTGCCTGCAGAAGTCATTCTCCCTCATTCCAGTGGGATGGTGGGGTCTCTTGCTAATGGTTTGGGGGCATAGTCCTCTGAGATATAAGAAATTGTTGGCTGGCTTCCAAGGAAGTTGTGGAATAAAAAGTCCCATTGGCTGGCATAGTCCCCTTTACAAGCTCACTCCATTTTATGCAGAACACATAGGTTCCACCTAGAAAGCAGTCGCTTTCCCCCCCTCCTTCCCACCCTTCCTCTCTTCCTTTCTTTCCTTTCTCTCTGTCTCTCTCTCCCCATCAATGAATTTTATTTTTAAAATAATTTCCTATGGGCATACAATATATACAATGTATTTTGATTATACTTACCACCAATTTTCCCATCCAACTCTTCTAGATGTCCTCCATATCTTCCTTCCAAATTAATACTTTCTTTTTTTTATTTTTTGACACACCAAGTCCAATTAGCACTCCCTGCATGTGCCTAGTTACAGCAACCCCTCAGCAGAAATCAAGGACAAAGAAAAAGAACCACAGTGGTTTGTAGGAAGCATGTAAATACCAGTGTTACCAGAACTTAAATTTCTATGCAGAAAATTGGAATAAAGATACCTTACCTGTACTAACCAGAACTTCTTCTGCTCATGGGGAAGTGTATGATGCTCAATTGATAGCACTTAGCCTCAGGCAAGAGTATCAAAGGATCCCTGGAAAGAGAAGATCATAATTTAGAAATCAAGAATAACATGCAAGTAGATTTTCTTCTTATTCTAGTTAAAAATTTTAATACAGAACATTAAAATAAATTATATAACTGAACTTTGTCATGCCTAGAGCTAGCATTACCTAGTTCTTCTGTTGTCTGGTCCTTGTAGTCTTTATTTGTTACTTTTCTATTGCTTTGATAAAATACTACAGTCAAGAGTATCTTAAGGAAGAGAGAGTTTATTTTAGCTTATGGCTTCAGTGAGATGAGTCCAGGATGGCAAAACAGAGGCATGGAAGCAAGTGACAGCCATGACAGTAGGAGTAGAAGGCTGAGAGAACTTTTTTTTGGAGGCAGAGTTTCTCTGTAGCTTTGGAATCTGTCCTGGAATTTGCTTTGTAGACCAAGGTGGTCTCAAACCCACAGAGATCTGCCTGTCTCTGCCTCCTGATTACTGGGATTAACTGCATGTATCACCACTGTAGTTGAAGGCTGCTTGTTCACTCCATAAGGAGCTTCTTCGATGCCATTATTCTTTTGAAGTAGATTGGTGCTTCCAGGAGCAGATGTATCTCATTGTCATGAAAAGTTCTAAATTCTTAAGCATTTAAAATACCATATTCTGTTGTCTTTGAAAGGTTTGAAGAATAACTATCCATCTGAAATACATCTCTATACATCTAGAAAACCTAACTAACATTATTACAAGCTTGACTACTATAGATGACTATATATTAACCTGTATTTCTTAATTATACATAACATTTTTAAATAATTACACAAACACAATACCTTAATCAAGACCAGAAATATACATATAACAAAAGTGACCTAAATTTGTATCAATAAACCAAGAGCCATATCAATGCAAAGTATTCATCTCTATATCATATCCATATCCACCTTTAATTGTAAACAGATATTTATAAACAATATTTGGGAATTTGGGCAGAGTTCTCTCCAAACTGCAAACTGCTTTTTGTTGGGTGAAGAAATTTTGGGGGTTTGCAGAGACCTTTCAGGGAGTCTTGTTCCATCAAACCACATTATTCTGGAAGGAATCCACAGGTTCCCATCCCCTGTGGAAGTAAAAGCAGAACCTCTTTTCCAAAGCAGCATATTCTTAGACCCAAATTTTGAAGTCAAGGTATCTTTAAAATGAGCCCATACAATGAAATGTCTCTCTGTACTTAGCTTGTTTGTAATCAAAAATTCAAAGAAAACATGATAGCATACGTAATCCAGACTCTCTGTGTATTTTCCATTTTTATGTGGCTTATTTTTCTATACTTCTTTAATTAATGATTGTCTGTACTCTTTTACATTACTCTTATGGTCTCTTTAAAGACTTTGCTCCTTTTTATAACTCTATGTCTCTTTTCTTCTCTCTCCCAAGCCTACATACATTTTTTTGAACATGTTTTGTTTAGGGGGTCTTTTATGTCTGAATCTGTCTTATTGCACAGTTGTACCACTTTTCTGTCCAGGAGTACTTCTTAAAATGCTAAGTGGCATGCCTAGGACTAAGGCTGCTTTGCTTTTGGCTCTTCCCAGTCCAACATGGTGGATGTCCATTCAGCACCAGCCTTGTGAGTCATGCTCACAGCTCATTTCCAGGCACACCGTGGGTGTATATTGCCATTAAGGAAGTTGTAGCACTCTGCTCACAAACCCTATTTAAATACTTCATCTCCTGAAAGAGCCAGAACTGTTCATGCAGCTAGCACAAACCAGGAAGCCTTTTTAAAGGAGCTGCAGTTTTGCTGCTGCCGCTGAGTGAGGAAGCCTTCTCTTAAAGAATTGTGCCTCTGTTTGCTAGAAGCAAATCTGAAAAAAATATGACTACCAAGAAGTCATGCTTACCTCTGTTCTTTTGTGTCTAGAATTTCTTTTCAAGCTCTCTCAGGTTTTATGTAGACATAGTTTGCCCACATTGGTGTGCCAATATGTAGTCGGAGGCTGCTTGTTTGTTCTAAGCCACACAGACTTAAATTAATCACACAAAAACTGTATTAATTAAAACACTATTTGGCCTATTTATGCATATTTCTATCTAGCTCTTATATCTTAAATTAACCCATAGCTATTTAATCTGTGTATCACCACGAGGTTGTGGCCTATCAGTGAGCTTCCGGCAGGCTCTTGTGGGTGTTGTACTCCTTCAGAGGCTACATGGCATCTCTCTGACTCTGCCTACTTTCCCTCTACATCTCTGCTAAGATTTACCACCTGGCTTTACTCCATTAAGTCATTGGCCAAAAGAAGCTTCTTTATTAACTAATGGAAATAAAACATACTCATAGCATACAGAGGAAAAGCCCACATCATATCACTACCTGAGAGCACATTTTGAACTGCAAGCATAAAACAATTAAAGTAAATGAAGGGATATGGAGACTTTTATCTCTCAAAACTCATCTCCAGAAATATCCCTACCTCCTAAAATCCTCCAAACAGTGCCACAAACTGGGGACTAATTTATAAAATGTACCTATGGGGACATCATTTTCATTCATGTAACCACATATCTTTCTTTCCTCCCCCTCCTCTGAGGTATTCGTTAAGCCTTAGAAGGGGTGATAAAAATGTCTTATTTATGAATGAATACTCCACTGTCACTTGTTTTCAATAACTTGAATAGTTACGTGTCTCTGAATTAACCACTGCTCACTGCAAAGAGAAATTTCACTAATTCACATTGAATGTCACAGGGCAGGAGAAATAGCTCAGTGGTTAAGTGCACTGTTCCCTCTTCCAGAGGATCTGTATCTGGTTCTCAGCATTCCCATGGTGGCTTACAAGTGCCTGCAGCTCTGGTTCCAGGAGATCTGATGCCATCTTCTGATGTCTGTGGAGACTACATACATGTGCTACACATACCTGCACGTAGACACACACACACACACACACACACACACATATATATATATACACACACACACACACACAATAGGTAAACAAACAGATTAAGAATAACACTGGGCAGGTGTCATGTGCCCTTAATAAGGGTAACAGTAATGAAAATGTACCATGTATGAGTAAAATTGTCAAAAGGACACATTCAATGAAGATTTTAACAAGTTAGAAAGTGAATGAATCAGCAGCACTGATTTATTTTCCTTCCACTCCTAATTCAGTCTACAAGTAAAAAATTAACATAGCTATTGTGGAATTCTTCTGCTGAGAGAAGCCATGTATGTAGACAGAGGATATGAGAGTAAGCCCGATTCAGAGCTCCCATACTTATCTTGGTAGCTCTGCTTTGCTCATTTTCTTATAAAAGTTTATCCTCATGGGCTGGTCCTCTCTGGTCTGGCAGCTCACTGAGGACAGAGGCACTAGTGCAGGGTTTTGTGTGTTCTGGATGCCCACTGCTCATAGATGGTGCTCATTCACAAACCTGGGGTGAATGAATGCATAGATCATGACCATCAACATGACACATTGGCCCTTTCTCAGCTTTGGGGAATTTGTTTTTTTTTTCCCCTCTGGTGTTCATTCCGAGACAGATTTTAGTTCACATGTGAAAGTAAAGGACAGCACTGATCTGTTACTGGAGCCTGGGGTCTCAAGTCTGATCCTCAATCACCAAGCCACTGAATGGGAAAAAAAAAAAAAGGATTGCATTGCTGTGAACTGAGCATCTTATCTTATCTTTTTGTAAGCTTTTTCCAAGGAAGGAAGAGAGAGCAACAGCCTCTCTGAGTTTTTAGTTTCCTCTTTCCAAAAACGGGTATCAGCTTTGCCTCACGGGACCGATGTAAACACCAATGGAAGTCATATGTGGAAGGCCCAAACTTGCCATATAGCAGCATCCTCACCCCAGCCAAAGGTATTTCTAGCATTGTAGCATGAGGTGTCATATTGAAATTATGGGCAACAATTTATGTCAAGGATGTTTCAAGGTCATATTATGAGGTATGGTGGCACTTCCTGCTCATGTGCCTCTGAAAAAGGACTGATCCTGTCATATGTACTGATCAAGGAACTTCCTGTCTTCCAGAAACATCTCTACTGCTGCTGAACCAGTGGCTGCTTCTCCCAGGGGCTGGGTGCCAGACGTACGTTGACCCAGAGTGTAGCATAAGCAGCCTTTCTCTTCTTGCAGGACTTTAGCACACACACTGAGAAGCCATCCCCCTCTGTTTGCTCAATCCTCTTCCTTGTCAGGGCTCCCTGTCTTCTCCCCTGAGCTATTTTGAGAGGCAGCAAATCACATTATTTCAGCAAGTGCAAGCTTTCACCCCAACATTTCAAAAAGATTGATGTTCATATTAATTATGGGCCAACTCTGTCTCTCCTACCCAGGAGCTCTTTTATTATTTCGTTTCCTGCTGAAAATGTCTTTATTCATTTTAAAGCCACCTCTTTGCCAGTTTTCAGATTGTAGACAGTTTCTGGAGATAGAGCGCAAATTGTGGAAACTGTCACAACCACGATGTAGACGCTCTGTGACTTTTCTCAAATCAGATTTAATGACAGTACCATTTTGCATGCATGCTGCCACAGAGCCTGCTAGATAAATCCAGAGGCATCCCACAAATACATTTGTGAACATCTAGCTATGCGTGCATTCAGCTGCTGAGAAATAAACACACCGTCATGCGTATGGAGTAATAAATACGTTCACACCTCTGCAGTTGATTCTCTTACTGTTCATCACCTCTCTGTCCTGTGTTCTTTTTAAAACATGTTTCTTTTTTTTAAGGTTTACTTACATATTTTTATGTATATGAGTGCTCTATCTACATGTTCACCTACGTGCCAGAAGAGGGCATCAGATCTTGTTACAGATGGTTGTGAGTCACCATGTGGTTGCTGGGAATTGAACTCAGGACCTCTGGAAGAGGAGCAAGTGTTTTTAACCACTGAACCATCTCTCCAGCCTTGTCCTGTCTTCTTTAGACTTACTATGCTGGACAACATCCTAGCAGCATTCCTTCTGCCTGTGACCAACTAGAAGGACCATCCTGTTGCTTTCTTCTCTATTTCTATTCCTTTGGCCCAATTTTATGCTTTTCAATTTCAATCAAGACATTATTCAGAGTGATTTACATATCTTTGGTGATCTTTATAATAACCTTATTGGTTCCAATTGCAGTTACATTTAAGGAGAATTGACTTTACCCTGAAGGCAATGAAAGACAGTGACCTGCTGGTTTATTTGTATCTAAGCAGAGAATGGTGGGTGATGTATAGGTGTATATGGTATGTTGGTAAAGAATAGGAAACTAGGACAGAATCCAAAGAATTGATTTGTGACCGGAAGGGGCCAGCGTCAGAGAGATCAGACAGAATGGGATTTTCAGCTACAGAGATAGGGGACAAGCATGTTTACCACAAGGCTGAGTGTTAGATGCCTTTTGGAAAACTGCCTCACCAGCGCTGGGTGCAGAATGTATGATCATAAAGACAGGAGCCGAACTGGAGTCTGAGAGGAAGAAGGTCCTCTGGAAGGGAGTGAAGAAAAGATTTCATTGCTGTGATTAGGCAGGACAGGAATTCAGTGGCTTGAGCCATGAAAAGGAAAAAAGGCAAAACCAATTTTGAGCAGCTTTTATAAGTTTAACAAGAAAAGCAAGGAGAAGTCTGTGGCCAAGGGACATAGGGGTCAAGTAGAGAGGTCGTTGGTCTTGTAAGAGGGACAATACGCGAGTGTGATTAATGGATTTCAGAAAGCCTGAGGAAGAGAAGCAATAACGGGGAAATAAAGAATCCATAGTTATTTTGTAAGGTGTATGTGTCCAAGGGAATTGAGATAGTGGGAGAGATAAAGGGATGGAGAGGAAGAGGGAGGAGGAAGTAGGGCAAGAAGCCATCTGCTTGTAGTGTTGGAAGGGAACTAATGCCTTAAGAGCTGTGAACTTTAAGCTATACTATATAACAACTGTGAGTGCTACATAGAGCATGGGTGTTTGGGACAGTCCCTAGGATTGTAGTTCACGATGGGGACCTACAATATATGTAGCACTAGGCTTTGTAGCTGAACTCTGCTTCAGTGATGTATGGAAAATGGAAATGTAAAAGGCCCTGGTACATAACCGGGCAGTGGTGGCACACTCCTTTAATCCCAGCACTTGGGAGGCAGAGACAGGTGGATCTTTGTGAATTTGAGGCCAGCCTGGTCTACAGAGCATGTTCCAGGACAGGCTCCAAAGGTACAGAGAAACCCTGTCTCGAAAAACCAAACACCAAACCAAACCAAACGAAACCAAAAAGGCCATGGTACAAAGATATTGAACTCTTAAATTTATTCATATTGGCAATTTTCCTGTAAATGTGACAAAGACAGAAACAGGCTACTTTCAAAGGTGAATGAGGTGAAAGGCCATGATGCACATGCTAGACAAGGAGGGATCAGGAACAAGCGCTGACTCATTAGACGATGACTGAGTTCAGTTACCTGCTGAGTCATTGGAAGGCACCAGAAAAAGTAAAAAAGGTTCTATCTAGATCACAGCTGGTTTAAATATTGGATCTTAGAAACTAAAGAATTGCTAGGTATGGAAAAGTCCAGCATAACTGTGTTAGGCATGCACAAATATTATTAATTAAAAGATGTATTATATATGCATATATAAGCATCCAGTACAAAATACATATTCTTATACATGTATATCATACAGAAACCAAATCTCATTTTTATACTGTCATATTATTCTCCTCTCCCTTTATCTACCTCTACACTAGTCTTGTGTGCTATTATCAATTACCATGAGGATATAGTTTTTAATAAATTACATTTATGAATATATTTATCTATATTAATTTACTCATGTAGTGTGAGTTTTGTGGGGGGCACATGGGATGTCTGTTCCATGGTGCACGTATAAAGGTCAGAGAACAATTTACCACAATCAGCCTTTTGTTTCCACCATGTGGGTCTTGGGCATTGAACTCAAATTATCATGCTTGACTTTTTATTTTTTCCATTCACTCTTCAAAGTTTGACGCTTGAGTACAGAAATCCTACTTTATTTTTTCTTCACTTTGTTTTCTGTCTTTTAAATGATGTAAATTGACTCAGAATTGCTAAAATATTTTGTTTCCTTCTTGAGATGTCATGTCAACAGTCATATTCTTGGTAGTGAGAACCATGGGCATTCATTCCTTGCTCCTGGACATAAGCATGTTTAGTTCTTCACCATATCACGTGTCTACATCTGTAGGTTTTCAAATAGGTCTGTGGCCATAGTCAGCATGGCATCCTATTCAGTTAAAGCTGATGTTTTTATTTTTATTTAAATCATGTAACAATGGGAGATATTGCCAAACGATAGCTCTCCAGATATCAGAATATGCAATTATCTTTCTTTTTATGAAAATAACGTAATTTGCATCCACCGCCCTTTCTAAATGTTACCTAGCACTTCCTTGTTCCTGGAATAAATCCTGCTTGATCAGGAGATGTTATCTTACTTGGTTTTCAGTTCCATTATCTCCCTGTTGATAGTCCTGGGAATATCTTAAACAGAATTTTGAATCTGAATCTAAATGTTACAACCTTGGGAATGAGAAAACAGTGCCAGTCCTGACAACTGTCTCTAAGGAAAGCTGGTGCTTGACAGAGAGCCCTGAGAATCCCACTTCTCATTTTCTGCAGTGGTGAGATATGAAATTAATAAATCAGTGAATAGATAAAGCATTGGGTTGAGTGTGTTATTTTAAATTACAAAACAACAACAGAACATTTAATATCAGAAAGAGTAAATTGTCTGAGGAAAAAACAAGATTAAATTAGCCAGCATTTAAAATGAATACAGGGAGCTAATACCTAAACAATATGTATAGCTAATCACTTGAGCCATGAGTTTGTATTTTGGAAATGTGGGAAACAATTGAAGTTATTAAATCCATGGCTAGCTAAAGTGTTCCAGTGACAGAGTCTTTGCCTGGCATGCACAAGGTCCTGGGTTGGATGCTCAAGACTTAATTTTTTTCAAACACTTCTAAGATAAATTGAATGGCAAATAAAATGAACACATAAAGAATTGGGGTGATATACTTTAAATTTGCTTTTATAAATCTTTATTGATTAATTTATAATCATGAAAACATTACTTTATTACATTTAAATATTTAAAATCCCTTCTTCATAGTATGTCTATATTCTTCCACACTACATATTTGCCATTTGATTTTTTGGGGGTCATCACAACATTTTAGGGATAATTTTTCCTTAAAATAATTTCTGAACATCTGCACATTTATCTCTTCAAAAACATAATCCATCCCAGATGTTTCTGTCTGGCTCTGTGCCCAGAGATACTAATGGAATTATAATGAACAAGGTCTTGAACAAATGTATTTGTCAGTCTGGCTGTGCTTTCTATCTTATATTTTACTGAAAGCAATGATAGAGTGGGATTAAGTAAAACTGCTGGGGGCCTCAGCCACTTATCTGAGCATCTGGTCCGTGCTATTCTCTTCAGTTCCTGATTGAAGAGCCAAATTTGCCCTTAGTCCATATTATATTGTAACATAAGATTGTGTCTGGGTTTATAGAGAATATTAAAGCTCTATTGCTCTCTGTCCATCACGGTAAGCATCTCGTGGGATCTTGTATTCCAAGGCTTTCTCCAACCTTAGAATGATCAGTGAAGAGGAGAATATACTGCTGAAAATATATTCCAATACTTATCAAAGAACATTGAGAATTGTTTTTATTATTCAGATTTGTTCTTTGACATTTCTTATACTATATAATGCTTTCTCAGTACTCCCCTCTCATCCTTTCTTACCTCCTGCCGGGCCCTATCTGATCCTCCCTTCCCTACAAGCCACGTTCCCATATTTATGTCTGTTTATTTTATGTCATGAACCACTGAGCTTAAACAGTCTTATCTGTGTAAGTGTGAGTTTAGAGCTATTCTTCAGAGGTGGGAGAGTATACAACTGAAGACGATGATTCCCTGTTTCACAGAATCTATCAATGATCAATAAGACCTAAGGTTTTCCATCAGTTGTTTCCAGGGCCATGCTGTGTGATATTTTGATCGTATTCCGACAATAAAGTTTGCTTTGAATCAGAGGGTGGAACTAACTATTTGCTGACCAAAATTAACCAGAGAGGATTTGGAGGACTAAGGACAGATAGAGAGGCAGGAAGTAGTAGACAGGGCTGAGAGAAGACTTCAGTCCATTTGGATGAAGGAATGAAAGATAGGATGTTATTGGTTGCTTCTCTGATCATTCAGGTTCTTACCCCAATATCTGACTCCGATAAAGATTAATTAGATAAATGCTTCAGGACCATTCTTCTACAGGTAACTATAGACACTATACGTGCATGAATGCAATGATTGTGTCATGCCTAGAGGGTGGCATTTTGGAAGCCTTCTCCCTCTCTTCTGGCGCTTTCTTACTTCTAGCCTCCTTTCCTGAAATATTTCCTGGGCCCCGGAGAAGGTGGTAAAAATGTCCTTACAGGACTGGGTTGCTGACTAGGCTTAAATTCCAAGCAGAGGTTTCCTCCTATGAGCAGCCCACAAATGCGAACATGGGTGGTTACCCCTGACAGTAGTGCCAATAATGCACAGGTGACTTTAAAGTCTGTAGGATTCACATTTTGGTTACACCACTAATGTCTTTGCTACTGCAGCATTCTGCATAGCACCGACCAGTACTTTGAGAGCTAAGCAGTATAGAGATGGTTTCCAGCTCACAGAATTATTTTTAAGCCATATTTAATTCTGAATTTTATTGATAAATTATCTAAGTTATTTTGCTTATTAGTCATAAAGTGATTTGTAAAAATAAAATTTCTACACATCGGTGATGGAATTGTAGAAAGTGCCTTTCAATGACACTACCTGAAGCTCTATAAAAACAGTCTCCAGACAGTGTCTTTCTTACAGAAATTCTGCTTATTTTTCTTATTTAAATCTGATACCAGGCAATAACAAAGAGAACCAGACACTGACTTATGGTGGATTTCTCTTTTAGTTTTTTTTTCACAGTAAATTAAAAACTCTTTAAGAACAGAAATGAACTCTAAACCCTCCTTGAAATTCTTTTAATAACTCTGTATGTAGTATAACTTCTGGAAACATTAATTCACTTTCTATGGCTAAGGCTCTCACTAATTTTGAGATTGGCTTCATTAGTATATATACTGAGGCAGACAATGCTTCCATCATCTTTGAAAGGTTGTGGACTTGAAGTTTTCATGGAGATGAGGCTGCAAGGCCATCTACCAGCCTAAACTACAGAGAAAGAAAGATGGACGTATATGGCAGAATTTAGGTCAAGCAGAAGAACACAGGTTCTATGTTTTAGAGGAGCAGAAAAATCAGATAATTTTTAAAAAAAATTTACTAGAAAATGAAGTCCCTGGTTTCTTGCATACAAAGGGATTTTGCAACCACACATAGGCTATTCTACATGTATTCCCTCTATGAAGTAAAACTGGTAGTTTGAGAACAGACTGTAGGAAGCATTCTTTGAAGTGTGGTCCAAGAAGGTTTGCCTATCTTCACCAATGACCACGCACAGTACAGGGAGCTTAGACATTTCTACAGAAGGCCCTTCCCCTTAGTGTCTACTGTTATGTAGCTTATATCCAAATCACCAATAAATTAAAAGCAATGCACCCCAATGCCCCAAGGGGGAAAAAAGCCAATGGTAAACAGACTCTGGGCTGTTATTGTAACATAAGGCAAAAGAGTTAAGATTATTGTAATTAAAATATTAAAAGACCCTGTGGAAAAAATAGGACTCATGCGTAAATACCTGGGGAATCTTAGCAAAGAGACGAAAACTGTAAGAAAATGTCAAATGGAAGAGAGGAATTAAATATAGCAGCGGGAATAAGGCATGGCATTAAATAATTCATCAGTAGGCACCAAATTTAAGGGCTAGAAAAATTCATAAATTACCCAATTTAAATTATCTGAACTAAAAAACAGTCAGAAAAGGAAATATAAAAATAACACTAAACAAAGCATCACAATACTGGAAAATACCACCCAAGGGTCTAACCTTTATGTGATTTGTGTAATTTCTCTCAGGAAGACAAAAGAACAAAAATGGGTCCTTAGAGTACTCAGAGACAAAGACTGATAATTTTTCCAAAATAGCAAATGGCATAAATCCATACTTACAAAACTTAAAGAGTGCTAGAAGGACAAAATAAAAATGTTCACATGTGTACATATGCATACACATGCACGTGCACATTGTGATTGTATGTGTGCATATGTGCACAGACATGATCAACCTGCTGGAAACCAGGCTTTCTCTATGACTTCCTGTGTTGCTGCAAGACTCCCCTACAGATTCTTTTGGTATGACGTGCCATGCTACCATCCATTGGCCCCACCAGAGGCCAAAGTAGTATGACCTCCAATTCTTTGACCTTTTCATACCTTGAACTTTTAATTTCTCAACCTGTGCACAAAATAAATCTTTTTCTCTATAATTTTAGATGCTTTAGCTGCTTTCTCGCAGTAGTGCAAAGCTGACCAGCACAAATGAGAGATGAAGTGTAGTGGAGATTGTACAGAGTTACCAAAAATTAATATCTAGCCCAAAAGAAGTCAGAAAACTAATGGGAAAAAAGAGAACATGAGAAAAAATGAATTTGGTGATGACAGTTGTGTCATAGTTTGCTATTTTGGACAAAGCCGAAAGTTACAATTTACGACAGAAACTAGAAGGAGGAATAACAAAAATAACAAAATAACAAAAATAAGACCCAACTATTAATGCCTGTAAAAAAAATTGTTATTTTAGGCATCAATATGGAGGTAGGTTAAATTTTAAAATTATAAGGAAAGAAAGCATGCTAACATCAAACAAAAGGAAGTTAAGGTGAGGCCAAATACAGCTCACACACACACACACACACACACACACACACAATGTAACATGAGGATCCTGCTTGTTGGGGTTTCTGTCTCACCCGGTACCCCACAGCCAGCAAGCCCAAAAGAAAATCACACAGAGGTATCCATAAGATTATAAACTGATTGGTCTATTAGCTCAGTCTTCTTACTAGCTCTTGTAACTTATATTAACCCATTGTTCTTATCTATGTTAGCCACATGGTTGGTACCTTTTCTCAGCGGGGCAGCTTACATCCTGCTTCTTAGATGGACTGTACAAGAATGCCAGGGAAGCTTCCTGCTTCCCAGAGTTCTCCTGTTCTCACCTCTACTTCCTGTATGGTTTTCCCGCCTATACTCCCTGCCTGGCCAATCAGCATTTATTTAAAACATGATTGACAGAATAAAGAATTGTCCACCACACACACACACACACACACACACACACACACACACGCACGCACAAACACACACACATGCAGAGAGGGAGAGAGACATGCACACACTTAGGACACCTGGGCTAGAGATGTCACATGACAATAAAGGTGTCAGTTAATCCAGAAGGCATTCTCTTGAGTGTAGACTTATTCAGAATCAGAGCTTGGAGTACAAAGTGCAAAAAATAAGAAGCTGAAAGAAAAGCCCACCATTTAAATTAGAGATGTCAGCAACAATTTCTCCACAAACCAAGTGGAAAGAGAATTAGTTATACTACAGTACACTTGAATGATGCTATCAATCAATATGGTCTAGATGACATGAAAAATTCAGTATTCAAACATTATCAGGAGACTTTCTATTCTCAACTGAAAATGACACATTCACAAAATGAATTGTAAAATAAATGATAGCACATTGAATAGAACTGAAACAATAAACTTTTAAAATTTGAGCATATATGTGGATTTAAGTACAAATCACCGACACCAGTTATTTGGGGCAACTTCTAAATATTATAAAATTAAATTTTAAATATCCTATAGATTAAAAAAGAAACAAAAGAAAAATAAGAACAAAGAGGTTCCAGAATTAGTGGTATCATTGGTAAATTGGGCTAGAATTTAAAGAAGAAACGGTGTCAATCCTATTATTCTCTTTTTAGGAAAAAAAAATTAGGAAGAACACTTCTCAACTTGTAAGATCAAGGTTAGCCTAAATATAAAATAAACAAAACTTCATGAGAAAACAAAAGCTAATCAAACTTTGTGTAGTGAGGAGTAAAATTCTTAGCATTTTAGCTTGCCTACGACAATAATGTATTGATAACAATGATCTCTCTTGGGTTTATTCCAGCAATGCTGGCTTAATTCATTATTCAAAAATCCATCCATATAATTCATCATAACAACAGAATGATAATGAAAATCTTCTAATCCTCTTAGCAAAGGCACACAGTGTATTTGTCACTACCCAACATCCTTTAATTGTAAAATTTGCTCAGCAACCTAAAAATAGAAGGTGACCTTCTTAGTCTAATACACCATCTACACAGTACCTGTTGCTAATGAGGTACCAGTGGTGATGATGTGAAAGCATTATCTGTTATTAGGATAAAGTAACAATGAGCTCTCCCATTAGACAATGTCCTAGAGGTCCATGATGGTTTCTGTTAATGTCAACTTGATGTGATGTGGTCGTCTTAGAGACCCATCCCATAGCAGCATACCCCTCTACTTCCTGACTGTGGCTGTAATATGAACGACTGCCTCATCTCATGACTCCATGTGTTCCCTACCATAACAAACTGTACCCTGAAATTGTGATGAGAAATAAACCCTTCCTTCTATAAGCTGCTATTGTCGGGTATTTTGGTAGACCAACAGATACATAACTAATAGATAGTTCTAGAGAGTTGAATGAAGGATAAAAAGTAAATGAAGTACAAAAAACATAGAATATAATCTAGTAATAAAGCTATTACTATTTTCAAATGCTATGCTTATCTGTGCCAAAAAGTCTATAGGATTTATGCAGAATGCAAAATATACAAAGTTGATAAAACCAATATACAAACATTGATGGTACTTCCTCTATACTAGCAATGAACAAGTAGATATTGAACTAAAAGCATCATTTGCAATAGCACCAAGAAACATTAAATATGTGCGGAAAATGTTACAGGTATGTGCATGAACTGTAGGTTGTTAAGTAAACCACCCAAAGATATTAAAATTAATTGGTAAGCTGTATAATATTTATAGGTCATAAAGTTTATTGTTGTAAATATATTGAACTTCCTCAAACTTGTCTATAGATTCAATACAAGCCAAATCCAAAGCCTAGAAAAATTTCTTGTTGAAGTTAACAATTTCATATTAACAAATATTTGGTAGTTGCTAGAAATGTGAATATAACATAAAACTGTCATATAGGGCTGCAGTTGTTCCAACAGTACCAGGAGAATGAACACACAGATCAAAGGAGTGGAATTCAGGCCTGCATACTGTAAAAGGTAATATTTGACAAAGTTAGGAATCAGTACAAAAGAAAAAAGAATAATATTCTTATTGACTTTTTAGCTGACCTATGCAGATCTTATCTGTTGGACCTGCGAAACAAGGACCTGAAAGGATGGAACAGACTACAGGCTAATGCTGTAGACAACCTTTTCAGTTTCAGGGTGCTTTTGTACACAAATGTAACAAAGAAAACAAAGACCTAATGAAGCTTGCTTGAGTTCAGAAAAAAATTAAATACGCATCAGTAAGCACATACTAAATATTAATAGAACACTCTTTCCCCAGACAGAGCAATTAAAACACAATTGCCTGGCACATGTACTATACATTTTGTCTGGGAAAGCATGAAAGCATGGCAGAAGGCCATATTCAGATCCAGGGTACATTGACCAGATTGGACTCTAGAGCTATGTTCTGACATCCAACAAGAATAAACATATCTTATAAGTTAAATGTAAATGTTTGTCACAGAAGGCATGAAAGCACATCCAAGAGCAACCCAGGGAACAAAATGCACCTGCGGTAAACACCCTCTGCCTTTTTCCTGGAGCCTCTCCCACAGTTCCCCAAGGCATTCACTATAGGTCAGTCTTTTGACCATGTTCCAACGATTTTTAACAAAGACTTGTAAAATCGAATGCAATAACATTCAAGTGTCTATTACCAAAGAGCAAATACAAAACTTTCATCTCTACTCATGCGCTATACTCTAAACTTAATTTAAAATGATAATCATCTAATTATAAAACCAGACTATGAGAGTACAGAAGAAAATTTTTGTACTCTTTGGATGTGAAAAAAAAATTTCTTAGCTATAACACCCAAAACATGACCCATAAGAGAAAGCATGGTAGAATTCAAAATTAAACATTTCAATTCTTTAAATTTTTTGCCTAAGAGGATGAAAAGAAAAAAAAACTATAGGAAAGCATTTGAAACACTCCTCTTCCACAGTGAACTTGTAAACAGATATGGTAGAGAATTCTAAGGTGGCCCTTAGAGTTTTCATTTATTGGCACATAAACCATATATAACCCTTTCTCATTGAATGCTGACAGAACTTTCTGATATTTACAGGACAGTGACTTCCTTGATTGGATTTCATTCCATGGAAAATAAGGCTGTAGTCACTGGTGTTTTAAAAATCCATCTTGGACTGGAAAGAAGTCTTCTTTGTTTTTTAAAGGAAAAACAGCACTATTATGAGAGATACATCTGCTTGTGACCTGAGTATGGCCTCTAGGAGCAGAGACCAAAATCTCTCCAACAGACAACTAGAAAATCTTGACCTTACTCTTTCTGCCACAAGGCACTGAGTTCTTCCAACAACCTGAATAAGCCTAGAAATGATTGCTGAGCTCCAGGAGAGGCCAGATGAGAATGTGACTTGATGACATCTCAGATTAATCATCTAGGACCCTGTGAGGGGATTTCAGGGGTGTTGAGGCCAGGCTTCTGACACACAAAGTGTAATAATAAATGGGTGTTGTTGCAAGTCACTAAATTAGTGTTAATACCCACAGCAGTAGGGAATAAACATCCCAAAATACATACACATTCCAAATCTGACACTAAGAAAATAAATGACCTAATTCAAATTGGAAAAAATTAAAATGAATAGCTACTTCATGTAGTCAAAGGCCAATCATTTGTTTCCCAGCCACTCAGACCTGAATAATAGCACAGAAACTATATTAATTACAATACTTTTTGACATATTAGCTCAGTTATTAACTAACTTTTACATCTTAAATTAACCCATTTCTCTCAATCTCTGTATCACCACAAGGATATGGCCTACCAGTAAGGTCTGGAGTCTTTTCCCTTCAGCAGCTACATGGTGTCTCTTTGAATCCACTTACTCTTTCTATATATATATATATCTCTTCCAACCTGGCTAATTCATCCCTGTCATAGGACAAAACAGCTTTATTCTTTAAACAATAAGACCAACACATATACAGAAGAGCATCCAACATCATTTCCCCTTTTCTGTCTAAATAAAGTAAGGTTTTCACATAGTAAAATTATCAAGTTTTAACTTTAACATGGTAAAGTTTCAAGCAAGAATTACAGTTACAATATTTGTATCTAGTATATCTTTTATCATAACTAAGGAAAACTATAACTACCTAGTATTCAACTCTTCAAAGAAGCTAAAAGAATATAATATTGCCTAAGTAAACAGGAAGTGCATTGTAAGCAACTTCCAAAATTCTAGAATTGACAGAGACATCTTACTGCCTAGAATTTCACCCAAAGTTCTTCTGTAACAATGGGGCATCCATCTTCAGCCTACAGGCCCACAGTATCCAGCAGACTTTTCCATGAAGCAAGAACTGTTCTGCCTTATAATGGCAAAGTTCAGCAGTTGCTTTCTTCTGTGTCCTACAGAATTTCTGGCAGCCTTTTCTGTGAAGAACCTGAAGGATTTTCTCACCTTCTTTAGGCAAGTTTAGCAGTCTTTATACTGTAAGTCCTATATGTCCAGTTCATACAACATACCACCAAGCAGTTCAGGCAAGAGCAGTTTCTTGCCCAAATGGCTAAC
>JAQHUG010000206.1:415760-433577 GCA_028555095.1 Dicrostonyx torquatus | reverse complement strand
AACCTGGAAACAACCTAAATGCCTCTCGACCAAAGAATGGATATGAAAAAAATGTGGTACATTTACACAGTGGGGTACTACAAAGCAGAAAATAATGACATCTTGAAAGTTGTGGGCAAATGGATGGATCTAGAAAACATCATATTGAGAGAGATAACCCAGACCCAGAAAGACAAATATAACATATACTCTCTCATAAGTGGCTTTTAGACATACAGCAAAGAAAAACCAGCCTATTCACAATCCCAGAGAACCTAGACAACAAAGAGCATCCTAAGAGAGACATACATGGATTTAATCTACATGGGAAGTAGAAAAAGACAAGGTCTCCCGAGTAAATTGGGAGCATGGGGATCATGGGAGGGGGTAGAAGTGGAGGGCAGAAGAAGGCAGGGTAGTGGAGAAAAATATGTAGCTCAGTGAAAACAATAAAAAAAAAACTATAAATAAATAAGTCTGTGGTCTCAGGCATCATTGAAACTTGTTTCAAACCAAGATGAATTGAATTGCATTTCATCATGATGTTGTGGAGCTAAGACACCTGTTCAACAAGCCTTTTTGGCTATCCATTAGTTCATTCCTAGGCAATGAAACAGTACACAGAAGAACACGGATACAGACTTACACTGAAGATTAGGTAAGAGGAAGAGTTACAACCCACCAAAGTCTCACAGGGGCAGCTGACCCTGCATGAGCACCAGTTCGTTCATGTAAAACAAAGTGTGTGCCCATAAAATGTCACCAAAAATCCAGACGTATTTCCAGAAGAAGCGACTTCATATAAATCAAATGCTGGCACTCAGCAAAGCACCCACAGGTTTGTCATCAATGCTGGCCTAGTTTCTCACAGAGCTCTTTGTTGATTCTCAGGACTGGAGGACAAAGAGAAGCTTCTCACTGTTACCACATGGAAGAGATCCTTGAAACATGGAAAGGATGCTTAAGGAATTTTAGGGTCTCTTTTAGGAAGGGGGTGTGTGTGTTGTTTGATACTCACTGAACTCCACTGACCTATGGAGAGTAAACATTTTACCTGCTTTCTGAAAATTGCCCCCCTCTTTCATTTCACAAGCGAGAAGGGCCAAAATATTTGTAGCTGACATTTAATGACTGGTTTTGCTCACATACATAGTGTGTGCTTGCTTGAACACACATATATACTGTTTTGATAAAACATATATCTGTTATCTCATTTAATACTTTAAATATCATTCAATGTGGTATCATGCATGACACTAGATGAAGGTGCTGAAATTTTGAATGCCAGAAGCATTTTTGATAGCAAGGATCTAGCTAGAATTGTGATATGGATTTATATAAAATACTCCTCTCAAATTCATTCTGAAATGTCCCCTGCCTCCACCCTGAACTGTCTGTGCACTGTGGGTTTCACAGATGTAGAAACAGAAACATAACAATGATAATCCAAGTGTCAACAGACATGCTTAGTCACAGATATTGCATACTTTATTCTACTAAATATGATAAGTTGTGGTTCTTTCAAAATACAAACTAGTAAAGACAAACAGGTTAGAGAGACTAGTCTGAGCCCACTGGGTTTTTTGTTTGTTTCCACTGTGTGCAACATGAGGGGAGTTAAGAGCCTGCATCATTCTTTATTTTGTGTATCAAGGAACTGTATTCACCCACAGTCCCTCACTTTTAGCCATATTTATGATACTACCTTGTCTTTGAATTAAAATAATAATGAGACATAGCCATGTTGCCTTATTTCTAGTAGCAATCCATTAACAAGACTATGGTGTAAGCATATGATGATAACAATGTAAATGTTTTATAGAAAAGGGGCCATGGGAAGTGATTTAACAAGAATGTCCTAAATGGGATAGAAATGACTTTGTAGCCTAGGCTGGAAGTGACCTGCAAAGGACAGAGTTCTCTCAGGAAGGATTTTAAACAACATTGGCATGTGGAACTAAAAAATTTAACATCTTTCTTGCATAAGCTGCACCACAAATGGATGGAAGGGAAGAGATGAAGACAGAGGCAGTATATGAAGACCTAATGACTTCATTCAGGAACATAGACATTGACTGTCTTCATTGAAGGCTGCTCATGTCACCATACAATATGCAACAATCCTGTTTATCTTAATAAAAGAAATCAATTGATATGAGAGGGATATGTAGTCTCATGACCTTTGTTTCATAGCTGTAGCGTGGACAAAGTTAACATACCTGTTAACATGGCTGTGAGTCACATGAGGTGATGACATGGGTAGAACTCACTGAGCCTAGGCAGTTGATTTTAATGGAACTAAACACCCTTCCTGGAAGAGAACTTACTCTCTGCCTTGCATCTCCTGAGGGTATTGACTTCATGCTTCATGCTCTAGAAGCATGGCCCAGCATGGAGTTATACACTCAAACACTCTGATATATACTGTCAATTCCTGTGGACTTCTGGGACAAGGAAGCGGTCCACTCCTTTACATAAATTTAGAAATTGACTGAACTTAAGTTTAAATTACTCTAAAAGGAGACAGAAAGAGATCCCCACAAGGCAGTGCTTCTCGGCCATCCTGACGTTGGGTTTGATGGGATTCTAAAAAGGAAGCCTGAAATAACAGAAGTCAGGTGAAAGCACTTATTAGGGGAACTGACATCAAGAGCATGGCTGTGCTGTCTCAGGATGGACATCAAACTATGTCTATAGCCAGAGGTCTGGAAATAGAAGGTCTAAGGAATGTGGGGTGAAGGCCAGGGCCAAGGCTAATTTCATCCACTATTTTGAGCAACAACATAAACCATTTTTATCAGCGGCTGGGGATGTTCAAGGCAGCAACTTGTGTTCAACCCTACTGGGAAAAACCTGCAGCTGGCTGGTCACAAAGATGTCAAGGCAGTCTGATTTCCTGCTAGGACACAGAAAGTGGGAGACCCCACACTGGCAAAGAGAAAAGCATGATTTCATTCATTCATATATTCACCATCCGGTAAATCTCCAATGAAAGACAGACATTGGCACAGTCCAGCTAATAGAGGTAACACAACAAATTAAAACATGAGACAATCACTAATTTCTGCAGTTGGAGTGATTGGTTTTTTGTCCTTGACTTGAGGTATTTTTGATAGTACATTCAATCCTAAATTTGTAAAAAAAAAAAATCTGTGGTTTTCATTCTTTAGTATTTCTAGATAGGTTGGTTAGAAGATGCTGTTGAAAGGGAGATGCTGGTTCCCTTAAGGACATGAGCCGCATGATGATGTTAACAAACCTCCATTTCCAAAAGGTTCATATTGACTTCCTGGGTATCAACACTGGTACTTCTTTGCATTTTGTGAGTAACACAGCACACATAGACGGATATTGGGATTCAACCTGAAGACCAGAAAAGCAAAGCAGTCAGCCACTGGTTCTTACCTCAACCTCAGTCTGAAATGGCGATCCTGCCTCCAGGAACCTCAAGATGAGACTGTGAGTGAGAGCTGTCTCCTCTCATTTTATAAACCTCTCTAGTTGTGGGATTAAAGGTGAGCATGCCTGGTTTCTAAGGCAAACTAGTGTGGCTACTGGGATTAAAGGTGTGTATCATTGTTGCCTGATCTGTAAGGCTGGCAGATCTTTTACTTTTCTGATCCTCAGGCAAGCTTTATTTATTAAAATACAAATTAAATGCCACTACATTCGAGTGTATCAGGAATCCTGCTCTAGACCAAGTACGCATCACTCCCGATTCCGTACGTTGGAAGTCCCATTCCCAGTGTGCGGTAGTTATAGGTGGAGACCTGGGGAGTTCATTGAGTCATGGAGGCAAAGCCCACACAAATGGAACTAGTAACCTTTTGAAAACTCTCTGTCATGAAAGAACAAATGAAAAGGGGGCCTCTTATGAGTTAGGAAAGTACCTTCACCAGACATGGAGTCTGTTAGATTCTAAGAAATAAATGTCTGGTACCTACAAGTCAGTATCCAGCTTTGGCTTTCTGTCACTGCAGTCTGAATGGACTAAGGCAGATCATAAGCTGGATAATGTCTAAGGACTATTGATCCTCCAAGCTAAAGAAACATATCAATTTGGCTGATATGCTGGGCAGTGAAAATAGGTTGGCAGGCTTGCTTTCCACACCCATGTCTATCAACTGACTTTTTCTTTCCCTAGCTCACATTGCCGGTGAGAATTAGGGTAACTGAGGACCTGTTGCATATACTAAAATCCACACCAAAAAAAAAAGAAAAGAAAAGAAAAGAAAAAGAAAAGAAGATGACTGAGACTCTGCCAAACATTCATTCGTCAAATGGATTTTTGAGAAATTCTTGAAAAATTTCGTCTTCAAAATACATTCTGTGAGAAATTTCAAGGCTTCCTTTGCCTGTCAAAATGAAACTTGGCAATGCAGCTAGTTTGGGTTAATATTGCATTTATCATGAAGGAATGAGTTAAGGGAGTGTCTGTCAAGTCTAGGGGTGATGTGTACCAGGCATTGGAAGGCCACAAGAGGTAGTCAAATGAAGCCTTGAGTGTATTTTGAATTGCTGTAGCTCTTGACAGAAGCCTGATGGGTAAATAGGATGAAACCGGATAGGACCAGAAAAAAACTGAAAACTGGGTTCCTCCTATGCCTGCCTTTCTCGGCTCTCTCTCTCTCTCTCTCTCTCTCTCTCTCTCCTGACTATCCATGGAGAGGGCAGCTTTACTGCTCTGAGCTTAGATAGCTTCTGCTTCCACAAACCAAGCTCACTGAAATCAAACTCTCTGAACATGATTCCCCAATCTAGGAAGGCACTGAACTCTATTCAGACTGTGTTTGATGTCTAGCCACAGCCATGTCAAACTTAGTCATGGGGAAAAGCACTCTATGAGACCAGACTGTCTGGAGCCCACTAAAGTGAATGGTGTGTAGATTCCCATGGGAAAATAGGATGTCTTTGATCATACCCTAGGAGAATGACTTAAAAGCTGTCCACCTGCTTTATGTTATGCCATTGTAAGAACTGAGCTAGGAATAGAATTTTAGGGTAATCCCTGAAGAACAATGTTAAAGATGTGAGTTAATATGTAGACTTTACCTCAATTTGAGCCTATAAATACCTATGTCTGTGTGTGTGTGTGTGTGTGTGTGTGTGTGTGTGTGTGTGTGTATGTACAGGCAGTCTTATTTTCAGCTAGGACACAGAAAGAAAGTGGAAGACCCCACACTGGCAAGGAGAAAAAAAATGTGATTTCATTCATTCATGTACTCACCATCCAATAACTCTTCAATGAAAGATAGACATGAGTGCAGTCTGTCTAACAGAGCTTCTGCTCCATGGGTATGCAATTTTATGAAGAGGCACAATAAATTAGACTTTAGTATATATAAATATATATCGAATATAAAACACTGTATATGGAATGTCTACAACTATAATATATACAAGTTATCATTTAATAATTAAATTCCGTACATGACATGTGTATACTTAGGTCCTGGACTACAGCAGATGAGGAGTAAGAACTCTGTACAGACATACCTGAATTCCATTGTCTCTCTGCTGTGTGGGGATGTGATAACTGAAGTTCCTGACATCTTGGAGTCTCTGCAATAAGGGACTGTAACCTGGAATTGTAGGACAAATACATCCTTTCTCCCTTAGAGTTATCTTTGTCAGGATATTTAGCTCCAGCAACAGGAGCAGAAACAAAACATAGAAACAAATCGTTTAGTAACATAGACAACCAAAGCAGAAGATACTCAAAATTACTTTTTCTTTTATCTGACTTTGAAATATAATTAAACTAGACCTAATGTTACTAATAAGCTGATGCATTTATTCTTTGAAAGAAATGCCTGCCAATGTGCACACACTCCTTTGAGCAATCTCATTCAGGTTACCCTTTGATGAAATGCTCTGGCAAGGTGGCTAAATTAGATTAATCTCATAAAAGATTATATCCAGTGGTAGAGGCACATTTAGGGCCTCAAAGTTGCCTTAGCATGATTGAGACACATAAAGATCCCACTCACTCAACATGGATCAAAGTTATTGTATGTCTACTGGAAATTAGGGGGCTGTGGGAATCTCACATGACCTGCTGCTCAGTAAGATATGTCGTCACTGTGAGCTTGCCCCAGGCCCGTTCCTTCTGTGTGCTTTCTAAGACTTCTGAAATCTGCGAGCATGTTTACACTTGTATAGACCTCATCATAGTTTGTCACAGTCGACCCCTGGAAAAAAAGCCAAGCATTACATCATTGTTGTTAAGCTTTGTAGTTTATGGAAGGCTTCTAATCATCCTTGTTTAGTTACCAAGAAAAAGGTTTTGGAGAAAGCTATCGACTAAGTCTTATTTGGGTTAGTTAGGTTCTGCATTGACTTAACCAAGTTAATTAATCTTCTCTCTTAATCTTTCTTCTCTCTTCCCCTCTTCCTTACTTTTTCCTTCTCTCCTTCCCCCTTTTCTTCCTTCACCCTCCTTTTTCTCCCCAGGCCTGACACAAGCTAGGCAAGTGCTTTACCAATAATCTATATTCTTAGTTCCTGTTCTAAATAAAAATATTTGTTCACAAATTTTCAGTATGATTCTTGTAGTTTCTATTATCTGAGAGTTAGGTATGTGTACAAACAATGACCATGCTTGCTTGGTATTTTTTGTATTCGTGTTTTATATATGGCTATGTGGAGAGTTTTGCTTTTACCTGATATCTGAAATATTTTTATTTTAATATATTTACATCTTTTTGCTTATTCTATTTTACCTAATATCTAAAATGGTTCTTATTTTTATTTGAGAATTTGATACATGTATAGAATACATTTTGATCAAATCAACCCCCCCTTCTCTCTCTGCACATTTCTTCCCCTTTCCCTCACCGCTCTTCCTTCCCTGCTTCATATGATTTAAACAAAACAAAACAAAACAACAACAAAAATCCTCAGAGTCCACTTAGTGTGCATGAGCGTAAGACAATCTACTGTTGCATGGGTGACATCTCAGGGGTTGTAACCCTAAAGAAAACTTCCCCAGAAGTCGTCATTTATGAACAAGTCCTCAGCAGGTGGTGGAACATAATGAGCCCCTTACCTGATTCATGCTGGGCGCTTGGTTGGCTTGACCTTGTGCAGATCTCCTGCTTGCAGTCACAGCTACAATGACTTCATATTGCTATGACAATGTACGTCTAGCAAATGTTTTACAACAGAAGCCCTTTTCTTCTGGCTCTTAAAAATATTTCCACCTCCCCTATTTCAAGATGATCTTTGAACCTTGAGCCTCAGGGATACCTAGTGTGGTACAGCTGTAACATTTCGAGCTGAATGCTTCACAATCTCATATTCTCTGCATGTTGACTACCTGTGGGTCTCTGTATTACTATCCTATACAGTAGACATTCGTTATCCAATAAATATTCAGAGATGCATTTATCTGTAGCTATAAAGATAAGAACCTAGAGGATAGGTTATTAGTATATCTATTTATTCCAATAATATAACCATTATGACCTAGATAACTATGGGTTCTGAGTCTAGATACCAGTACCAGCCATGAATTCCATCTTGTGGTGCAGTCTTAAATCCAACCATAAAGTGGTTGGTGACTCCTATAACATCCATGCCACTACATCACCAGTGGTGGTGTCTCACCAGGCCAGTTGTCACTATAGCTTGCGAGTTCACACCTGTTGATTTTTTTCTTCCTAAGAGGCATGTAAAGCACCTTTAAGCACCATGAAGGCTAGCTGGTAGGAATGAAGCTCCCAGCTCTGTTCCGGTTTGATTTTTTTTTCCTTGTCTTCCTGAATAAAGTATTTCTTTATTTACCCTCAACTATCTGGTATTCCTGAAGTCTCTTCAACTGCAATTAGGAGAGCAAATTAGCATTTATAATAATTTTAAAATAATTTTATTTATAATTAATATATTTGTCACATGGCTCAATTAGAAAAAGTGAATTTTTAAAATTGTTCTGGGAGGAGGGGGTTTTATAACATGAAAGATGCCCCTTTGCCTTCTTGGTTAAAAAAATATATCGAACATACTATCATGGTATTGTTCATGTGATATATATATATATATTATTGGTAAATATAAAGTATGAATTTTAAATTTAAAAATAAAAGTTATTATTAAATGTTTAAAATAAAATATTAATGGAAATAGAAGGCTTTTGTTTTGTGATCAACATTTTTATTAGCATAGAAAGTAGAGGAAATCAAGTTTGGAATCCCTTAGCTTTTACCTCCTACTCTGTTGAACTTATCCACAAGTGTGCATGGCTATCTTTTCCTTTGCTGCTGCTCTTGGTACATATGACTGCATGCCCAATTACAAGCCACCCTTTACTTTGCTTTTGGGCACCACCTTTGCAGTATGATTAATAAAAACCCAGAGACAGAAATTGGGGTTCAACCTGAAGGTCAGAAAAGCAAAACAGCCAGCAACACGTTCTTACCTCTACCTCAGTCCAAAATGGCAATTTTGCCTCCGAGAATCTCAGAATGTGACTGTGTGTGAGAGCTGTCTCCTCCTGTCTTATATTCCCCTCAAGGGCTGGAATTAAAAGCATGCACCAATACCACCCGGTTTCTAAGGCAAACTAGTGTGGTTACTGGGATTAAAGGTGTATCTCACCAGGTCTGCAAGGTAGTGTGTCCGTTTTATGCTCTGAACTTCAGGTTTATTTATTAAAATACAAATAAAGTATCACTACACACCTTCTTCGAGTCCATCCCTGCTCTTCTTGCTGGGATGAGGTCTTCCCTATTTCCTTCTGCCCTTTTGTCTGATATTTCCTGGATCCCTATTTTCAGATCCTATTTCTCTTCTGAGCCCCAGACACCTATCCATTTCCTATCTGGCTAACACACAGGCATCTCCTATCAAGATGGAATCATTCATTCCCACAGTGCCCTGCCCGGATCCGCCTTCCTCTTGCTCAGCAAATGGCATAAACTGTCAAGGCACATCTCAGCTCTGACACTACCCATCCCCTATGCCATCTTCATATTCACCCCAAACAGCCAAGCAGGGATCAGAATTCACCTTCCAGATGTCCTTGTGATTCAGTTTGTCTGCTAGCTATCTGTCCTCTGTAGGAAGAGGTCGGTGCAGTCTCATTTCACTGATCCCAGCCTTTGCCCTTTTATCCACCTAAGTGCACTACAGCTAAGGTAATCATTCTACAAAACAAATGCAGCAATGCCTAGCTTCTGCTTAAAAATCCTCCAAGGCTCTCAGGCGTGCAGCATTAAGTCCGGGTTCCCTGGCATAGATCATGCAACCTTAATCTGGCTGTTGCTTGTATTTCCAACTTCATTTCCAGCTGGGCCCTCTACTTTCAACTACAGCTTTGTGGCTTACAAGAATGCAAATTTCATTTTATTTTTATCTCATTCCCATCTCTATAGTCCATAAGAGATCCATTTTAGTCTAACATATTTGCAAAAAAAAAAAAAACCACATGTGACCCTCTGAAATGTAACCAGTTCTACATGTGATATGCTTGGGCTTTTTCCTTCTCTGCTGTCCTTGATGCTGCCCAAAAGGTAATCCAGATGCTGGAGAGTGAGGAGGGCTGAAACAGGTGGCCTCTAGACTTGGTACCCAATGAATTTCAATTCAAAATATTCTGTCTGATCTGGCTCCACACCCATTCATTGTCTAGCCCATGTCTGTGGTGATCATTCCCTATCAATTTGCTTACATAAATATTAGTGTTTAAGTTCATTTTATTTTTGCATATTGCATCTCTATGTGTAGAATTTCTACTGAACCCTGGGCTTTATGACTTCCAGATCCCAGTCACATATTTCCTCCTCTGTGTAATCAATCTCCTTCCCACATACCGTTTGCAAAGACGATTCACTCCATGATCTGCAGCTTCCACAGTGCAGCATCCATCCCGCTGACACTGCCTGGAAAGCCACATGTACCCAGATAGCACCTTGGGCTGTGTGTTTTCTTCTCTCACAACTTGTCTGACATCAACACAAGTGGTCAGAGCTAGTCACTGCTGTGATTTCAGAGTCTAGTCTTCTGCGGAGTAATTGCTTACTAAACCTTTACCAACTAAGTCATTCGAAGCTCCTTGGGGGAAAATAATAGGATTTATTTGCCCTGTTGTTTGCTTTCTTTAATAAGGCCATTTATTGAATCACAAGGCATCAGAATATGAAACAGTCATTGAAATCAACAGAGAGGAGTATAACAGTTTTCCAGCAAAAAAATCCTCAGGCAAGTTTGCATTGCATGGATAAATAGAAGGAACTTCTGAAGAATTCCATCCAAATCCAATTTGATTTTCCAAACAAGTCTGGCAATGAAATCTGAGCCTGGTCATTGTCTTTTTTCAGGGGAGTTCCCAAACTTGGGCAGGAAATTTTCCAGACCATAGCCATAGCCAGTGGAATGCTCTCTATGCCTGCCACACTCCCCAGCAGACCCATTTGCTGGAACTCTGGTTCTGTTAAATGCCTTTCTTTGGTTCAGAGGGCAGCTGGCCATAGGCACCATACTATTGCAATCCTACATGTCACTGAGTCCCTTCACTCACAAGCTTGGAGATGATGGTGATGGTACTGCTGGTGGTAGTGATGGTGGGTGGGGTGGTGATGATGGGTGGTGGTAGTGATGATGGGTGGTAGTGGTGGTGGTGGTGATGGTAGTGATGGTGGTGGTAGGCAGTCCAAAGCCTCACTATTACATAGCCCAGCATAGCCCTACTCCAAGAACAACCTTTTCTCTGGTGTCTAAAACTCCCCCAATACATCTGCTATTATAGAAGTCAGTGAGCAATATACCTCAAGGTTGGCTTATCACTGCTTCCAGTGGAGTGTGAGTCCAAGTTAAGGCTGATGAAAAGTCTCATTCCTGCCTCTTTCTTAGCAGTAAAATTGTTTTCAGTTTCCCGTGGAAAAGGCAACATCTTCTTCCTGAATGTATAGATCAGATGTCAAAGAAGCTGAGATCTGTGTTTATATTTCAATGTCTAGCACAAGGTAAGGTTGTTTGTTCCTTCATCCCCACCACACATTTATAGCTAAAGCAGGTAATTGCCAGGGCTCCATGTCAGCCTTCCTCGCCTCCAGATGTTGTCAGCTTGCCTTCTAGATATGTTTATACCCACAGACCCAGGCTATCCTCAGCTTTTGTCAGAGAAAACTTCTTTGTGTAGGTAACAGTCAATGCAGAGATTTACAACTGGTCAAGGTGCCAAAAATAAGCAACTGTCAGTGTTCAGCCTCAAAGGGACCATCTTTACGAACTAGCGCTTTTACCAGGGCTCAGGAAATATCATAGACAGGAGGTAGAAAGAATGTAAGGGCCTGAGGATGGAGAAGAACATGTGGCATGCTTTCTTCTGATTCTGATATGGCTGCTGTTCCCATGCACTCATGATAGCTGTGGTTACCCACACAAAGTGAAGCCTGCCAACAAGTGCTTTCCAGACCCCACTCCTCAGTGAGAATCTACTGGCTGCTAAGAAAGGAAGAATATTTATCTTTCACAGTACGACCCCTTATAGGTTTCACATGTGGGAGCAGATGACGTGACACCCATGCACCTATGAACAACACTAATTAGACTTAGCGGATTATCAAAAGACAGGAGATGAAATTGGGAGGACTGTCGGAGGTTTCAGGAAGAGTCAAAGGAGTAAGATGAAGCACGGACTTCATCATAGTTCACTGTATACATGTATGACACTCTCAAAGAATACAAATATTAAATAAATGAGTTAATAACATTTCCTTTGTGTTCAGCCAAGAAGTGACCTCAAGCTTCGAGCTTAGCTTTAGGCTTCACAAAACATTTGAATTTAATAAGAAACTTCTAACCTTTACCATCTGAATTCTTGAAACCTGCACCACCCACTCCAGGCCCTGTGTGCTCTTGTTCCCCCACTTCCACTGTTCTCCGGCCCTCCTCAGAGAGGAATCATCCCCCAGAGAGTGTGAGTGTTTTGCGGAAATTGCTCAGCATTGAAATGTCAAGATAACTGAGGCGACACCTCCACAAATAATTTATGTAAAGGACAGAGATGAGGCATCTCCCACTGTCTGGGCTACCAGAAACCTTCAGGAGCGCAATGAGAGTGCACATCTATCAGAAAAGGAACAGAGGGGAGGGAGAGCCAACCTTCCCCATTCTCCCTAGCAGAGCTCCCTCCTCCTCTCCTGATGTCACCTTTACACCAGACAACTGGTCTTCCTAGTGAAATTATTTTTCATTTCCTCCCTTTCATAGGGTAAAAAGGGAAATGGACACTGAGTCTTAAGGAAATATTTCCCACGTTCTGCATCCTGACAAACCAGACACTCTCATTCCTGTTTGCCAGGATGGCAGTAAAGCATCACAGGGATTTCTAGTCCCCAGGAGGAAGTAGATGGCAGAGACCAGCAACTTCATCAAAAAAGACTTTTTTCATCTTTTCAGGGCACTGGGACTTGACTCTGTCATGAAGTAATGCTTTGATGTGCCTCTTAGCAGAACAGAAGCTGCAACTGCCAAAGCACAAAGCAACAGTAAGAATAGATCATAGGCCCTTGCCTGCATGATGAGTAAAGGGTCTAATCCTCCTTACAAGGCATATAGTTTGAGAGAGGATTGACTCTAAGACAAACTGATCTCCTATAGCCATTTCTCTTCCACAGAACTGTTTCTCCATTGCTTCTTTTCAATACAGTTACCCTCTTCTTAATTTTTAAAAGCTAAGCCAAATACAACACACAGACACACAGAAACAGATACAAATCTATGCATATACACACATCCACACACATACATGCATACAAATATGCATATACACACATACACATATTCATGATATATACATGCGTACACACATTTATATACATATGCACACACATGCATGCACATACACACAAATATATACCCACATTCACACATACACACACACACACACACACACACACACACACACACGGACACACACCTCATATTTTTTGGGTGAAAGCAGTTGATGTAGCTTAGATTTGTACTTTGTAGCACATTCTCTCTATCCTACCCATGGAGAGTAAACAACCTTCCTGTTGGCTCAGACTAAAGCCAGGAAAGTAACATACAAATGGGTCTATACTACTGGAATGCAAGGAGTCCAAGGGTTCGGTGCACCCACAGGCAGCAGGACCAGAACAAAGAAATGAGTCAGCCCTAGAAGTAGAGAGGTACATTTATATAAGACGTCTGTGACTTTGCAGAAAGCTTTCCATCCCTCCATTGTCAAGATAAAGCAGGCACTGGTCCACACAAATAGTCATCAAGGGGTTGATCTGGTAGGTGGCACCTTCCCCTGAGCTTCCAAGTTGCTATGTGAACCTTCCTCTTAGATCCCTCTTATCTTGCTGCATCTTACCTGTGTCTTTTCCTCTTGACCTAGCAACAGAATTTGACCTAGAAGGCCGCTTGACCTCCTGGGAATGTCATGATTTCTTTGTTTGTCTCATTCTGTCTTATATTCTTCTTTTTCCTAGAGTTATCAGCAAACTGAACTCTAACAGACGCTATGTGATCAGTATTTAGACCCCGAAGGTGCTTCACTGATGTACACCAAGAACTGAATTCACAGGAATACCCACAAAGAGCCCTTGAGGCATGTACCCTGAAGCTGTGTGGTTCCCAACTACTCACAGGGACTAGGATTGCTGCACCCTTGCAGACGGGGTGGTGCTGGTCTATAAATCAGTCCACAGTAAGACAAGGAGGGTCACGACTGTGTATTTAAGAACATTTGGAGCAGGCATCTCTGGTTAGGAATAGACAGTTGCATTGTTCATTTGTACTGAGCCACTTATGATGCAATCTGGATACCAGACACACAGGCTAAGACAGTGTCACATGGGTGATTGTAATAATTACCTTTCTATTGCTGTGATAAGACACCATGACCAAGGCAATTTGTAGAGGGGAAGATTTATCTTGGTTTATGGCTCCATAGGGATAAAAGTCCATCACCACGGCATGGAAGTGGCAGGCATGGTGACTGGAGCAGCCAGCTGAGAGCTCACATCTTGGATCTCAAGCAAGAAGCAGAGAGAACACACCAGAAAAGGCTTGAGTCTTTAAACTCTCAAAGCCTCTAGCAGTGACACACTTCTTTCAGTAAATCCATGCTTCCTAAATCACCCCAAATAGTGCCACCAACTTAGGACAAAGTATTACAAACACATGAGTTTATAGGTGACATTTTTATTCAAACCATTGCAGGGTCATCGTAAATAGTTCAATGGTAGAGAAAAGAAATCCCGGAGTCAGCTTCATGAACACATAAACAAATGAGTTTTGATAAAGCCCTCACACAATCCAGTAGAAAATTAGCTCCTGTGCTACACAAACAGGTTCTACCACAGTCAGATATATAAAAGGATACATTTACAAATTGTGCTTCATTGAAATTAAAACATCTGTTCTTCAGAGAAAATTAATTTAAAAGGGTAAACTTGTAATACACAGAATGAGAACAATATACATGAAAGCATATATTGGATTTGAACAGGCAGATTACTCTAAAAATAATAAGGATGCAAAAATAAACATATAAAATACATTTGCTACTATTAGTTACTGGAGGAGTGTAGTTAAAACACTTTGCCCCCTAATAGAGCTCCTAATAGAGCAGAGGAAAAGGTAAAAGGTCTGAGAAGTGCTGTGAGGGTATGAAGAGTCACACTGCTACGGGGAGTACAAAGTGTCACATGTCCTATGGGAAACAATGTGACAGCTATTTCATAAGAAGGTAGACAACGTGTAGAATACAATCCACGATGCCCCTCTTCTTTCAATTGCCAAATGGGGAAAGTCAGCATGTTCCCAGAAAAGGACTAGTACATATGTGTTTACTGGAGCTTTCTTTGGACAAGTCAAACCTTAGCGAGAAACATCCATTTATAAAAGCCATGCTGAACTATGTGCTGTACCCACACAGTGTGACTTTCTTCTAAAATATAAATGAGTAAGCTGTTGACAGATGTAGCAATGTGACTATCACGGGACATGTAATGACGTGATTTTGTTAAGTACAAGCGTTCAGACAAAAATAATATAGATGGATTTCATTATAGGATGCTTGACAAAATCCAAACTAATTTAAGCTGAGAGGAAGCAGGTTGGTGTCTGATTGTGGGACTAGGAGGACAAGAAATGTGAACAGGCATTTGGAGATCATAGACACTTTCATTGCCATTGTGGTGCAAGGTTTTCATTTATGTGAAAATTTATCTGATTGAACACTTTAAATATGTACATGTTAGTGTTAATTATTCTTTAATGAAGGCATAAATAGGAGATAAACATTGCAAGTCCTCATCAAGAATGCAAGAAGAGCTCAATAAAAATCAGTGGCTTTTAGCAGTTCCCTTATTTGAAGCTGTTTGATATGGTAGAATTCTGATGTAACCAAAATATTGAGTCAGCCTCCGGCTTGTTCTATGGTAGATTAACATGCATTTGGGTGACTAGCTGGCTTTCTGCTTGCCTGATTTCAATTCGGTGCTGCAGAGGTGAAGTCATCTGTATGCAGCCCATGCTCGGCATGAGCAAACAGTCTGTGAGTGTCTAAGTAAACCTGAGTGAGCATTCTGCCTGAACTGTGAGATGCCCTTCAGAATGACCATGGCTAGCCCACAGATAAAATGCCACGTTTGCTTGTCTGTTTATATCTACGAGAGTTCTTTTCTTCACATTATATTACAGACTTATGTGTTATTGGGAATCCTTTAAAAATTGCTCTAACAGAATCAAGCAATCCATCAGCAGGAAAATCAAAATCCCCTTATCCCGGGGAAAGAAAAGATGATTCTTAGAGATTATGTCAGTTTTTACCTATATGGTTTTATTTGGCCTGGAGCTTAAACTAGAGCATCATGCTCTGTCTCTTTTAATAAAACCCTAAAGGATCTCTCACAATTAGGTGAAGTGTGTCTGTGTTTGTATGCGTGCATTTTTGTCATCATTTTCCCAAGAACCAGAACAAATAGGTTCTCATTGTTAGAAATAGAAATATCTATTTGTCTATCTGTCTGTCTGTCTATTTATCTATCTATCTATCTATCATCTAGCTCTCTAGCTAGTTATCTCTTATCTATCTCTATCTCTCTGTCTACCTATCATCAATTCATATAAGAGATTTATTACGAAGTCTTGGTTTGACCACTTACAAAGTTTGGTGTCAGACAACATAGCTTGAGTCAGAGCCTGAAGACTGATAGACAGGGTCTGTGTAGTTGAAGTCTTGGTCCAAGGGCAGGAGAAGAAGAAGCAGGGCAGAGAGAATGGATTATTTCCTCAAGTTTTGCCCCATGTAGGATTTCCACTGATTACACAACACTCAGAGCCTGGGAAAGACATTTTACTTAAATATGTCTCCCTACTCAAATACCAATTGCATTTAGAAACACATACACAGGCACACCCAGAGAAATTTTAACTCAAGTGTCTACATAAATGGACCCCATCTGAGTTGACCCACACAGTTAACAATCACAATATAATCAAATGTATTTTCCCAACTCTTACACATGTCCAAATATGTAGAAAGCATACATGGTAATGGTGAGAATGTTTCACTGTAATGATTTGGATCTGAAATGTCTCTCTCACATGTTTGAACACTTGTCCTCCAACGGGTGATGCTGATTTGGGTGGTTGTGGAATCTTAAGAGGTAGGGCTTCGCTGGAATAACTGGAATACTGGAGGAAGACAGAGTGTTGAGGTTTATAGTCCAGTCTACTACTAGTCTGATATGCAAGGTGCCAAGAAGTCACCATACAAAAAGCCTGCCCTTCCATGATGGACTGTGTGACCCTCCAAAAGGTGAGCTATACCAAAGGATATAGGTAAGCTATATCCTTCTTCCTGTAAGTTGCTTCTTGCCAGGTTCATGTTCACGAGAGTTTTAATATAAGCAACAAATGCAAACAATGAACTGAGATTCAAAAGATCTGGCTTTGAGCATGCAGCCTGGTAGCCTTTCTGTCCATTGCATTTAGACAAGTCACTCGACTTAGTGGACAAAAAATTACACACATGGCCACAAGTGTTCAAGTATCATTCATAGATGGTCTGTAGAGGTCTTGGAGTATAACGTTTGGACCCAGAAAAACAGCTTCAACTCCCAGCCTCTTGTCTTTGCAGCTATATATTCTAGAACAAGCCACCTCCTTCTCTGAATTGCAAATCTTTTATTTGTAATATTAAGGACCCACATCACAGTGTTGTTTTGAAAATTAAGTAAAGTGGTTTATGATAGCATGCAGGCAGGATTGCTCAATAAAAGTTGGCAGTTATTATTATAAGTCTGGATCACTCAAGTAAAAATTTAAGAAATATTTCTCAAATTTTATGATCAGAAAAAATGAATTACAAAAAAAGAAATTACATTCCAGACAGGCATAAACATTTCAACAAGACTGCCAAATCTTTGAATATTCAAATGTGTATTTTGAAGCTTAAATGCACATCTTTTAAATGACACCTCCCTCTGATTGTATAATAAAGACTTCTATTTCAGAGAAAAGATTAATATGTCATACAGGCATTTAAATGAATAATTGTTGGGGTAATTCAGGCAGTCTGCACTTGTTTAAATGTCTATTAATCTATCACTTCAGAGTAAACATCTAAAAATTGCATGAGCAACTTTATTGATGCCATGAAAACTGGAGACGTGATGAGTAATAAGATGTTTAGGTCATTGTAAGATATGGGATATGGAAGGTTTTCTCCAGTAGCAGATCATTGCTTTAAATTGAAAGCAAGACTGGGAATGTTGCTCAGTGATAGAGTAGCTATCCCTCTCTCCTTCTCTCTCTCTCTCTCTCTCTCTCTCTCTCTCTCTCTCTCTCTCTCTCTCTCTC
>JAQHUG010000206.1:400274-415690 GCA_028555095.1 Dicrostonyx torquatus | reverse complement strand
AAGGAAGGAAGGAAGGAAACAATAATAGATGTTGCAACAGAAATTGCTCCAGTCCTGGAAAACCTGGATTTTATTACGGAATGATTTCTATATGTAAAGAGGGGCAGTGTTACTGAAGAATTAAGGAATGGTAAGAATGAAGCATATGAATGTAAGTAGTTACACAGGGGACAGGAAGGAATTCCATGAAACCCTATCATCTAGACATGACATGACCATTTAACTAAGGAATTCACTGTAGCCGTGGTCATTTGCTCAAGATCTGAACAAGATGGGGCCTATCAACACTCTGTCATTGACGGGAAATGGCTCATGAGGCCCCATCTTTTTCTGTGGGGCTGTTCACTGAGGGAGGTGGAATAACCACTTAGAAGCCACTAAACCCCAGTAAATAAATAACTCACTGTCATGCTCAAACAAGCAACTCTGATTAAACTCAGTGGAATACACACACACACACACACACACACACACACACACACACACCATGAGTATAGGAAGGAGACTATTTGAGAAAAAGAAGAGGGCCAGAAAGAGTACAAGGAGGATAAAATAGACAAAAATTTAAAGACAATGTGTAGTTATAAGAGGGTGTAATGGAACGTAATGTTGGTATATGTGAGATACTACAGGTAGCCTAGGGCAGTGGGAGATGTGCTGTGTTTTCAAATCTCAGAGAAAATTTAAATGGGGAAATAACTGTGGGGGTCAGTCCCAAAAAGTAAATAAAGGGAGAATTTTACAAAGACGTGAAAAGCATAGGAGTGTTTTAAGGAACAGACAGTGTTTTGGTGCACAGAGGGGCATGGGGTGCATGGTGTTAAAATGTAGAGCTGAAGAGGCAGTCAAGTAATACATGGTGATGGCATTTCATGACTTCTTAATAATATGGACAAAGAATGAAGGCTACCTTATCTAGTTCACTGACTGGGCAGCCATTTCGGGCACTTGCTGTTAGCTAAGGGGTGTCTGCATCCCCAAAGTGCTGTTGACAGAAGGAAACATGTGCTGCAAAGTTAGTCACTTCCTAGAGTCCCAGATATGCTCAGCAATACAGAGGCTTTTTACAATGCTTGTTACAACATTCTAAACCAGTTGTTTAGCAGCAAGTGTGTGAGTCGGAAAGCAACTACTGCCAAATCAGGTGGACCCCTGATCCCTATGCATCCTGTTTGTCTGGTTTTGCATGAAAATAACTGCTTATCAATGCCCAGTTCTTCAGTTATTCAGACATTCAAAGGTCACAGAAAGATGAAGTCGTGACCTGTTGTGTGGAAGGAGCAAAGCAAGGGAAGTCTTGTAATTCCTTGACTTGAATGTCTTTGGCTGGGCTTGTACAGTGATAGTCTGGATAGCTCTTCTGAGATAGATCTTGTTTCTCCTCCAAAAGGCATTAGGATACAGAAGGAAGGTGGCTCTGCAAAGGGGTTGTGTACACCAGAAGCTTCTCCAACCGTTCCTAATCATTCTGTTCATTCTTCCTCTATGAAACCTCTGTGTTAGGCAAGACCCCAAACGCAATGTCAAAGCCTTGTCTCTCTCTATCTTCCAAGGACAACCAAGAAATCGGAGCGCATACTCCATGATTAAATAACCACTTTTGGTGGGTTCAAAGAGGTTCCCAAGAGTGAGGACTGGTAGAGCTCAGTGGAGAAATATAGGTATCTTAACTATGATATTGTCAGGGCAGGTTTCCTGGAGGAGAAGCCTGTGAAGGCATAAGTATTAGAAGAGATTCATATGATTTATATATATTGATTAGAAGATTTCTATCAAAGCCTCCTCCTACCTACATGCAACCTCCTTCTGCCTGTCCACTGTAGCCTGTTTACCTGATTTGATACATTTTATTTTTAACCTCCAGGTCAGCAATTCCCTCCTCCAATTTCTGCCTCCTTTGATGGGCATTTGTGATTATTGTGGCTGCAGTGCAGTTTTATTGGCACTTAGAGGGTTGAACTCAAGGGTGCTCCTAATAAATTTACAATGCAAATAAGAATACATACACAGAGACACACAAACACACACACACACACATACACTCTCACATACTCTCTCCTCTTTTAAAAAAAAAAACAAGATTATCTAGTCCAAAATGGCAAATTATGTGTCATTTTCCCCAACCTTTTTCATTCCAGTCTTATTAGAAAATGATCCTCCATTGCAAATGTTCTACAGTGCAGCTATGTTCCTCATCACAGTTCCAGTATTTATCTGGGAATTTGAGCACTGAGGCTTCAGGAACCCTGGAGACGCTGTCAAGAGGCTGTTTCTCACCTTCTCAAAGATGGGACACAACAGAGCCTCAAGCAGGAGAAGCTCGACACAGAAGAAGAAAGGTGCTGTCAATAGGTCTGCACATTGAAGCCTTTTTGAGGTTATTTTTAAAGTCCTTTCTGTCAAGTCAAGAAACAGACTTTTAAGCCTGACGGCTGTGGCACATGCCTTTAATCCCAGTACTCGGGAGACAGAGGCAGGCAGATCTCTTTGAGATCAATGCCATCCTGGTCTACAGAGCAAGTTCCAGGACAGCCAGGGCTACACAGAGAAACCCTGTCTCAAAAAACAAAAACCAAAAAACAAACAACCAAAAAAAGCAAAAAGCAAAAAGAAAAGAAAAGAAAAAGACTGGCAAGGAGAGAAAGTCACATGACTCTGAGGCAGAAAGCCGTGTCATGTCTTTGCCAGGACTGCTGTAAACAAGGAACATGCTCCAGGAAGCTCAAACAACAGCAATGTATTTTCTCACAGTTTTGAAGCTTGGGTGGCTGAGATCAGATGAACTCCCAAAAGCGCTTCAGAATTGTGGGCCTCTGTCCTAGGTGCTGAAAATTTGAGAGCAATCTTGGGCCCCAAGTGACACACTACTCTCCACCATCATTCTCTCTTGGCATTCTGTGTTTATGTCTCTGGATTCAAAATTGAACTTGTCATAAGCACATTGTTGCATTAACTTCTCAATATAACCTCATTTTCTCCAATTAACTCTGCAAGAACTTTGTTTTTGATTACTTCAATAAAAGCTTATTTCCAAATTAAGTCAAATAAATATTCTGGCTATAGGATTTGGTAATTCAAAACTTGCCTAGTCTTTTCTTTGCACTTCAAAAGCATTTTAGAGGCCATGTCACCTGATTTTACTATAGGAATCTCTAGAATAGCCTAATTCCTCCATGGAATTGAGAACTAAGAGTCCCCAAAATATTAACAGGTTGGGGAACAAATAAACACCAGAGATATTTTTATGGAAATTGAACATAAAAATGAATAGTTCAATGATTTGAAAGCTTAATGTGTTATAAATGCTCTTTGAAATCTCCAACATGTTTATATAGAGAGAAAAAGAAAAGAAATATAGCAATCAACTTGTTTTTGGTGAGTTTCTGCAAGGATTCATGTATTTCTCTGGTTGGATTTAGATTTTAAAATAGTTATATGTCCCGAATTTTAATTTTTCTTCTCTTGTTTTATTTTACCTTATTGTAGTCTGTTTATGCCCATCTACTGACAGAGTGATAGTCAGTGGAGAAAAAAATATTTTAAACAGATAAAAACCTATGATAGTTGGAATTCTGGAGAATGGAAAGAAAAGAGCTATGAACTATGTAACTGCGAACTATGTAAAGAACACCAAATGCCTTTTGAAATAATATATCTAATCAACTCAGGATCTTACTAATTCTTTGAGGAGACAGAATCTTTATAAAAATTTATTGTGCTTTGATATTTCTGGGTCTTTGAATTTATTTTGTTTTAGTATCATTTTTTGCTCAGGTTTTTATTAAGCTTCTCTGCAGATACCAATGTCCACCAGTTCCCAGAACAAGAACTGTGTTTTCAGTGTGCTTCTTCTTGGCAAACACATTGCAGATTCTAAACCTATATGTGTGTGTAATTTATAACTTAATAGCTTTACTTATATGTTCCTAGATTAAGAAAATTTGTAATTAATATAGATAATTAATTAATGCCAGACATATATATCAACAACTTCTGCCACCTTTTCCCACTATGGCTACATCTAAGGATTTCTATGTGTGTTTTGGGCTAGCTGTTGCCTCAGTGAAAGATGTAGCCGATGGTCTCCTCTAGAGAGAGTGGGTGAGGTAGAAGCACAAAGCAAGGGGGAGACCCTGGCTCTACCCCATTGTCTTTGCCCTATGGAACAGATTTGGGTTTAAAAAAAGAGAAAAAGGAAAGCTAAAAGAAGATGAAAACAAAAGTAGTTATAAGTTCCCGAAGATTTCCATTGTGCTTCAATATGACCTGCAGAAATCCCATCAGAGAGTGAAACTGCCCAAACCTGAGCTTGTTTTTGCCTTTGAGCTTGCTTCTTCTGGCGTGTTGTGGTCATCTGTGGTTGCTGGCTGAAGAGATTAGTTAAGGGCAAATGTATCTAGTAGATATTTGTTACTGCTGTCAAATCAGGGAAGAATACAAATCTATGATAAAAGTCATGAGATTAGCTAAAAATTGATCACTTTTTTTTCTGGAAAAGTTCATGGTGAGATCCAGACACATAATGGGTTTAACTGTTTTCCTTTTTATCTACACATTCACTGAACATTATTTCTGTTCACTAGGCATGAAGGTATCAAATGCATTTCTCCCAAAGCATAAAAAGACAATATTTCTGCTGTAAAATAATTTTCAGTGCACTAGAGGAAATGAAAAGTGAGCTTGGATTTACAGTGTACTGAGCTGAACTCATATAAAGATTCCAGGAGTGTGTTTGGGAATAAGAACTCAGTCTATTTATAAGCAAAGGAGGAAGTGCTGAAGCTGTGCCTGGAAGGCAGGTCAAGTGCATAGGCCCAGAGAACGCATCCTTATTGGTTTCAGTTGCCATGATCACCTGAAGCTTTCCTGAAAGAATCTTACAGGACAGGTTGTCAGTTTGCATTAGTTTCTCGGTCTGTAAAGAGAGTGAGAATATCCACCCTTCGCAGGGGGAGGGTGGTGGGGTGGTGGGGGAGCGGGAGGGCCGGGAACAAGGGGAGTAAATGTAAATTTTTCTTTTATCAATAAAAAAAAAGAAAAAAAAAGAGAGTGAGAATAAGGAAAATCTGTGTTAAGACAATAACCCTAGGTTTTGCAATCTGAGATGAGTTATCATTACTGAATATTGTGTATAGAAGTATCATGGCCATGACTGCATATTCAAATTATCAACATAATTATGACATAGAAGACAGTAATTAGCCATTTCATTAGTGACTGGGATATCCTGTGGCTAGTCAACAAAGCTGATTACCTATTTGTGTTTAGAATAGTTTACACAGAAGAAAACAGAAGTACATTTGATGAGGATTGTGTTCATATGTATATAACCTTTCCTTGATCATCATACTGACCTCTCCATGACCAAGCCTACTGGAAGTTCTGTAATTAGCTCCTCATATCTTTCTCTTTCAAGTTCTCTTGTGTGCAAAGAACAGATATGTAGTTCTGTGGCCATCACAGCTATCTCATAAAATTTCTTTTCTCTAGGAAACCAATTTAGTCACCAGCTTCTTATGTCTCATGTTTCCCTCATGTTTTAGTCCTCTAACCACAGTTAATTAGCATTGGGACAATTCAGCCCTGAACCTCTACTTGAAACCATTGATATCAAGGGGAGAGGACACTTAATCAAATGACTAGTGTCTATTCAATATGGACTTGTTCTCTGACTAAAGCTACACACTTTCTGAGGCCCTTAATCTCCCACTGACCATCTGCTTGGGGCAGGCTTTGCTTTGGCAAGGTCACCATGGGCTTGACATGAACACCAAAATGATGACAGACTATGTTTTTCTTGAGAGTTGCAGTACTCATAAATAGCTCTCAACTGACCATCAATCTCTATCAGGGGAATGACTACAGCTTTGCTTGAAGGGACAGATGGTCTTCCCCACCCAATTCTCCAATCTGCAAATGGTATGGCAGGTCTAACTTTGTTTACATATTTCCTTTCATGTTTTCTTGATTTTAAACATCTCCTATCAGAAGGGGCATGTCTTCTCGTGTCCCTGCCAGTGTGAAAGCTTCCACCTTGGTCTCTTCTAGACACAGGAATGTTCTGTAGCAATTTTCTGAAATGAATCATTCCATCCTGGGGACTGATTCCTTAGAATCCAAACACCTGTCAACAGAGGAAGCAGTTATTCAGTAAGAGCTAGACTGGATTTGTTCAAGTGAAATTAGAGTGGTTTCTCTTTGGGCTTCTGTAACTTCCTCTACATAGTTACTTTATTCTTCATGACTATTTCTTGAGATGTTTCATGTAACCTCCCTGCTCTCCCCCCCCCAAAAAAAACCCGACAAATTCACAATAAAATATTGAGTATGTCTTGCCAGGTGGTTCTAAAACGGTACCCATGACCCTCCCGGTCTAAGCTTGTAGAATTATTTCCTGTGGATTGAAGCACTTCTTTATGGAGAGAAGGAAGGGTCTATTGAAAGTCAACCAGACTCAGCTGTCCTCTTGCCAGGTTATATAAACAGTAAAGATGTTGGAGGTTATGCAGGGACCTCCAGTGGTGCAGCATCCATCAATTGTCACCCAATTGGGCTGGAGGTTTTGATGAGGCCATTGCTTCTGAGTCATCCATGTCTCTGCAGTAACCCCTCATTCACGTTTCTGTAAGAAACTCCAATAAACTAGGCTCACCCATTTGGACTTGGGCAAGATGTTTCTTTGACCTTGTTCTTGCTTTATCTAAGGCGTGTGTGAAATTTCGTTCATATCTGTCCAGGAAAAGTCACAAAACGTCTTCCTCTGTCGATAAAGCTTCAGACGCATTAGCTATACCTCAGTTGTTGTGACTTCCTCTTCTGCAGATTCCACAAGGACACCATCCAGGAGCAAGGGGTGTCCTATAGCCTCAGATACTGAAGAATGCTTGTCAAAAGAAGATTAGTTTCTTTTTTCCATCAGACACTGACAGCCTCCTAATTCACATGTGGTAATGAAGCCTGCAATGGGCTCATCTAAAGCATGTTCAAGCATATAAACCACATTTGGTGAAGGGCTGATAGTCTGCCCCTCCAAACAGCAGCCAATCAAGAGCCCTGTATGCACCAGGCAATGAACAAAAACAGCCTTCCATGTATTATCACAAGGTCAAGCCATTCAGCTCATAGGTCTGCTCCTAAATAGGGGCACCTAAGATGGTGAACCCCTATAGGAAGAAATCAGAGGCTTATCCATATTATTTACCCAGAGCTAATCAGAGCATAAAATACTTTTTTCCTCTTTTAAATTCTTTAGTTTAATTAATCAATGAATTGAAAATGAATATATATATACATTAATATGCATTGTCTTAGTTATGTAAACTTGAGCCCATTGTATATCCTTTCTGTGCTATACCTCATTTTCATATATGTAAAATGAGAAAATGCAGTAGTTCCCCTTTCTATACATATCATGGGAAAGCTAGCAGCATCAATACTGCTTTAGTATTTGTGCAAAAGACTTTTGAGACCCATCACAGACCCGCTGAGGGCTTTAACAAAACCCTCAGGAGATGGGTTGATGGAACTTACCTGCAGAGCTCAGCAGATATCTCAAATCCTGAATACATGGTTGCTGCTTTTGTTTAATTTTACATCAAGGTGTGACTCAGGTGGCTACCTGCCTGTCAAACATTCTTTGATTTTTCTAGTATTATACCCTAACTTAATTGCTGCATGTTTTGTGTTACCCAGCATTTCCATGAGTAAAAATGTATTTGTTTGACTACTTTGTTAAATCCCATCATCTTTAACAGATATCTTTTATTACCTCTTCTTCTAGGCTTAGTTGAATGTTGCCCGACACACATGTACATGCAGCCAACAATACCAAGAACGACAGTAACAATATCAATGGGTGATCCAAAGAGCACTTAAGACATTAGGAACAGAACGTCCTCTCTGACTATTTTCTCAGTAAGGGTGAGTTTTAGCTGTTTCTCTAAATAGCATAGATGTTTTAAGTTTTAAAGAAGCACACAATTCTGAGAGACCAAGTAATTATTTGAGTGCAACTTAAAAAAGAAAGAAACAAAAAGAATTAGGCTAGCATCTTCCAGGCAACAAAAACTGATGTTTTGTAAGAACAGTAAATTCTTTGCAAAGGAAGATACATAGATTTACAAATTGGAGATACTGAGTGTTACGTTTAAAATTTTGAAAATGGAGAGAGTGTGATGGTTTTTCAGTGAGAAGCAGCATGGTGATTTTTTTTTATGAAGAAAGGAAAGTATGGAATGAAGATTAGCTTGATCAGAAGATCTATGTAGAAACAAGAACAGTTATATACCACCCAGGTTTCCAGGGATATTGTATAAGATGATACCAGGGAAAGGGTGGTAGAGTGATATTGTCCAACAAAAGAGAGATTCATTAGAGGAGTGAAAGCTACCATTGGTATTTACAAATTTTGAAGAGGAAACAAACATTTATTCAGACATTGTGGGTGCTTCTGAGCTGTTTTAAAGTTTTGTTTTTGTCTTAAGCTATTGTCACATGTATCGAAGCTGTGAATACTTTTCCAATTCGCAAATATTGTCAAAGCCTGCAGTTTCCTGTACAAAATTACAGTGAGATAAAACTGAGAAATTCAAGAAATGATTTTTTGATCCCAAATTTGTGTAATTGAATGAGGTAAGAAGAGGCAAACATGAGTGTGCTATTAGATATATTTATGAATGTGAATTCTCATCATTTAAATGTATATTTCTTTTAGTAGATTTATGTATGTATTTGTCCCCAAACAGTATTTGTCTGTTCTTCCACAATGAATGACTTTTTAGAATTCATGCAGACTGAACATTTTCAAACTTTATGATTAATGAAGCAGTTTCCTACAGCCTTCTCTTGGAAGTGTCTCATTAGAAAAACAGTTCACTTTATGGCCAATCAAAGTGATCATTAGTAATAGTGAAGTCTCTCCATCTAGCCCAGATAAAGTTCAGAAGTACATGTGCATGTGTCTCTCTCTGCTGTTTTCAGGAAGGGATATAGATGAGATTCTAGAGACAGAGGCTGATCAAAAAGAAAACTTAGATTTTGTTGTTTGTTTTAATTTAATTTAATTTGTTTTCCCTGAAAGTACAGGTTCAAAAGCAACACAACTTTGCTGTCTGAGACATCTTCTGAGAAAACACCCATGTTTCTTCTATAGAGTTTGGCAGAGAGCAGGTGAAAATAGATCGATCTTTGGTCTAAGCTATCAACCATGCCATTGAGAAGGGCAAGGATATGAGTGTGTGTCACAGGAACGTTTATAGCTTGATTGTCCCTTTGACAACCTCAGATAAGCCATTTTAATTTTTTAGAAGATATATTTTGGCTCTAGCAAAAAAATCCTCTAAAATTTGAGCTATTATTATTCTTTGTTTATGACTACTATCATAATGAGCCTTTAGGGGAAAATAGAGAGGCAAAGATATGGTTTCTTTAACAAATCAATAGATCTTATTGAGCATTTACAGAATGCATTTTCATCTATTATTTAACTATGTCATAAATTGTAAGTATGTAGACTACTGCCAATTTATTTAAGTTCTTTTAAAAACCCAACAAATTTACTCATAAACTTCAAGTGAATGTCTTAATGTGAGTGACAGTCAGTTTAAGGCTATCAAAAGATAATAGGAAATAGAGGCCGAAAAAAACATGGTGCCTTCCTTTGAAAGACTTTGGTTGCCAGGGTATTCGTGGCTTGCTTTTCCAAACATGACAGGTCAAAACAACCAGAGAATCTATCAGAAACAAATTTTTTGTTGTTTTGTTTTTGTTTTTGGCAACAATGGTATCTGAAAGCCAATTTCATTGAGGGAAGTAAGATGCTGAAGGAATTAATTAGTTCAAAAATCAGTGTGGCAGGGTTTTAAATAATACCTTTTATAAAAGTAAAACATTAGCACAAGAAAAAAAATAATGAAAACGTGTGTTTATAAAAGCACAACATTAGTATAAAAAATATTGAAAAATGTGCAAGACCTCTCTAGATTCTCTACTGGAAATGGGATCTGAGAACTGAATGATGATTCTCTTTCTTCCCAGTTAGTGATGTAGCAAGTCCAGCAGTTGAGGAGCTGGAGCCTTCACAGACATTTTACATCTTTATAGTGTGTTAACTTCTGTTCTATAGATTTGCTTATTGAAATGTGTGTAAATATGTGCTTGGTTGGTCATATATGGTACATGCTATGACTAAGTCATTTGTAGCAGTTATTTAACTCAGTTTGAACTATTATAACAAAAGTACAATATCCTGGGTGTCTTAAAAAGCATACATGCATTTCTGGAGGCTAACAAAGTAATTGCAGATGTGGGTTTTTGTCATCTTTCTAGTTTGAAGATGGGCTGCTCTTTGTGTCCCAAAATGGCAGATAAAGGTCTCTTGACTCTTCTTTGATATGGGTATTAATCTCAACATGAAAGCCCTACTCTAATCATGCTAATCTCTACAGTGGAAAGGAGTTTAGGAGTTTTGATACATAGCTTTTGAGGGACATTGACACTAAATCATGTCAGTAGTCAGGAATGATTTAGTTTTCAGAGGGGGCTGGTGAAATGCCTCAGCAGGTAAAATTGATTGCCTTGCAAGCTGATGACCTGAGTTCAGTCCCTGAAAACCACATTAGAAAGACAGATGCAGTGACAAGATAGGAAGCTGAGACAGGACACACTTCCAGAAGCTGGAAGGCCAACTAACTGAGAGTAACAGTATAGCAGAAACAAGAAAGACCCTCCCTCAACAAGATGGAACAATTCACTCCTGAAAATTGCATTTGAACTTATGCATGTAATCCACAGCACCTGTCCACCTGCACACATACATGTAATAATCTCTCTCTCTCTCTCACACACACACTTTTTTAAAATGTCACATTTAAATAATTTTAATGGATTATAAAATAAAAACCAGTTGTCTAGCACTTGTACAAAGCCTAAAAAACTCTACTGAGACAAATGAAGACCTGACTGAAAGCAGAGGTAAGCTGTATTCAGGAGTGTGGCTAACATAGATGGGTTAATATAAGTTATAATAGCTAGTAAGAAGCCTGAGATAATGGGCCAATCAGTTAATAACCTAATGTAGACTCTCTGTGTGATTTTCTTTGGGGCTTGCCGGCTGTGGGGTACCGGGCGGGACACAAACCCCAACGAGCAGGCCCTCATGTTACACAGGAGTCAAAAAAATTCGCTTTTTCAAGATGTTAATTCTTCTCCCAAAGTAGTATATAAAGTCAGCAAAATTCTAGATTAGACCCTGGCAATTTGTGAGGTTGTGTTATTTTTGGTTTTGGTGGGAATGTGGAGGACAGCAGTAAATAAACCAAATCTTAAACTGATATGGAAAAAGGGATCAAGAGGAGGAAGATGCTGAAGGACTAAAGTACCAGTTACTTAATAGAAAGAAGACAAGAAATGAAGACAGTTTGACCTGACTAGCTAGTCTAATAATGGAATTTAATTAATTGTTTAGAAATAGTCTCCACCTGTGTCATTAATGAATCAGGAAGAAGGTGATGATGTGTTGCCATGGGGAAGCTGTTGTATTTCATTAAATACAGTGGTGCTAGGACAATTAAAGTCAAGGAAAAAGAGATTTCCTTGACTTCCTTCAAGCCACACTGAAGAGTTAACTCTGGATTTAACTGCAACTCAAAATGAAGGTTTTAGATACAAATATGGAATGATATATTTACTAAGTAGAAGTGAACTCCCTTCCTGAATGTAGTACAAATGTTTAAGCACATAAGAAGACTTGGTTGGTCATCTAGAAATAGCATCAAGAGATTTTGTTCTCCATTAAACACATCAAGAGGAAGTACAGGACACTCTCAAAATATAAGGATGTATTTAGAAATTTAGAATGCAAATATCCCAGAATGTACTTATTATGTGTATATTTGTGTGAGTATACTGACTATGTCTGCATAGATAGATAGATAGATAGACAGACAGACAGACAGACAGACAGACAGATAGATAGATAGATAGATAGATAGAAAATTAAATAGGTTTCCTAGAAATAAGAGAATGATTGATGGTCTAACAAATCTAACAAATCTGGGCAAGTTAACTAAAGGGATATTCCATGAAAGAAAATATCCAGTTGGCCAACAGCCTAAAGAGGCATATATATTAGCACTCACTCTCCAGTATAAAGTTTCAGATTCATATTGAGATTAAAATCTCATATACCCACACAAACCTTTTGAATATCCCCCTCTTTATTCTCTTTAAAATGCATGGCCTTTTTTTCCATTAATTGATACTACATGGATATATGCACATACTATATACATATATATTCCTAATTATAACCTTCCTGGTCTGTGTGTTACTTTTATGTATGTTTTCAGGGCTGACCATTTGGCACTAGATGTTTCTGACTTGGAGTTCAATGTAGTTGCAAGCACTATAGTAGATTTTTTTTAAGGTGGAATATATATACAATTCTTATTCAAAGAGTTTGTGTGGGTATATATAATTTCAACATCATTAATAATTTGAAATTTGATGCTGGAGGTGCATATATATATGCCTTCTTCTTAATGGCATAGTGGCAGGGAGTATACACATCCATGACTGACTTTAGAGATAACGGATACCATCTGCTTTCAGATTTGGTTTTGAATTCAGTTTGGGAACATTCACTAGTATGTCCTCTCTTCTCTGTATTTTGTCAATTAGTTTGAGAGAGAGAGAGAGAGAGAGAGAGAGAGAGAGAGAGAGAGATTTAAAGTGGAGTCAATAGTCACAGCAGCTTAGAGGAAAAGGCTTAGAGGAAAAATAAGCAAAATCAGACTTCCAATTTTGAAGTTTCCCCAAAGTTGTGTTAACACTCTTGAGTTCACTGGGGATGTTACAAGGGTCGAACCCTTGTTAAATAAAAAATAAAGGAAGCGGCTTGAAATGACAGATTCTCCAGCACACCAACTGTATTTTCAAATAGAAACCTGGTATGCGCAACTGGAAATACAGAAGGAAAAACCAGCGGGGAGTGACTATCAGATATATAGAACACATAATGGCTCAGGAACTCTGTAATTCACAGCTTGATTCTCTTTCATCTGAGGAAACACACTGTGTCTTAGGCCAAGGAAGCATGGGAGGCTCTGCCATTGATGGTTTAAAATAAGCTGGTGGCAAGCGGGTCTAACAGGATCAAATTGAGGTGCCTCGTGTGAAGCCACATACTCTAAATATGAGTTATTTCAGGTTTTGGTTGAAAGGTGACATTATACTTAGCATTCCAGCTGAAGTAAGTGGGTAATGTGCGGCCTACTGCTCTTATTGGAGAGTAATAAACATGTTAATTTAGTTTAGAATAGGTACTATGATTACAGTTCATTACGTCTAAAAATAAAATCAATGCATGGGCAGGTTGACAGACACAGCCCCATGGCTAAAAAAATTAGCAGGTGGGCAGGGGTAGTCTATTTGAAGGTTGCTGCTTCCACCTGATTCCCTAGACTGCTCCCTAAGATGGATCACGTTTCAGATATATTTTTGTTCTCTTGGGATGATGCCGTGTGTTAATTGCAGGTGGGTCATTCCTGGATGGACATGCATGCATGGCACCATCTGTTCTGTGATAATTTTATGTCTGTTGGTATTGTTACTTATTCTCAGTTTGGGTCCTGCATTAACTTATTCTTGATAATACACTGTCCCATTACAATGTCCTATAGGTGATGGGTAATGCAGACACAGCTAGGAAGTAGTTATTGACCTAAGACAGAAGAAGAGCAATGAAAGCTTTGTGGACATGAAAGACCACATTAAATGCATGCAGTAAAATGAACAGCAAGGCTGGTACTGACAAGAAGTAGAGCAGTGGTTCCCAACCTTTGGGCCATGACCCCATTGGGGGTCCAACGATTCTTTCACAGGAGTCATGTAAGACCATAAGAGATATCAGATAATTATATTATGATTCATAACAGTAACACAATTACAGTTATGAAGTAGGAACAAAAATAATTTTATGGTTGGGGGTCACCACAACATGAAGAACTGTATTAAAGGGTTGTAGTGTTAGGAAGGTTGAGAACCATTGATGTAGAGACTTTCAGCAAGGTGAAGAAAGAGCTTACAGGAGTCATTGTCCTTGCAAACACTGGGACAAGGGTGATGAAATGAAGTGACTCCCAACTGGAGAAAATGAGATTGTGAACAATGTGTAAGCCTGCATAGGGGGTAACAGGGTGATGACTTCCCACACTTGTCTGGAACCTAGACTGTGACAAAGGAGCAATGAATGAGGAAAGAAAAGACAAGACAAAAAAAAAGACAAAGAAAAGAAAAGATAGTGGAATTCAGGTTCAGCTTAGAGGATTGCACTCCAGACTAGGATCACAAACAACTTTACACTCTAGTGCTTAGAATATTTGCACTATCAGCATGGAGGTAGGGTCTGTGGTAATCTTATGGCCTACCACAGTGGAGATTCACTGTGTAACTGAGGGGCTGGGAGAATGGCTCAGCTAGCGACGTGATTTGTGTGTAAGCATTTAGAAATGAATTCCATGAAAATCTTGGCATGGTATGCCTGGACAGCAGAAAGTCAAATGTTCCCAGGGCTAGTAAGCCCTCTACTCCTATTCGTGAGCTCCAGATCCTTGTGAAAGAACCTGTCCTAAAGACAAGTCAGAAAACCAGAGAGATAGTGTAACAGTTAATAAATAACTCTTGCTGCTCTCTCAGAGGGCCACATTTTGACTCCTGACACCCATGTAGGATAGCTCACCCCACTATAGCTCCAGCTCCAGGGGATCTGATGTCCTCTTCTTGCTTTTGCAGGCACCCACATAGAAGTGCACAGACAGAGACACACACAGAAACATGCACAGGACACATAATAAGTGATGAAATAAACCTTTAAAAACAAAGTATCCTTAAAATAGACATATTGACAATTTCAGTGCTTTCCTGTATGGTTAAGATCATGTGACTTCTATGACCCTCAGAAAATATGTAACTACCACGATGTTTTTCTTTCTTATTTTTATTTGTTTTTTGTTTTTTTCATTTTTTATTAAATTTAAAAGAAAAATTTACATTTACTCCCCTTGTCCCAGGCCCCCCTGCTCCCCCCTACCTCACCACCCTCCCCCTGCTTTCTTAAGATGGGGCAGGATACCCTGCCCTGTGGAAAGCATCTTTTTTCTTATCATGCAATGATAGAGGATAATATTATGACTCATTGTGCCCATGGTGGCCAAGTGCTGTAACATGACTGATCAGGTTTTACCCCCAGGCAATCCTCTTGATCACAAACTTCCTTGAGGGAGCATCAGTGTGATTATCCCATGGCTGAGTATCTCAGTGCCCTTTGTACAGTTCCTTTTTAATGAATTCTGTGTTCACAACCTTTGCCCATTTAATACCATGCTGTCAGTATTTTTATTGATTTATAAGAATTCTTT
>JAQHUG010000206.1:385789-397510 GCA_028555095.1 Dicrostonyx torquatus | reverse complement strand
ACACACACACACACACACACACACACACACACACACACACACACTTCCTGTCCTCTTCTCAGTGTCTACTGAGCTGGGTCTCCAATAATGGCCCCATCTTCACTCTGCTCTTTCCCTTTTTCCTCTTTCATATTTATCTTTAAAGAGCCTTAGAAAGTGCCTCTTGTTACTGCCAGCACTTAGCACGGTCCTGCTGAGCAAGTCAGTTCCCTGAGGCTTGTCAACACTTCCTGTCAGCAGCCAGTTTGCTCACACTTTGGCAGCCAGACACATCCCCCTGAAATACAGCTCTTTCTCTGCTCATGGGGTATAATGCTTAGGGAGCTGGGCAGGTAGTCTACAGCAGTTGGTGGGAGGTCTTCATTAATGAGGTGTGTTTTAATATCACTGGCTTCCTGTCAGACTTTGGCTGGAGAGACAATTGAGGCATAAACAAAAGTGTGGATGGACTACTGATTAAATCATTTTGGTCTGCACGAATCACTCTTTGGGCAGGGGAGTAAAAACAAAAAGTTTTCTGGTGAATTAAACTTCTCTTGGTATCTGAAAAAACTATAGCTATAATTATAATGGAACACAATGGGAAATAATTGGGGCCAATGAGATAGTCCAGAGAGTCAAGGCACCTGCTGCCAAGCTTGAGGGATGATCTGAGTTCAATCCCTGGAACACCATGTAGTTGAACTGACTCCTGAAGCTTGTCTTCTCATATCTGTACATGCACTGTGGCATGTACACATACATATAAATGAATAAATAAATGTATGTTATAAAAATTAAAAGAATTGAAAGCAATTTAAGTTAAACAAGACAAACAATTGTGCAACTCCTTAAAAGCTGGATATTGTCAGGACTAAAGCATAGGAAAGGGACTCAGCGCTACACATTTCGTGGTTTCTTAATCTGGAATGGGATTGTCACACTTAGAGCTGTTGTGTACAGGAAGGGTGGTTTTTGCTGTAGTTCATTCTGACCATGGATGGTAAATACTTTGCTAGCATTTCTGAACTCTACATTTTCTGTGCTTGTAGCTACTTCTCCAACATCAAACATTGTCAAGGATCTTGTAGGGACATAGTTGTGTATAGTTGAAAACTCTGGTCCTAGGGAAAAAGTGCAGATGGGCCCTTTACAGATGGGCAGAACACTGGTCATCTCAGGCCAGCTGTCATCAGATAGACAGGTGGCAGGGCATGGTTTGGTTTTTTGGGGTGGTTTTTTTTTTCACAGCTGAGCTTCTGGGAGTCAGAAGTGCCTAAGGCAAAAAAAAGCAGAAACTGCAAGTGTCAGCTCGACCTTCAAACGTTGACCAGGAGAGTGTTACCCAACTAAGACTTGAAACAGATGTGGTAACATGGCTGGTCAGGAGGACCTAAGTTCTTGGCTGCCACCCTACTTAGGAACTGAGACATATTGCCTAGATCTCAAGCCTGGTATAGCGAAAATACATGTTTTCTTGAAAGCTGTGATGTAGAGTAACTGCCTTCACTTGGTCTTGAACCTGAACATCATCTACAGGCTTTTGTCTGGAAAGTGGCCATGCAATGTCTATATACTATACACATCTGTCTATAAGGTACTTTGATAGCATTTCTGTCAATCTATTATGATTTTAATATTAAAATTGTCTTCCTGATTTCAAGTCATGTAGATTTTCTCCCTTGGGACTGAGGAACTCTGATTATTATCTATTGGAGAATGGACAATTCCCAGACACTGCAAGTGGGACATGTCTGTATCCTCCTGCCTCATCCTCATCTTCTCCCCAATATTCTCAACATCCAGACAAAATAGTTTTCTATCTTAAGTCTTCTACAAGCAATGGCATACCAATGTACAGCTTAAATGTACATGTTGATGTTAGAAACACAAACATTAATTCAGCAGTGAGTCTTTCAATATTGTTTTATGGTTTTCTACAGAAAGTATAGCTGTTTCAACAAAAGACACCTCTTAATTAGAAGACATAATAGTTCATAAAACAGCATGGCCATTTAAGAACAATTTCAAGGTGGCTAGCTGAGATGATCCAGCCTAACAGACTACTCTACCCATGACTTGAGACAAGTCCTACACTTTCCTAATGTGTAGAGCCTGGACAACAGATGATACAGCTATGTCTCCCAGTACTTCCCAATTGACACAAATTTTTATTTTCGGGGTTCCCTAAAGATACCATTGTCCCAGACAGCAGGGAGTAAATATAAGAATATGATGCCCACATTTCTAAGAGGTAGGTAGGTGGTTTTTGATCATTCAGTGGGTTATGGATACTTTTCATTCTTTAGGGGGATGGTTACAAGTTGTTATTGGTTATGGCCAGGAGGAAAGTTGAACAAAGGAGATTAGATTCAGAGTTCTTGTTTTGAAAAGAAAAAAAGGGGGCTATAGATGTAGATATAATAAGGGGAGAGAATATTGAATCTACTTTGAAAAGAAAAGAGGGAGGATATAAATATAATAAGATAAAAAGATCATTGGGTCTACTTTTAAAAAGCAACTACTAATTTTAAATGTTTTACATTGGTTTGGACTTTTGCATACTATATACAAATTTTGTACATTGATACAAATTTGTGCTTAATTTTGTTAGAACATGCTGTACATACATTTCTATTCTTGTTCAAGGTATTGTACCTATACAGCTCATTTAACAATGAAATGCAAATTTCTAGTCCTTGAAAATTATTATTACCAACTGTTTAGGATAATAAGGTTTTATAGGTTAGTAGTCAGTCACCTATTACAATTGAACTTGTAGTCACAAGGTATGTTTTCAAGGTCAAACAAAGATATATTTTATATAGGTCATCTTCAAACCCTTCAGAGATCTACAGAATGTGGCATTTAAGATGTTTTAATAACATGTTTTTTATGACAATGAGACATGTCTGCTCCTGGCAACACCAATCTACTTTATAAAAGATGATAGGCATCAAAGAAACTCCACATGGACTGTGCTTTCTTGTTGGCAAAAGTAAACCACTAGGCAATAAAATGCTCTTGCCTCTACTGCTGACTGTATGCTGTCCTAATTGGACAAACAGAACACAAAAGAAAGTGACTGTCAAACATTGTCAAGACAAGGAGGGACAGCCCTTCAGAATATCCTGCTTCACAGAAAAGTCTGTTCGATATCTTAGGCCTAGGTTGAAGATGGATGTCCCAATGTTGCAGAGGAACTTTGGGTGACTGTCCAGGCAACCATTTCTGTCATTTCTCACATGTTTTAGAAGTCACTTACTTGTACTTCCTGCTTACTCATTTAATATTATTTCCTTCTTGGGTCTCTGGGGGAGCTGAAGACTAGTTACAGTTTTCCTTGTTTACTAGATGCAGAAAGCAAATTGTGATAGAAAGTAAATTAGGACTCATCAAGATAAGATAGCACTTGGGATCATAGGCCTTTAATCTCAGAATTAGGGTGGTGAAGACAGGAGAAATATGGCTGGATAGAGAGAGGAATACAAAGTGGAAGAGACAGGAATTTAGTGGAGTGTGGAGTCTTCAGGATTTGTGGAGACAGGATCTCATCCAGTCTGAGGTAGAGGCTGGCTGCTTAGCTTTTCTGATCTTCAGCTTGAATTCCAATATCTGTCTCTAGGTTTTTATCATTCATGCTACATGTTCTATTGTTAGATCAGTGGTTATTTCTTTTGGTGTATCTTTTCTGTTTGTTTGTTTATAGCATTCAAAAACATTTATACTTTTCTCATAATATTTGTACTGATGGTTTAGTTTGATTTTCTTCTCTGGCTTAAATAGCTAGAAACATCAAAACTATCAACCATAATTGCTAATTCTATAAATACTACTGTTATGACAGCAGCAAATTTTCAAGTAGATTTTGTGCCTTTCCACATAAAATATAGATTTCTACTCAAAGCTTCTATAGGTTTTTGTGGGGAAAATAAAAGAAAAGGAATTGATGTAGGTGTATGCTTTAGAGATTTGTAAGAAGTATCACTTTTTTCTTTTGCCTTTTTTTATTTTAATAGAATTACCTTCATACTTTAATTATTTATTTAAATATTCCTTGCTAAGTTTTGAAAATTCATGTCCTTGGGAGCCAACTTACTTAGCACCTTTACTAGAAAACAGGTTCTATCAAATGATTACACATCATCTATTGATTTCATTTTATGTGTATTTTCTTTTCTGTGAAAGATAATATGCTTATAGCTTGTAATGGTGGCAAACTATCACTCTATTTCTTTAACAACTTCTTAGTTAGATATGTTTTGATTTTAATGTGCTATTACATTTCATTTGAAAATTTTTTGTTTACAATTGTGCCATATTAGCAAATTGAACCAAACTGTGTTTCTCCTTTGTGTGTGCATGCATGTATGTGTGTATGTGTGTGCATGGGTGTTTCTCTATGTGTGTATTAATCATTTGTGTGTGTGCATACGGGCATGCATATTGTGTGTGTATATGTATACATGTGTATGCATGTGTGTATATGCCATCATTATTAGATTTTGATAATAGAGTTTTTACTATTACCACCAAATGAACTGGGGAGATTATCATTTTGTTATGTGGCCTGGGATATAATAACATTGAAATTATATTTTCTTTAAGCTTAAATAGAAACAGTTATAGAAATGCATGCTTTTATGTAGTTCTTTGGGCTGTTGTTCCATAGAATTTTCAAATCTAAGGCATCACTGCTTATAAATGTCCTATTTCTTTATATAGCACTGAACAAAAAGTTGAAGTACTCTAAACTTATTTCATAACTTTTTATGTTATTATTATTGAAAATGTGACATGAAGTAATATAATGTACCCTATATGAAGACCACTTGGGACCTCATTCACATCCAGACTGGATTTTTTTCTCTAGCTTTTCTCCTTAGAATCATCAATATTCAAGTTGGCTCTATGAGCAAAGTTCCCTGTGTTCTTACTCATTATTTTGACATTAACTTCTTCATATAGTTATGAGCGGAATAACAGGCAGCATCTCCTTTCTCAACTCCACGCTTCAATGTCATTCTTTTATTTCTGTCACTGCATTTGCCCTCTGCTAAGAAGGTCATCTGGGACAAGCCATTTGCCTTTCTCCCCACTTCCCTTAGTGCACAACTCTTTCTTAGGAGCTATGCTTAAGCTTAGTTCAACACTGTAAATTCATCTCCTGATGAAGATGCCTCGGGCATGAGAAGAAATGCCTGCCTGCAAGAACTTACTGTGCTTTCCCATCCTAAATTAAATAAACAGAGTCCTTCCTACCTCCCCTTTACCCATTATCATGGTCAGCATTTGCTTTCTTAATCTTTCTGCTCAACTTAGGCACTCCATTAATAATATATGTGTATATGATTCATACACACATACTCACAAACACACATATATATCATCTTGCCTTTTAACAAATGAGGCCTCGATAAGTATATAAGGCAGTATATTTCATCAGCAGAGATTTGATGTGTTCAGGAATTACTAAATTTTCTAACTCATTCTCAATCTCCCACCATCCCTCTAGGAAGAAACTTAAAAGATGGTATTTTTAATGAATTTCACATCCCTACCTGGAGGAAGACAGATTTGTTTAGTCATTTTGTGCATTTAAACTATCCAGAATGCAACAAATCCTGTCTGACATATAATCCTGAAAGTCATTTTTCTCTTTATTACTTTCCCTGAAGTATGTTGGGATCTGGAGAGCATGTGTGATTTCAGCCAAGACATAAACTAAGTCAGACCCAGTTATTGTTAGATTGCCGTCCGGGGAAAGGAACGTGTGGTCTCACTACCTTTATCACTTCAAAGACTTGCAAGCCCTGGAATCTAAGCGTGAAGGTAGCAGAGTTGGGAAGATCCTCTGAGGTTGTGCCATCCCAGATTTTAGCATCGCAGATCTGGATCTTCCATATTCTGTCCAGTTCCTGTAAAGGAAGACTAGCTGGATATGATCACCACAAACAAGTTCCTTGGGAAAGGAGAAGGGAGCCATCCTTCTTCAAGCATCTATCAAAGCCCAAAGTGCCTGTGAGCTTGACAAGGGGGTAGATGTGAGCACATTTCATTTCCCCGTACTCCAGCCTCAGCTTCCTCCCCAAGGCCAAGTTCAGGCGCCTATGCAGACCCTTAAGAAAGAAAGCATTAAGGAGACTGATAGGAGCTGATCCTCTAAAGACAATGACATCTAAAGCATGGAAACCCTGAGCTCTCACTCTCATCCTCAGGTTCCAATCCAATACTGAAAGTCTCATTCTATTGTACACTTTCCTGTCATTTCAATATCCAGAATATATTTTTTTGTTTCCAGAGCAAGATGTAGGCTCCGAGAGCACACCCTCTAGTTATCTACTTCCTTCCTCAAAGGAGGTCAAATCTCCCACCTCCCGTCATGCCCCAAAATGGTGTCTTATATGAACCCTTCAAGGGAAGAATCCACTGGCTATATAAGAGCCCCCAGGATCTAATCATCCCTGAAAACACCTCATAGATATGCTCAGAGGTATGCTTTATTAATTTCTTGGCATTTTTCAATCCAGTCAAGTTGACGGTAAAGATTAACCATCATAACCCTCAGAACAAATGTCAGGGAGACACAAACATTTGGTTCATAACACAGACTTGCAGGTTGACAACACCATTTCATAGCCACAGCTCATCTATCTTGTCTACCCACACCCTTACCAAGCCAGACACATCCCTGTGATTACCTACATTCAATGCACACCGGCAAGGCTGCGAACTGTCTGAGGTTGAAGGGCACTGTAGACATCTAGTCCTCCCAGAGGACTCCCAGGGGACAGTTTGTTTCTGTAAGGCTGTGTTTTCACGTCTTTCATATCACCCTGGACAAAGACTCAGATGTACAGATAAATTCTGACCTAGGACTGTGACTCTTAATGTACTTTCTACTGATTACAGAACCAGGACCTGGTCAGACCTCTTCTGGAGTTTAGGTGGCAGATTTTTATGCCCCTTCTGGTACCCTACCTCAACTCTACCTTAATCTATAATTTAAGGTAATGATGCATAACAGGCTTGTACCTGATAGCTAAGCACAGGGTACCTTCTCTTAAGTCACCAGCTCCCTTAGTCACTGTGTCACTCATTACTATTGGTTTGCAGTGAAACAGCCACAGCTGTTGAACTGATACAGGTATTGATTTTAATCCTCAACTCTAGCAATTAAAAGATGTGTGACATCACGCAAATGAATGTATTCCTCTGACTATTAGTATCATGTTCTGTAAAAGAAGAAAAATCCTGTTTAATAAATGAACTTATCTTAAACTCTTGGTCTATAGCAGTGAATTCATGCCTTGAAAAGTGGCTGGGACCTTTTGACTCTTTTTTTTTTTCTCATTCCCTGTGAACTTGAGAGAAAGTAGTTGGATGAGGGCTATGGAACTGAGGCAGAAGATATGAAGATAGCAAAATTAATCAAGACTTTGAGTTTATAAAATCACTGAAAAGGTGTCTTTGTTACTTCTTGACTATATATTTTGGCTCTAGGTTAGTGTCTCTTCTGGTAGCTAGTGAGCTCACAGCTTCCCTTTTCAAAAACAGAACTCTTTGGAGTGTGAACCGAATAAGTGTCCCCCGCCCTCTGATTTTTACAATTTCAAAGGCTCAAGGGGAAATCTACTAATGAAATTGCCTAGCAACCAACATCTGAGCTTGCTTTGTTTCAGGCACAAATGAATAGTTTTTGAAAGAAATTCAAGCAAATATTTATGGAGCACATATTTATGTTGCTTGCCAAGTTTGAGGAATCGGTAATCAAAGATATGGAAGACTTGGCTGATGTCTGTAGAGTCTCATAGTTTGGAGCACCAAAGTGACAAATTTGAAATTAATATAAAGCAATGTGCAATGTGCTGTGAAGGAGATGCATATGAAGTTCAGGTGCAGCGAAGGGAAGAGAGTAATCATCGCCTGTGGGTGAGCTCTTCACAGGAGACGTCTGTGAGATAAGGCTGGCAGGGTAAAGAGGAATCTATCAGAGGGAGACAAAGGCGTGAGGGTCTTTTATCTGAGAGGATCTGGGGAATGTGGAGAGCTAAGGGGATTTGAGGAGTTTCATTTTAAAGTCTTGCTAACCCAGCCAGCTATTCAAACACAGTTCGAAGTTTATTAGAGATGTACTACTCAGAGAAGACAAGCACCGTACTCTCTATAGGTACTTAGATTCCTGAACACGCATGCATCCTTAGGCTTTAGATTGGGTAGGGGTGGGGAGGGGGGAGCATGCCACCTCATAGAGTGTTTAGAAAGGACTTTGTAATGATGTGTGTGTGTGTGTCTGTGTGTCTGTGTGTCTGTGTGTTGATGTTTATGTGAAATAACAATGTTGATGCAGGAAACACTTTGACTTTAGATGAATTTCTCACCCTTCCAGGTCTTCAGTCCTCACAGTAAACTGAAAGATAAAAGAAAATTTCAAAACCACTTCAGAGTCCCAGATTTCCCATGAATACATATGGGAAGTTCATTAATTTAGTTTTTGCAGGTTCCTCTTTGGATAGTGAAGGCAGCAGGATACCTCCATTGAAGTTGTATTGCTCTCAAAAACTCCAATGAGGCCCCAAGCGTCTATTCAACATGTTAGTGGTTAACGTTGCAAGCAGACTGCCTGAAATTTTTAAACTCCATTATTTTTACACAGTAAAGTTCTCTGAATCCACTTGGAATGAGCTGGAGTCTTCAAATAAACTAGCTACAACCAACACATTCCCCTTGCTGAGCTAACCCTAATATCAAAAAGAATGCATGAAACATTCCTTTTTCAATAGTCACTTTGAAAAAAATCTCATTTAAGTTGTATAGAGAAACTGATAGTTTTTGATGACAAGGAAGTATCCTGAAAGCCTCAGGACTTTCATCCTAGAATAGAGGCACCCTTCAGAAACCATGTGACCCCCAAACACTCTGAACTAGCAGTTCTCAACCTATGGGTGGCAACTATTGGAAAACACATACTTCTGATGATATTAGGAACTAAGATGCTGCTCAGAGGAAAAATTATAGTTATGAAGTCGGGAGTATCAAGAAAAATCAACTTATGATTGGAGTTCCTAAAAGCACCAGGAAAAATGTATTTCCCAAATTTTGTAACCCATAGCTTGAGTACCACTACTCTAGACTAACAGTGCAGGCCACCAGTAGTGAACTTCTCATGCTCCTGTGCATGGAGGAGAATCGGGAAGCTTTTGTATCTTGTGTCTACAGGAAGAACCAGAATACCCTTTGGTGAGAGTCAGAAGGATAGGCGTTGAGTTTAAGTCAGCATCAGTGGTTTGCCTGATTCTGCCTCAGATTCATCAATGTCCTTGAAGATGGCAAGGGATTAAATCTTTCAAAGTATATAAGGAAAGAAGTGGGTTTCCCATGTCTGTAATAATGTGTGTGCAGAAATTCAAGCAAAAATGGACCAGATTCACCCTTACTATTAAAATTTCCATTTGACAAATATGTTTGGCTAATCCATTGCTATCGAGTAATTAGCCTCACCTCCTTCTGAAGTCCATGCTCCTGATAATAGGGATTTGTGTGTTTGGTTAAATGGGTCACTGCAGTAATAGGTAGAAGAGAAGCCCTGCTGTACTGCTGACTCATGTAATGCGTTTTCTGCCTAAGAATGTCAAGGTGGTTACCTGTGTCCTTCAAAAGCCTCGATAGATGAGAAGCAGCTTCCAAAGCAGAGATAATTGTGTTTGCCCCAGGTTCTTGAACATTTCAAGCTGTTTGCTCTTTAACATTGCCCCATGTATTTGCTAATATCAATGGTCTCAGATTCAGCTACAAGGGAAACCAACCTATAGCAGCTCTCAAAAGCTAGTCCCGGTGTGTTGCGGTATCTCCAACCACAGCTCTGTTGGCCATTTCTAACATTAGCTATCTAGTTCTATCTAGTCTGAACCCTGAAGGGCCTTGGTGAAAATATGCTACACCAGCTAGAGAAAAAATAGAGAGCTTTCACATCCAGTTCATAAGGGCTTGGAAGCTGTTGCAGAATTCTATTTTCATGTTATCAACTTGATTTCTTCCTCAAAAATAGAAAGCCAGCAGGAACAAGGGAAAAACGGGCTATGAGTCCTTATCAAAGAAGAGTGTTTAAAATAAATAGATGCATTCATTCATCAAAAGGTTCCATTAAGCCGTTTCCAAATATTAGAAGCCCCCTTTGTGTTGGATGAGAATAGTACAGTTACTTCCCCACTCCCAACTCAAAGAGTCAAGAACTTAAAACTAAGGATTGGTAACAAGAGTTAAGAGAGAGGGGACAAGCACAAGACTGATGATGCTGAAACTAAAAGAAGCTACTGTGGGGTATTGATGAAGTTAGTAATAATAGGTGAGTTTCTAGTCCATCTACCCATCCAGCCATTCTTGGAGCCAACGTTTATGCAGGAATGTTGTGTGGCAGGCATTCTTTTCCTAGTTCTGTGTGGGAATTGGTCAGTTAACAAGAGAGAAAACAAATCCCTACTCTTGGACTTCCCTGGAGATGCTAGGACTGTACTATAGTATACTATACTATAGGAACCAGATGAACCAGCCAGATCACTTGTGGTTTATAAAACTACCAATCTGTGTCCAAATTCTGACAGCAGCACCACCCAGTGCTGGGAATGAAGGGGATCAATGGGAATGCAAGATGGTGCAGCCACTTTGGTAATCAGTTTGGCCATTTCTTAGAAAGCTAGGGAAACTTTTATTATATCATCCAGCCATCATACTTCTAGAAGTTTACTCAAATGAATTGGAAACATATCTGTATATAGACTGAGAACATTTAACTCAGATATTTTTGTTATTACCAAATATTGAAAACAGTCAATGAAGGGCATATCTACTTCCTCCATACTATTTTAATCATACAGTTATTTTCTGAGGAGCACGATTTTTATGAAAGACAGCTGAAGTTCAGGAATATAGTCATTACTTATTTTATTATTAAATAAAAAGATATTACCTTTAATTTTATTGTATTTATTTAAAAACAAGACAAAAACACTATAAAGAGGAGAGAGTTTATTTGGGCTCAAGTTTTGAAGATATAGTATAGTCATGGCAAAGACGGTAGGCAGGGTTGCAAGAGTAGGAGACGATTGGTTACATGTGTCTAGAGTCAGGAAACAAAGAGAAGTCATTTCTGGTGTTGTACCTGCTTTCTCATGTTTTTTCAGTTGCATGGTGTCATGGGATGATGCCACCCATGCTCATGGTGGGTCTTCCATCCTCTCTAAAAGCTTGCTGAGAAAGTTCTCACAGACTCCAAGATTTGTCTCTCAAGTGAGTCTATGTCCTTTCAAATTGGCAGTCAAGATCAACCTTCATAAGGCAAGTGTGCAAAGTGTTGCCGAGGAAAGCAGAAAGACCTGTCCACTATGGGTGGCACCAATCCCTGACACAGAATCCCAGACTGAATTAAAGGGGGAAAGTGAGGTGGTCACAGCTTTCACTGTTCCCTTCTTCCTGCCTGGAGATGCGATGCAACCAGACACTTCAAGCTCCTACTGCATTGACTTGCCCGTTATGGTGGGTATGTCTGGAGCTGTGATCTAATATAAAGCCCCCCCTTCTTAGGTTGCTTTTGGTCAGGCTATCTTGCCAGCCTCAGAAAAGTCACTAACACAGTATTCATTCCTGATTCTTCCATGAAATCACACTACAGCCAACTGAAAGTCTGATGAGGCAAAGAAAATGAGCTCCGCTGCAAATATTGATTTCCCACTCACATTTATTCAG
>JAQHUG010000206.1:342711-356011 GCA_028555095.1 Dicrostonyx torquatus | reverse complement strand
CTTTTCCCATTCTGTAGGCTGTCGTTGTGTCTTGTTGACCATGTCCTTTGCTTTACAGAAGTTTTTCAGTGTCAGGAGGTCCCATTTATCAATTGTTTCTCTTAGTGTCTGTACTGCTGGGTTTCTATTTAGGAAGGGGTTCCCTGTGCCAATGCGTTCAAGTATACTTCCTCACTTTCTCTTCTATAAGATTCAGTGTGGCTGGCTTTATGTTGAGGTCTTTGATCCATTTGGATTTGATTTTTGTGCATGGTGATAGATACGTGTCTATTTTTATTTTTCTACATGTTGATATCCAGTTATGCCAGCCAGGTCCAGTATTTTAACTGCAAATGGTCCAAACACAAATGACTTCTGCCTGAGTCTGTTACCTTCAGCTTTTAAGACTGAATCATTTAATTTCTCTTGGTCCTTTGGTATAAATGGGATTAAACAGATTAATTTGCATCATTAAGGTGTTAAGTGTATTAATTAAGAACGCTGCTACTTCACAGTATTTTCCTGGCCAAATCCCAATGTGAGCAGGACTCACATTGCATTTCAAGTATGCCATTTTTTTATCCTCCTCTCTCTGTCTTTTTTGAATAGAGGCAGGCAGTGAGTCTGCCAATTCTGAGACATGTTCCAACAGTTTTACCAGGAGAGAAACCTTGACTCTGTAGGTTCTAAACACAAATTAGTTCTGTGTAGGAGTGGAATTCACTGTTGGTGTTCAAGGTTTGGATGAGACTACACATATCACTCTGGTCCTCTTCGATTTCATATTCTAAAGGAAAATAAGGACTACTTAAAATTAATGCAATGGGATTAAATGCCATATTTTATATGACTTGCACATTAAGTGTAGAACTTTAGCAAGGAAAGATAAACAGCTGATAAGAAGTTAGAGAGATGGGAATTTCTCTTAAGATTCTGAAAGCAGATAGCCAGGCTAAATACAAATCTTCTGTTTGTGGAGTGTGATATTTTCTTCCAGCTTCAAAAGGAGCAGCAACAACATCGAAGCTTAAAAGTTGTTCCCTTATTTCTTCTCCCGCTCAAGTGTGATGGCAGATATCCTCGACTGGTATAGATTAAGGTTGTATCAAGAGCCAAAATAAACTGAGAAAAATCATTGACCCTAACCTCAGTGTAGGTACCAGAGGTGCAAGAATAGTTTGAGACCTAGTTTCTGGACCTTTAGAAGTCGTTAGTCATAGTAACAAAACCACACACTGGGCACAGTAGTCAACACATAGTCGAGAACTTTACTGATTGCCAATGATTTGCCTAGATGCTCCTCCAAAGAGAACCCAAAGAAGCAGTCGTGTTCTCTGTGGCAAAGATTCTCAGAGAGAACTTTACAGAAGCAAATTGTGTGGTGGAAGAAGGAGGGTCTAGTGGTTTGAATGAGAACGACCACAGTAGGCTCATAGATGTGAATGCTTGGTCACCAGGGAGTGGCACGATTTGAAAGCATTAACAAGTGTGGCCTTGTTGAAGAAGTGTGTTATGGGGGGGGTGTGAGCTTTTAGGTTTCACAAGCCCATGTCTAGCCCAGAGTCTCTGTTTTCCTACTGCTTGCCGACCTGGATATAGAACTCTCAACTACTTCTGCAGCATCATGTCATGTCTGCCTGTGTGCTGCCATGTTCCCTACCATGATGATAATGGACTAAACCTCTAAAATTGTAAGCCATCCCCAATTAAATACTTTCTTTCGTAAGAAATACCTTGGTCATGGTATCTTCTCACAGTAATAAAACACTTACTAAGACAGAGGGGGGGGGAAGAATTTCTCATTAAGAGTAAATATTATGTGCTATTTTTAACAGCTTTATTAAGATGTGATATACCTGTATATGTTAAATTTGTATAATCTGATTTATTTGGAAAGTTGCAGAAACCTAAGAAGCTCACACAATGATCAAATTAATAAACATACCCATTACTTCTGAAAGTTTCTTTGTAAGACTGTGTGTGTGTATGTATATATATGTGTGTGTGTGTGTGTGCATGTATGTGTGATGTTTTAGTATGTTTTTGTGAAAAGAAGACTTTTCTATGAACCTTTCAAGGACACAGTATGACCCTATGAACTACTGACACTATTGTATCTTGGACTTTCTCTTTAGGAGTAGCTGAAACTTGACATCAATTGAGCAGCACAGTCCCCAAGGCCAGTTACCATTCTTCATTCCTATGAATCTATTTTTAGACATCTCATATAAGTGAAATTATTTGATATTTGTTGTTCTACAACGAGTTTATGTTAGATAGCACAATGCCTCCAAGCTTTACAACTATTATAATGACTACTATCAAAAAATAAAGCAAAAAAAGATAAATATTGGTAACGTTGCACAAAAAAGAGCCCCTTGAGCACTCTTGGTGGGGTTGTGAGATGATGTGGCAACTAGAGAAAATAATTTTGTTCCTCAAAGGAACTGAAAATAGGGTCTCTATCTGTCTTCCAATCCCATTTAAATAATAGAGGAGGTTTGTAGTCTTCTTGTGCCTTGTGATGCTGGGTTTGCTTGGGATCCCTGGGAGGCCTGCTCTTTTCTGCAGGCAGAAGGAATAGATCTGGGGAAGAGGAGGTGGAGGGGGCACTGGGAGGAGTGAAAGGAGGGGAAACTGCCATTGGGGTGTATTATATGAGAGAAGAAGAAAGAGAAAGGAAGGAAGGAAGGAAGGAAGGAAGGAAGGAAGGAAGGAAGGAAGGAAGGAAGGAAGGAAGGAAGGCTGAGATTGCACATAAATATTTACATCATCAAGTTCTGTGCAATATTATTTTTGCTAGTATAATGCAGAAATAACCTAGTGTTCATTGCCAGAAAAGTGGATCAAGAAAACAACACACATTATTTTCCTACAGTGTAGATGATGGCACACACCTTTAATCCCAGCACTTGGGAGACAGAGGCAGACAGATCTCTGAGATTGAGGACACACACACACACACACACACACACACACACACACACAAAACAAAAACCTATCTTGAAAAAAACAAACAGAAACAAAGAGGGTGAAAACAACACACATATTTTCCTACAGTGAAATACTATTCTGTCTCTAAACACCTATATACAATTTAACTCCACATTGTGTGTGTGTGTGTGTGTGTGTATGTGTGAAAATGGTTTTTAAAAATTGGTCTTTTACCGAAATACAGATAAGGGAAATGGTACATATACACAATGGAGACACAGCAGAAACAAACAAACAAAAACGACATCTTGAAATTTGCAGGCAAATGGATGGAACTAGAAAACATCATATTGAGTGAGTTAACCCAGACACAGAAAGACAATTATCATATTACTCACTCATAAGTGGTTTTTAAACATAAAGCTAAGAAAACCAGCCTAAAAATCACAATCCCAGAGAACCTAGACAACAATGAGGACCCAAAAAGAGATGTACATGGATCTAATCTACATGGGAAGTAGAAAAAAACAATATCTCCTAAGTAAATTAGGAACATGGGGACCATGAGAGAGGGTTGAAGGGAAGGAGAGAGACAGGGAGGGGAGCAGAGAAAAAAATGTATAGCTCAATAAAATAAAATAAAAACAACAAAAAGAAAAACGACTTGGTCTTTTAGAAATAATTGTTTGAGAATGTCATACATGCATTTAACGTGTTTGGATTGTCAGAGACCATGGATGTGGATTCCTTCCACCTTGACCAAAGGTCAGAGGTTCAGGCCTATTCTTGCTCATTCAAGGTTATGACAGGAGGTCATATATATATATATAAGGTGTGGCTACCTACAGGATGCTTGGCCTATGGTATGGTCACCGCATGTCCTGCCTAAACAATAGAATAGAATATATATATATATAATATAGTTACTTGATATTTCAGGTATTGAAGAGGCAATTGTTCTGTTTGTTCTTTGTATCATGGTAGAGCAGGCTTTTGCCTTCCCTCCCTACCCTTTTGAATTGGGGCACATAAAGCATATGGAAGATAAATGTGGGCAGATTCAGTATTCACTGGCTTGCCCTCCTGACTATTCTGTGTTTCTGTCCTTTTCTTCTGTATGTCTGGTTTTTTTTTCTACTTAACATTTTTAATCCATACACCCCTACCCTGGAACATAGGAACCCTCCAAGACTGGACCCCAACAGATGTTGCTCTAACATGAGACCCCGATATTTGATTAGGTCTGTTCCTCAACACCCCTCCTCAACTTCTCTTCCATCCTCCTGCCATTATGGATGCTAAAAACAACCTGCTATGAGTACTAAGCTAATGCCTGTAAGTTCTTGAAGAAGTTCCTGGAACAATGTGCTGGAAAAGGATAGAGTGTCATCAAACTATCAACATGTTCTTCGCCCACTTCTTACTGAATAACTTCCTTCAGTTTACCCAACCACTACTGTGTAACAGAGACATCTGCTAATTCAAGTGTCCATTGACCACAAATTCTCTTTCTCTTAAGCATGGATTAGGTTTGACCATTTGATTCCAGTCAGGATCCAAGAGCTGAAGCAGTTAAGAAAGACTTTTGGTCACTTCTCAGTCTTTCTTCCATCTTGATGAAAGAAACAAGAAAGCCCATGCCTCCTTCCCAGATTGCTAAACGAGAATCTAAAATTTGCAACTGTGGCAGCACTGTTGGTTCAGAAAAAGAGAGGTACCAACATCCCAGCACTTGGCAAGGTAACTTCAGGGTCACCTACTTGGCACTCCTCGTGGCCTCTTCATCATGTGACATAGCTCTGCAGGGAACAATGTTTTTAGGGTATCACTCTGATGGCTCCTAAATGAGGCTCTGCTGGGGCTGCCCAAGCACCTCAAACTGCCAGGTACTGTGCATTTAACCACCTTGCTTAAAATTACTACAAACATAGTGTTTGTAAACTGATTTTGATCTATCACCCGTGTATTGAAATGGAACTACAGAGATCAATTTGCCTTCTATACTTTTAGAGCCTCATCCTTAGAGGAGAAAAGGAATCAAGGCTCAGAAGTCCAGCCCACCTCTGTATGTGTTCACACTGCTTAATAGCTGGATGGCACAGGCGAGATTCTTAACCCCTCAGAACTTAATAATGCTTATTAAAATTTGCTATACACAAGGTTATAATAAAGTTAAAGGTCACAAGTGATAGAGGTGTATAAATAGAAGAATAAATGTACTACTATAGGAAAATATATTTTCATGGATAACATGGTTTTCACCGTAGTTCCTTATCACTGTAATTAAAGTGATGAAAAGTCCTTCATTAAGGAAAGCATTAAACTTTTCCAGGTAGGTGATTGACAAAAGGCTCCAGCAGCATAGCCCTGCTAAGTTTATTTTCCTAGAGCATTAACTTTCGATTTCCTAATAAATGCTGGCAAGGATATGAAGAAAATGGCATGTGTGCTCTGTCGGTGGGAGTGTGAATTAGTTCATCCATGAAGAAATGTGGGGAAAGCATGGGGATTACTAAAAATAGAGCCATTACATAATCCCGCTATCCCACTCCTGGGTAAATAGCCAAAGCAAATGCACTCAGCCTGAAAAGGCGGTCCCAGCATACCCATGTTTGTTGTGGCACCACTCACAGAAGCTCAAACATGACTCATCCCAACAACAGATGAATAAAGAAAGTATTCTATATATGTATACAAGACTATAAGTCAGCTATAAAGAAAAAAAATGAAACCCCATCCTTTGTGCCAAAAAGGATGGAACAGGAGGACATTTTATTCAGTGACATGAGGAAGGAATAGAAAGACAAATGCCACAACTTTTCCCCTTGTATGTGGAAGCTAAAAATACTAGCCTGGGAGGAGACCAGTGGTCAGTATGAGCTGGAAAGGATTCCAGAGGTAGAAACTGGTGAGCCTAGCACAGCAGTGTGGCTGAACATGATCAGCACACACTGCATGCATGTGTGGGAACACCACCCAGAATCCTGTTGACATGTATAGCTAATACACATTAGATATTTTGTTTCAAAAACATAGATTTATCTCACTTTTCTTGGTACTATAGAGAGCTTTATTTTTTCAGTTGATTCTGCAAGAAGTGCTTATTCCTTCAAGTGAAAAGGTCAGATTTAACAGGCAACACTAGATCAAAGAAAAAAATGCATTGTCACTCCTAATTCACAGGTTAACATAAATCTATTTTTAAAACCTACCCTTTCTGTATCCTATCTGTGTTTAAAAGTTCCAATCCTGTCACATGACTGGATAAAGGGACATAGAGGGCAGAGAGCTTCTGTCCACATCTGCATTTATTCACCAGACATACAGATCAGTTTCATCTACTATCATGGCTTCGTTAATCTTGTCTGTGTCCCAGGGGAAGACGCTATTCCTGATCAAATATATACCACTTAAGCCCTCCCAAAGGTAGGTTAGAGAACAAACAGCACCCCATATATAGCTAGTAAGTGAATCAATTCGACTTATTTAAGATCAACCAGTCCCTGTAGCCTGTGACTCCAGCTGTTCTAATTGTGATAATCTAAACAAGGCAAGCAGTTAATGAGGCGATCCATTATCTTCTGATTTATATTATCCGTTGAAATTTCGGCAAACCCTTGTTGGCTACCAAAGAACAATTGTAAATATAACAGGATCTGTTAATTCAGGTGTAGTTTCAGTGTGGTCTGTAAAGGTAACCAACTACATGGCCAAATAGACTGTGAAGTCCACACAGAAATCACATGTACCTTATTTATTGGAAGAAATACCAGCTGGGTGGTGGTGGCGCACACCTTTAATCCCAGCACTCGGGAGGCAGAGGCAGGAGGATCTTTGTGAGTTCGAGACCAGCCTGGTATACAAAAGCTAGTTCCAGGACAGCCTCCAAAGCCACAGAGACACCCTGTCTCAAAAAAAAAAGAAAGAAAGAAAGAAAGAAATACCATGAACTTATTCTTATCCATTAATCTTTACTTTAGAAGTAGTTGTGACAAGAAGCTCTATGTAAAGAGAAAAGCAAACAAACAAAAACAACCTAAAATATGTAGTATTACTTTATTTAATGTTCCCTATGATACTGCTACAGAGAGTAAAGCAGGAGTATTTGAATGTGTCCGTTTGTTTTTGACAACTTGGTGCAAACCTAGACCTGGAAAGGGAACCTCAACTGGAATCACATCCGTAAGATTTGCATGGAGACATGTGTCTGGAGGGCACTTTCTTGATCCAATTGATATGAGAGGACCCAGCCCACTATGTGTGATGGGCCCTGAGCTATATAGAAAAGCAGGCTGGGTAAACCAGGAGAAGCAAGTCAGTAAGCAGAGCTCCTCCACAGTCTCTGCTTCAGCCCCAGTCTCCAGGTTCCTGCCTTGAGCTTGCCCGGATGATGCACTGGAACCTCTAAGCCAATGAGTGTGCCAGAGGAGCAAACAAGGGCCTATGTGCTGATGAGAGTTCCTGGGAATCTGACCAAAGTCTAAGGTCCTCCCAACTCTACAGAACAACTTTCCTTCGAGATTCCAGATGGAACTTGGGGGAAAACACAGAATCATGGAGGAAGGAAAAGGAAAATACATGATCTCTGATGGAAGAAGGGAAAGGGGGACACAAGCGTCTGGCAGTGCAGCAGGTAGGATTTCTGTGCCTATGCAAATGCAGATGGAATCTTCCAATAATGACATACAGCCTACTCAGAACACCAGCTCTGAGCCATCTGACCAAGTCATTCTTCTGCCTCTTGAGGGACAAGAAAGCCTACGGTGGAGTGAGCACCACCCTGAGAAGGAAGAGAGCATGGGCTTTCTTATGGCCACCTCCCTGGAAAGGAAGAAGACATAGGGCTTTCTTACTTTTCCAGATGCTTCTACTTTTCACTGCAGAAAGATTTAGGAGGTATGGTGCTTTGCCCAGAGGCCCAGTGCTAATGGGAGGCAGAACCAGATCTTAAAATCAGGTCTTCATGATGCTGCTTGTCTTGTCTTCCTGACATGTTGTGCCCTCTAGTTATCCTTTATTAGGCCTCCTAATGCCAGCAACTAAGAAACAAAAAATAACAGATGGTAAAGGCATAGCAAGAAGCTTGCTCACAGACAAATTCTCAAAGGGACAGAGATATCACTTCTGAAGTATGTGAACACTGGCCAGCCTTCACCAAAATCTTCTTATAAATAAAAGAACTACACTCGTGTACCTATGTACACACCACATGATATTAATGTAGGAACAATTTGCTCCACGTTCAACAGCACCCAAGATTATCCACTGTAGTATAATTAAAAATTGGATTATTCCCCCAAAATATTTTCAGTCTATTTAGAAAGTAGAGAAAGGTTATAATTAGGTATGTCAAGTATGTGTTATGACTTGTCGGGCCATCAAAGATGAATGGCTAACAAGGCCAGAGTCCTGTTGCAAGATAGTGTGTGTTTGTGTGTGTGTGCTGTATGCACATGTGTGTGAAGATATACACAAATATGTGTACATATTGAGATCAGAGATAGGTCAAGTATCTTCTCAATCACTGTCTGACTTATTCATTTGATGCAGAGTCTCTCCCCAACCCACAGCTCAAGGTTTTGTTCATTTCTTCATTTGTGTTTGTCTTTTATTTGCTAAGCTGGCTACCAGCAAGCACCAGTCTCTGATGCTCACAGTACTAGGATTATGGACATGTGGGAAAGATGTCTGATTTATTGTGTAGTTATTGGCATCTGAACTCAAGTTTATGATTATGCAACAAGCACTTTTAACCACGGAACCAGCTTACAAGGCTGTGTGAAATCCTACATTTTACATGTGCTATAGCAATTCCTAGCAGATATCAGCATGCAGAATACTCCTGCAATTAAAGAAAAACAAAACCCTTTGGTGTCTGTGGATTTAAGCCAGCACTATCTAAACCCACTCTCAAAATCCAAGCCATGAGAATAGATTTACAGAGAAGGTACTATAGACAAGAAAGATGGAATCAATTCTGAAAATAGATCAGCACTTGTAAAACAAATTTTTTCTTTATATATGTCCTAGTATCAAATGAGGTAAAATTCAGGTAACCAGAGCTTGTATCTGAGTGATATAACTCATTCATCAAACCCAATTGCATCATGCTATAGGACTCTGGGGAAAGCCCATGTTCTTAGGTTATAAGGATTGTTTTCAGTTGAACAGATCAATTTTTTTAAATCCTCCAACCAACTAAAAAGTCAGAAAATGCCAATGTTTCGCTTATTAAGAAAGCTAAACTCAATCAATAAGTAAAATCCAACTGAGTTTTCAGTTATTGATGGTAAGCTTCAAAAAATTGACCTCAAGTTCCTACAATCTCCTTCCTCAGAGAAAAATGCATCCTTTATTTTCTTTAAAGTTTAATGTATTTTTCTGAGTCAATTTTTGTTTAGGCAGCTTATGAGAAAGCCTATAGTTATTTTGCCATCTTGCCTTCTATTAAAGGCAAAGTAGAAAACATTATGATTAATGATAGTGTTGGCTCTATCAAATGTATTGCAATTCCTCATCCCTTTCTTGAGTAAGATCTTGTGAGAACATCTCTGCTGTGCAAGTCTGTCTGTAGCCTTGCTGATCAGATTTGGCCCCCAGTCAGACTAACTGTCTTGCTGATATAACTGTAATCCAAATTTTAAAAACGTTTTTGCAGAACCATACCAAATATCAAAAAGGAACTTGCTGATTGATCATTACAATGTCTGAAACAAATATGACAACAAGAAAGCCAGACTGTCACAAACCCAGCACCAGAGTCTGTTGAGCAGGCTCAATTCTCTCCAATGGGAACAGAACCAATGAAGTATTTGAAACTATCACGGAACAGCACAGAGGAGACTGGGAGCTGTTCCCTTTCACAGACTATGTCCTTCTCTCCTCCCCCCTTTCTGACAAACCACATGCTTATAGTAAAGACAGATGGATGAACATAAAATGGGCACTGGTCTGGTGATTTCTTTGGAACAAAGAATAAATCAAAGGCTCAAACTTTGAATGGCTATCATTACTCAAATTTCAACAGGTTTTGAAATGGTAGCAATCAAGAATAGGCAGTCCTGGCGATTCTTCATTGCCACCAAACAGCACTAAGTTCTAATGTACCTGGAACAGCGCATCTGAGTCTCCTTTGCCTGGAGCTTTGTATCCAGGACACAGAAGAAGCCCAGTGGGAAGTGCTTTTTCAGGTCTCCGAAAAGCAAATATTGTTTTGTAGGCACCAAAGTCAGAGCCACCAGACATTTAGCAATGAGCTTGACTGGTCCCGCCATGCCTCATCTAATGGACTGAATCTTGATTTTTCCATGTCCTGTTTTAGCCATGTTTTCTAGGACATCCCTACCCTCTCACTCTAAAGCCCCACCACCCTGCACTTCTAAACTAGCCACTGGGCTGTCGCCTGGGGTTCCTTTGATTCTCTACAGCTGCTTCAGAGCTCAAAAAGAGCAGATGACTGGATTTGAGGTCCTTTTCCAGGTCCTACAATTCTGTATCTATGAATTGTCAAATTCTTTTGAACTGTTTCTCTTCCTAGCATGGTTTTGGATTAAGGCACCCCTGCAAAATCTAGAGAGAGTTAGTGCAGATATCTCTGAGAGTAAGGCAGACTGGGGCTGGATACTGAATAGAGACACCAGAGCATGGTACAGAAACACAAATATTATGTGTGAATGGGGATGCTGAAGGGAGAGAAATATTGGAACCAGAAGGTATAGGCCATGACCCAAGAAAGACAGTTCTATGGAACAGCTTGAAATATTCCTTACTTATTGTTCAGTTAGGACCAGATGAGCAGAAAGCCATATGAAATATACGCTCATATGATACATACATATAATGAATACATATGACAAATCCTTAAAAGATAAGGGTAGAATTCTCAGAAGAGCTTAAAGAAAGTAAATGCTCTTGAAAGGTCAGAGTAAGGATGATGCAGGAAGTAGCTCTGCTCTGCAAAATCCAAGACTCTCAGTGGAATATCAACCAGCATGAGTGTGCTAAGGTACCATGTGACAATGTCTACACCGAACGTCAGAGGCAACTGTTGAGACAGAGTGCAGCAAATTCAATGTGAAGAACACAAGAAGGCAATAACTGGATTTGTAAATCAGAAATTGGGCACATTGGGAATATAGAAAAAAAACAGGTATTGGAACATCTGGATCCACATGTCAAGATGTACTCAAGGAATCCAGGCAAGATTTGGTCTGCCGAGAATCATTCTTATTGAAATAAAAAGTGGAAACAATATAGATAACTGCAAAGTTGGAGGACACACACCTTTCCATTTAGAAGCTTAACCACAAAGCCATAATAATTAGAGCGTGGCACAAGAATAAGGATATATATATATATATATATGTGTGTGTGTGTGTGTGTGTGTGTGTAATAAAATAGAATCAAATAAATAATAAACATAAATTTAAAAGCATAAATAAATAACATAAAATAAAATATGTTTTGATAATATACAGAATAGAAGAAAATATTTGTAAATCATATGTATAACAGTAAATTTGTATCTAGAATATATAAAGAACTGTTACAACAAGAATTTATACTTTCCAGTAAACAATGGGCATTCTCAACACCATATCACCATACCAAAACCATAGCTTGACAACCATCTGCCCCTTGGTATGTTTCCACTAGAGTTTGAGATATATAGATATGCATCCTAAGTTAGCTATACTATATGAAAGGTAAGGAAACACAAAGAAGCAGAATTAGGGTTGCAGGCATGGACTAACATGGTAGCTGAAGAAAGGCATTGCTATCGCTTCAAATTAATAGCAACAAATTCCCTTAGGAACTCTCACACAATAAGTCAAACACTTGATATTTAGTTTGTCGATGTCCGGTCATGAGATAAATGTTTTATATGCTTTTTAATCCTCATAGAATTGGTTCATCTTTACCTAAGTACAAGTGAGCAATGAGAAACCCAAAGGGACACAGCAACTTGCTATTGAACGCTGGCCTCAGAGCCTGTATGCACAAGTTCTTTGTAACTGAGCAATTGCCTTTCTCAATGTTGCGGTGGTTCATACGCAGTTAGCCACCCAAAGACTCAACTGCTGGAAGCTTGGTGTCCAGCACTGCAGCAAAGAGATGAGGGTATAATAAAGAGTCAGGGCCTAGTGGATATCCTTAGGCCAAGGCACATGTATCCAGTTGGAAGGTGGAAACAGGAAATCACGGGTGCAAGACTGTCATACTTGGTGTCAACCATCATCTTGACATAAAAGAGGCAATCTCAGATGAGGTGTTACCTTTATTGAATTGTCCTATGATACGTCTGTGGAGAATTTTCATAACTGTGATTGATGTAGGAAGGTACCATTGTGGGCAGTAGAACCTGTGCTATATCAGGAGCCTGGTAGTGGCCTAGCAAGCACCAACCCACCATTGTCTCTATTTCAGTTCTTCCCTTGAACTCCTGCCCTGGCTTCTCTCAACAACTGACTGTGATTTGGATGTATTAGCCAAATAATCTCATTGGTTGCTTCCAATCAGGGCTTTATCCCAGCAATGGAAACCAAACTAGGACAGAGATTATCCTTGACTACCTAGAGAATTTGAGTTAAGCCTTATTTAGCTTTAGGAGACTGACTTTTACAAATGGATGTCCTGCAGAATGTTTTGAATCTTACAGAGTGAATCAATTCTGGTTGTTTTTAATGTAACTGACTGGTCTCTTCTTTCTCTTTTCTCTTCTCCACCACATTATGACTCTATAAATAATAACGCCATGACCATGTTATGAACATAGCTAGGATGCCTGCACCATGTTGTGTGGATAGCTGGTGTAATGATTCCTGTCCCTTTAAGAGCAAGCCACGCCCACTCCTCATCTGCCTGTAAGCCTGCAGTCGCAGTTTCTTTCTCGCTCTGACCCCACTGCTCCCGCTTCCCCCTACCCTCTCTCCCTCCCCTTCTTTCTTTCCTTTCCTCCTTCTCTCCTCTTCTGCTTCTTTCCCCTCCATAATGCATCTAATAAATGCTTATAACTTTAACTATCCGTCTGGTCTCATGCTGCTGCCCGCTGCCGCCACCTGCCACCATTTGCTGCCATGACCTCCAGCACAAGCTAGGGACCTGCTGCCGCCATTGGAGACCTGACCATGTGGTCTCGACTTTGGGACCCGCTGCTGGGGACCCCAACTCTTATTAACCAAAAACCACAACATTGGTGCTGGTGACTCGGATAGGCTCTCCTGTTCCAGTTATCTTCCAGGAACCAGGAACCTGAACCAGGTTTTTTATTGGCGAGTCTGTCATGTCGCTTTCCTTAGCTAAGATTGTTCAGACTGACAGGGGTCATTCTGCCCGTGTGTTAGCACTGCACACGTGCGGTGCATTCGATTGGGGACCGGGTCCCCTC